>CM053783.1:312523217-313123217 GCA_028749045.1 Cupressus sempervirens
TTCCTACATGTCTCTGTGTGCCTCTGGGAATTAGATGTCAGATTTGTGTTTGGAACCTTTGAGTTAGGATACTTCTAGGATTCCTAGACTTATAGAGATTTATGCTATGTGATTTTGGATAGCTTGTTTGGGACTTGAGATTATCTCCTCAACACGGTGGGAGTGGACCACTTAGGTACCACGCAGTTGGGTGGTAGTGTTTTTCCACTCTTATCATTTGAGATTCGTTGAGACATCGTGGTTGATACATCCTTCATGATGGTAGATATGTATCCTTTCATTGATGATTAGCATATGTTAGATGATATTATCTTATGCTTATATTTTTATCTTAGATTACTTCATGCATATGATATAGTATATGTTAGGAGTGAGATTTCTACTATGTTAATACTGATGATCTCTTCGGTGATTTGGAATGTTACACATGGAGGGATGGCTAGGGCCCACAATGGTCTAATGATGCTATTAATAGTTGGGAGGAACTGTGCACTTAGTTTATTATGTTTGATCTTTATGATGGATGTATATATCTTCTATGATGATGTATCATGTGTATCATGTGATTATCTTTACTTTGATGTATCATGGATTAGAATAGGATGATGTACCTTATTCCACATATGTATTTTTTTTAAGCTCATACCCCGTGACATGTACATTGGATGATTGAGCATTTAGAAATGGAATTAATAAACATTGGACTTATCATTATTATTTCATGTGGTTGTCATATTAGATAGATTCAATAATGTTAGTTGACTTAGATGTAATTTAACGTTAAGGGGTCCTTAAAGAATGTAATCTATGATGAATGTTATGTTTATTTTTAGTTGGATATTGCTATTTATTCCATTATTGTGTATAAGTTATAAAGTGGTATTTAATTTCATATTTTAAAAAAAAATGCTACCAAACGTAGACAAATTCTAGGTTAATTCTTTGGATCCCTTGGCAGGGCATTACATTTGGTATCAGAGCCCGAGTTTCTAGATTGGGAGCTCTAGGTATTTTGGAACAATTAGAACTTTGAACTATTAAGTGTATCTTTTCAAACTTGAAACTAGGTGACCTAAAATAGAACTTGAACTTTTACTTGTATATTTTTCATAATTTAAGACTTAGTTTTCAAAACTAAAAATTTTACTTAAACCTAAAACTGAAATTGAACTTAGTCTATTGCAAACACGTGTCTTCTAACTATAATAGTACTTTGTACTATTATAGGATGGTATCTGGGACTAGGTCTTCTATTAGAGACCATGGTAGAGGCTGTGGTCGTGACAAAGCTATCAGTTTCCATGAGTCTACCCATGAAGAGAGTAGAGGAGAGCACACTAGTAGGCTATAGGAAGAGAGCCATAGGGAGGACCAAGCTAAGTCTAAAGAGGTTGGTTTGAGATAGATGATGCAGACTATTCTTGAACGTCTACCTCCTATTCAAGATCAACCCAAAGCTCATCAGACAAAACAAGAGCATAGACCCAGGTCTAGGAGTCCTCGAAAGGATGATCAGAAATCCATTGTGTCCACTCAGATGAAGGATCTTTCAAGATCCAAGGTCAACCCTTTCAATGGGCAAGGTTCTAGTTATGTGGCTTAATAGTGGCTTATTTCCCTTGACAGGATGTTTTCCATGCAGGACTGCGATAGCAATGTTAAGGCAAGATTTGCAATCACCAATTCAGAGAATTTTGGGGCCACTTGGTGGACAATTGAGGAGAAGAAGCTGGGGATCGATATGAGCAGTGCCACTTGGGAACTATTCTTAGAGAGCTTCTATGAATGATTCCTACCAGAGGAATGGAAGCAACTAAGGGCTGATGAGTTTCATAATCTCAGACAGTACACTATGTCAATGACCGAGTATGAGTGTAAGTTTTATGAGCTCTTGTCTTTTTCAAGATTCAGTGAAAATTTAGCTCAGTTGACACAACACTTTATTAGGGGTTTGAACAACCATATAATTGGAGGTGTCAAGGTATTTGAGCCAAAAACCCTCAAGGATGTGGTACGTCGAGCTATCCTTGTTGAGAAAAGTGTCATCCTTGGTCAAGGAGATTTCGTAGGAGTGCCAGCAGCATCAGGATCTAAAGGCAATTATAATTTAGGTGGTAACAAGAAGCCGTATTTCTCTAAGGGGAAACAATATCAGTAGCAGTCTCAACAAACACAGCATTAGAAGGGATGAAATTCTTAGGCTTAAGGTGGTGGCAAAGGTTCTAATTCCAACAACAACCACAATAATCAATGCATTAAATAAAATTAGGCAAATCAACCAGCTCAGAGTAGTCAGTCTTTTGTTAGTAGGAACAACCATCAGCAATGAAATGTACCACCTATAGGTAAAAGATCTGGCAGAAATACAAAATGTTTTTCTTGTGGTCAGATTGGATATTATGTAGCTCAGTGTCGATAACAAGCACCTCAGTTTTCAAGACCTAGACCTACAATTTTAGAGCCTATAGTTGGTGATGCAGGTAGAGCTCATAGAGTTTTTGCAGCAGTAGATCACCATCAGGTAGATCATCAGGGAACAGTGGTTGAGACCACAGGTTCTATTCGAGGTATATCTCTTTCAGTATTGTTTCATTTAGGAGCTACAGATTCATTTATTTCACCATCTATAGTTTCTAAGTGTAAGCTGGATGCAGTGAAGCAAGATCATGGTTGGCAAGTGGAACTAGCCTCAGGCATTAATGTCTCCATAGATTCTATAGTTCATAAGTGTGGGCTTAGCTTAGGAAGCTTTGATACTGTAGTGGATCTTTGAGTCATACCCCTTGGTTCCTATGATGTGGTTTTAGGCATGGACTGTCTTGGATCTCATAGAGCCAGTATAGATTGCAGGAAGAAGATTATTTTGTGCCAAGATGACCAAGGGAATGATGTGAAGATAGTTGGGATACCAAGGCCTATATCTCTACGGATGATTTATGCTATGCAATTGAAGTGAAGTTTTTGTAAGGGATGTCAGATATTTTTTGTTATGGTAAATGATCTTGATGAGGAAGATCCTATGAGGAAGACTTTAGATCACCCAATTTTACATGAATATGCAGACATCTTTCCAAGTGAGATTCTAGGCATGCCTTTGAAGAGGGACATCAATTTTAGTATTGATCTGATTCTTGGAGCAGAACCTATCTCTAAAGCTCCTTATCGTATGACTACATAGGAATTGGGTGAGTTACATCTTCAGCTAGAGGAACTTCTAGCCAAAGGGAGCATTCGACCTAGTGTATCACCATGGGGAGCTCCATTTCTCTTTGTGAAGAAGAAAGACGATTCTTTGCGCCTTTGTATTGATTGCAGACAGTTGAATAAGGTGACTAATAAGAACATGTATCCTCTACCTAGGATTGATGACTTATTTTATCAGATCAAGGGAGCTACAATATTCTCCAAGATTTACCTTAAGTCAGGATACCACTAGCTTCGCATTAAGGAAGCATATATTCACAAGACTAATTTTTGAACTCTCTATGGGCATTATGAGTTCACAGTGGTATCTTTTGGTTTGACTAATGCTCAATCGATTTACATGAGTTTGATGAATGGTGTGTTTCAATCTTATATGGATAGGTTTGTACTTTTTTTTCTTGATGATATATTGATAGATTCTAAGACTCAAAAGGAGCATGAGGAACACCTGCAGTTGGTTTTACAGTGTTTAAGAGACAATCAACTTTATGCCAATGCAGCTAAGTGTGAATTCTTCAAATTGGAGATTTAGTATTTAGGGCATGTCATTTTAGGTGATGGTATTTTAGTGGATCCTACAAAGATTCAGGTGATAATAGATTGGCCTACACTGACTAATGTGTCAGAGATTCATAGTTTCATGGCTCTAGCTGGTTATTATCACAGATTTGTCCAAAACTTCTCTAGGATAGCACATCCTATCACTTCTCTTCAGAGGAAAGGAAAGAAGTTTATATGGATAGAGAAATGTGAGGAAGCTTTTCAGAAGCTCAAGGAGCTTTTGACTAGTGCACCTATTTTAGTAGTACCTGATCTAGAAGGTGATTTCATGGTGTGTACAAATGCTTCTCTATAAGGGATTGGAGCAGTGTTGATGTAGAATGGACGAGTGATTGCATATGCATCATGCAAGCTCAAGGATCATGAGATAAATTATCCTATGCATGATCTTGAGTTATCAGCAGTAGTTCATGCTTTGACAAGGTGGAGACATTTCTTGTTGGGGCATAGATTTGAGCTACATAGAAATCATTGCAATCTTCAGTACATTTTCACTCAGCCTAATTTGAATGCTTTCTAGAGGCAATGGATGGAGTTTCTATGCGAGTATGATTTTGAGGTTAAGTACATTCAGGGTTAGGAGAATGTGGTGGCATATGCTTTGAGTCGCAGGAGACATGTTATATCATCTATGACTCTTAGTGTGGATTTGAGGAGTCAGATTCTTTAGGAACTTCCTATAGATTCTTGGTATCAAGAAGTGTGCAAAGAGATAGATTCAAGAAGACCTTTGGAAGGTAAGTTTTTAGGCTACATTCAAGAGTCAGATGGTCTTTTGAGACATTTGGGGAGGATTTATGTGCCATTACTGGATGAGCTTCACACCTTGATTCTAGCAGAAGCCATCGTACAACTTACTCAGCACATCTAGGTGTCAAGAAGATGCATGCTGATTTGAGACATTTGTTTTTTTGGTCTGGGATGAAGCGAGACATTGCTGATTTTGTGGCTAGGTGTCTTGAGTGTTAGAGAGTCAAGGCAGAACATCAGCACCCGGCTAGACTTTTGCAACCAAATCTCATTCCTTCATGGAAGTGGGATATCATCTCCATGAATTTCATTGTAAGATTACCTATGACTATTTTTTGTCATGATACTATCATGGTCACTATTGATCGATTGACTAAGGTGGCGCATTTCTCACCGATGAGGTCTTCCTACACAGCAGCTTTTGTAGCTAATGTCTTCATGCATGACATTGTGAGATTATATGGAATTCCAAGAAAGATCATTTTTGATAGGGATCCTATATACACATCCGCATTCTGGACATCATTACAGCATGAGCTTGGAGCTAAATTAATTTTTAGTTCCGCATATCATCCAGAGACAGATGGTCAGATAGAGAGGGTAAATCAGGTTTTAGAGGATATGTTACGCATGTACTTGATGGATAGGCAGACACATTGGGAGGACTATCTCTACCTAGTGGAGTTTTCTTACAACAACAGGTATCCTAGTTCTATTGACATGGCACCATTTTAGGAATTGTATGGATGTCCTTTTCATACATCATTGAGTTGGGATAGTCTTGAGGATCGCATTCTGTTGGGTCCATAGATGCTTCATGATATGGAACAATAGGTAGTGCGTATTCGTGAGCACTTGACTATGGCACAGGATAGGTAGAAGAAGTATGTTGATGCTCATAGGACAGATAAGCAGTTTGATGTGGGTGATAAGGTTTTCTTGAGAGTGTGTCCGTGAAAGAGTCCGATCTGATACGAAAAGGGTTCTAAGCTAGCACCTTGCTTTGTGGAACCATTCGAGATTCTTGAGAGGATTGGCCTCGTTGCTTACCGCCTTGCTCTATTGCCCAGACTAGCTCGCATTCATGATGTTTTCCATGTTTTAGTACTTAGGCAGTATATTTCTGATGTTTTACATCTTCTTGACTAGAATGCATTGCAGGTAGAGGACAAGTAGCTGGCTTTGGAGCCAGTTCATATTCTGGAGTAGTGAGAGTTGACCCTTAGGGTCAAACCATTGAGTAGGTAAGGTTCCAATGGGACCCTACTGATGATTCTTTAGCTACATGGGAAGATGTAGCTAGATTACAGGAGTTATATCCTTATGTGTTTGTAGGCTTCCAGGAGTAAGCCTAATCCAAGGGGGGTGGATGTAGTGCCTCCTCTCGTTCGCATCTTTTTGGACATATTTTTGCTATTATTATCAGATTATGATAGACTATTTTTATGTTGATGGATTAGTGGTATTGTTTTGAGACTATCAGACATTATGTTATGGATTCAGTTGATATATGATGAGATCATTTAGACTTTACATTTCATGTATGCATGATGATCATTAGATTGCTTTCAGTTATTGTTGATGATTAGTTAGATGGTTTATTATTCATGTGCTTTAATATGGATACTTGCCCCATACTTACATGTGTGTGGTGTGTGTGTTTGCTCTTATTGTATGGAATTTCTGATGTGGTTAAGGAAGGGAGTCATAGTCACCTGCTAGTCAGGATCTACACGATGCACCACTTCCTGCCATTGCCTGTTTAGCTTAGCATATATATATTGTATGTACATGCATGGTTTTTATGCAAGTTGCAAGTACTAGGTATCGACTTCCCTGAATTGCCAGGATGAGGGTACCCTATTACATTATTTCAATGATAGGAGAAGGGAGATAAATTCTCAAGTCCAAATCCCAAACCCTTAAAACCATTTGTCCTCATGAGGTAGGACAAGAATCTAGATATTTTACCCACCAAATGTGTCAGATGACATATTTCATGATTTTTAACCCTTTAGACTGATTTTGTGTGAATTGTTCTATGATGGGTTTTCATATTTTATCTTGGAGGTCTATGTTAAATTTTTTATTAATTAATTCTTAATAAATAGATTTAATTAATAAATTAAGTATTTGGAGAAAATTAATAAAAAATATCATGAGCTTTGATATTTGGACTATAATTAATTAAATGAGAAATAATTGAGGAAAAAGAATTAAATAAAAGAAAATTAGAAATTAAAATTAATAATAATTATAAAATAATAATAAAGTAATAAGTAAATAGTAATAATAAAAGTTATAAAAATTAAAATGAAAGTTATAAAAATTTAAATTGAAGTTATATAAAAATTAAATTAGAGTTATAAGATTGCCTAGGAGTTAACGCACCTGTTTATTTCTCATATGTCAACAGCACAAGGGTTAGTGCACCAATTAAGAACATGGTGTCTACAACCTTAAGACTCATCTAGAAGGTTGGAAAAGACACATGCTTAGTTGGTGACACCTTCTAGTTGTTTCTAGAGACATTCTAGGTGCTTCCTGAGAGCTCTTTATATTCAGGCATTCCTAGAAGCTTAGATATAGCATTTGGAGAGCATTTGGAGTGTTGGAGGACTCGGGAACTTTGAAGAAGGGAGGAGCTTGCACTGCAGGTTTTCTGAGGAAGAGTGAATTAGCATCAGAATCTGGGTAGATTCTTATGATTTTACTTATGCCATTTTCATATCTTGCACTTCCTGTCTTCTTCGTGTCTTCCATATGTTTTCTAAAGATTTACCTATTTTAATTGTATGCATTCTCAATATGGGTAGTTAAAATTTATTTGAGAAACTTTATATGCATAGATCTGAAGAGAACATAGGGCTAGGGTTTAAATTCATAGCCAAACCCATTAGATGAATTATTGGGTAAATTTAGAGATCAAATAGTTTATAGAAAAATTCTGAAAATTGTAACCTTTAAATAATTGTGTATATGCTCATTGTTAAATATACATGTTTATATTTTTGAATCTGCCTACATACATAAATACATACATCCATACATACATACATACATACATACATACATATATATATATATGTATATGTGTGTGTGTGTGTGTGTGTGTGTTGGAAATGATTGAATAGATCATGAGGAAAGTTGTTGGAATGATCATATGGAAATGATAAAGAATGCTCTCAATCATTGTTTTGTCATTGATGTCAAACTTACTACTCACAGGAATGAAAATTTCTTTAGTGATCCAAATACTATCAATTAGTTGATTGGCAAGGAGGAGGCACTCAATAAGATGTAACTAGAACATCTAGAGAAAGGTTGAAGTTATGATGTTGTAATGAAGTACAAGGATTAGCTAAGCCATTGATGAAAAAGTGTGTTGATGACATACTATAAGACACAGAGAATGGGCACACTGAAACATATCAAAGATGTAAGGTTTTAGCTAAGACACCTATAAATCTTAACTAAAGTTCATTAGAGAGAAGGAGCCGAGCAAGCTAGTAAGTGCCAAATAGATTCCTAGTTGAAGCCAAGCAAGTTCTGATGCCGAGTAAACTTCAGATGTCGAGCAAGTTTAGATGTCGAGTAAACTTTAGATGCCAAGTAAACTTCAAGTGTTGAGTAAACCTCAGATGCTGAGTGATATAGACTTTATCAAGTGTCAAACAAATACAAGTGCCAAGCAGATATAGGTGCCGAGCACCAGTAAACCAATAGTGCTAAGTAACACAGAGGTTTCGAGCACCAGTAAATCAATAATGCTGAGTTGCTGCATTATTTTGAAAATCAAAGATTCGCTAGATCTAAGCCGACAAGGTTGTTATCTAGAAGTTTGTGAATTAAATGGAAGATAAGAATGATGAGCTGGTGGCACAGAACACCATGTAAAACATTTTTAAAGGTACAACTGATGAAGTTTCTAGATGAGAACAAGATATGTGGTAGATACATTGTATCCTACCTAATCCATTTGAAACCCTAAAATTAGAGAATGAAAATTGAGTGGCAAAGGCAAATCAGATTTCTATTTAAAGGAGTCATAAGCTCATGAAGAAGATAGAGAGAGGTGGTCAAGAATGAAAGCATAAAATGTTGAAGGAGATGCTAAGGAGGAAAGAGAGAATAGTTACTCTATTTCAATAAGAAGACCTCAAATATGGATGCATTGGTATGACGAGTAAGAAAACTCAAGGAGACAAAGCTTGAGAAGAAGAGAAACAGTCAGAGTTGAAGTGATTGGAGCCAAGCATAAGGATTGAACTGAAAGTGTGATCTAAAATCTGCAAAGTATGTTGTAAGTTATATTAGATCAAAAGGCCATTATCGTTACTTTCTAGCAATTGTAACAGTTAGTTTAAATCCTATGGACTTAGGTTGGTTTGATAGCCATGTGATAAATCCTTTAATAGGGTGACATTCCAAGTGAATGTTCTAAAATCCTTTAACCAGGCCCATTCCTAATAGTTTGGTGACATCCTCTAACAAGGTCACATTTAACAGTGTGTTGTAAGCCTTTAACAGGGCAGGCTTTTAATAGGGAATCACTTTAGAAGAGTGAAAATCAAGTAGCATGTTACTGGTGGTTTTTTCCAAATTGGGTTTCCACGTAAATCATTGTGTCATGTGTTGATCTTGCATGTTGATTTACTGTAACTTGCTAATATGATTGATTTAAGTTTGGATGGATGAAAAGTATAAGGATTCATTAAAAGCAGTGAAAAAGTATTATTAGAGAATTTGGACCTTGAATAACTGATTCACCCCCTCCTCCCTCCCCTCTCAATTATTCTAAAGAATTCTAACAATTGGTATTAGAGCGAGACTGTTAATTCAATTTAAAGGGACTATAAGTAGAAAAGATCAAAATGCCTAAGAGAGAAGTTCCTAAGCTCAACAAAGACAACTTTGTTGCATTGCAAAGCTTGATGAAGCTACATCTTGGATCCATAGGAGATTATGCCCAAAATTTAATTGTCACTAAACATGTAGATCAAAAAGGTACTCTTACTATGGAAGACATGAAAAATAAGTAGGAACACAATCAGATAATGCTAGAAATTGCCTCTGCACTCAACTATGTTGAATTTGATGATATCAAAGGATGTGATGCTGCATTCAAAATGTGGAAAGCCCTATTAGAGATCTATGGAGGAGATCAGAATGTACAAAGAGAAAAAAGAGAAAGTCTCAGAGGAAAGTTTGATGATATGAAAATGGAAGAAAATGAGAATGCTGCTCAATATGGTGCAAGAATAAAGGAAGTGGTAAGTGCAATAAGATGCTTGAGTGGTCAATTGGATGAAGATACTATTAATAGTAAGTTCTTAAGAACCTTGCTCCCTATCTATGATATTAGAGTATCAACAATACAAGAGCTAAGATGTGTACCAGGAAACAATCTAAGTTTTGAAGGTATAATAGGTAGACTCACTGCATTTGAGTTATCTAATTTTGACAACTATAGACCAGAGAATGTTGAATCTGCCTTTAAGGCCAAGTTATCACTAAAAGATGCTAAATAGGTGAAATCAAAGAAAGGAAGAAAAATGAAGTATGTATCCAATGATAGTAGCACTGATGAGGAAGATGTGGAACAATTGGAAGCATTGCTTGCAAGAAGATTTCATAGAGGTAAAGGAAAATTCAAAGGTAAGATGCCTATCATTTGTTTCAATTGCAATGAAGTAGGTCATATTGCTGCCAGGTGTACATAGAAAAAGGATTACAAGGAAGAAACAAAAACAAATTTGGAAGAGATGATGACAAAAGAGATTACAAAGAAAAAGGAAAGAAGTGTTATATTGTTGAAGAAAATTTTGATGATAATGATGATGAAGTTGTTTATGTAGCCATGAAGGATCAATCTGATGAAGAAGATTCCACAACACTGGAAACATGTATGAACACAAATGACAGGTGGATCATAGACAGTGGATGCTCACATCACATGACAGGAGACAAAAGTAAGTTTGTTAACTTTACTCAGTATGATGGAAATAGTGTTAGATTTGGTAATGATGCTCCATATCAAATCAAAGGAAAAGGTTCCATTAAGCTCACAAAAAAAATTTCATGTGATAATGCACACTATGTTGGAGGATTAAACTACAATTTGTTGAGTGTCTCATAGTTAGGCAATATAGGATGCAAAGTAGAATTTGGAAACAAAATTGCAAAAATCTATGATACTAATGGTAAACTGATAGGAAAAGGAGATCAAACAAGGAGTAATCTATTTTACCTTGATATGGATGATGTTTCTTGTTTTATTGCAAAATTTTATGATGAATGGTTATGGCATAGAAGATTATGTCATGTCAAATTTCACAATTTGGTCAACATTAGTAAAATGAAAAAAGTTAGAGGTTTACCAAAATTGAAGAAGCCTGATAATATCATGTGCAAACAATGTCAGCTAGGAAAGATGACAAAGTCAAGCTTCAAGAGCAAAAACTATACATCTAAAGAAGTACTTGATTTAGTTCATACTGACATATGTGGTCCAATGGAAGTACAAAGCTATAGAGGAGATAAATACATAATGTTGTTTGTTGATGACTATTCCAGGATGATGACTATTATGTTCTTAAAACAAAAATCTGACGCTTTTCAAATGTTTAAGTGGTATGTGGTTAGAGTTGAAAAAAAAATAGGGAAAAGCTTGAAATGCTTAAGATCAGATAGAGGTGGAGAATTCACATCAAATAAATTCATGATATTTTGTAATGATAAAGGAATCAAAAGACAAACGTTAGCTCCTAGAACTCCCCCACAGAATGGAATTGCTAAAAGAAGAAATAGATCTGTGATTGACTGTACCAAAACATTAATGATGGAAAAAAATGTTTCTCTAAAATACTGGAGAGAAGCTGTAAGTGTAGCTGTTCATACACTGAACCGAGTACAAGTCAAGAAAGGTACAAATACAACATCTTTTGAATTATGGTATGGTCACTCACCCAATGTAAAATATTTTAAAGTGTTTGGTTGCAAATGCTTTATCCTTAAAGATGCTAGAAATGGAAAATTTGATGCAAAAAGTGATGAAGGAATATTTCTTGGTTACTCCACTAGAAGTAAGGCATACAAGTGTTTGAATACTAACACTAACAAAATTGTGGAAAGCGTAAATGTAAACTTTGATGAGCACATAGAAGTCCAAGCTAAAGAACCAAAGAGAATGGATGAATACAGAACCTTTGTGTATTCTAATGAAGGAATGCTTGTTGATGAGGAAATTGTTAACCAAATTGAAACTCAACAACAAATTTCAATTTTAGCTGAGTCACAACCAGTGAATGTCGAGTTGCATTCAGAAGCCAAGTTACAGAATGAAGGAAATGGACAATCTGATTCTAAAGATAGTACACATGAAATAAATGAAGAACAACCTAACAACAAAGTGCATAGTGATCCTAAATCTGAAAGATCAAACATGGAAACAAGAACAAAGCCAAGATTATCCAAATATGTAAAAATACATCACCCTACTGAACAGATAATTGGTGACAAAGATGCAAGACCAATGACAAGGAACAGACTAAGACATGAATCATGTCTGATCAGAAAATCTGAACCTAAGACAATATATGGTGCATTACAAGATTATGACTAGTATAAAGCTATGGAAGAAAAGATTGATCAAACAAAGAAAAACAAAACCTGGAGTTTGGTTCCCAGACCAGTTGACAAGAATGTGATTGGCACCAAGTGGGTATTCAGAAACAAGCTAGATGAGAATGGTGAGATTACCAAAAACAAAGCTAGGATAGTATGCAAGAATTATGCTCAAGAAGAAGCACCAGAGTATGGGAAAATATTCACCCCTATTGCTAGAATGGAAGGAGTAAGAACTTTACTTGTATATGCTACATATAAAGATTTTAAAGTCTATCAGATGGATGTAAAGTTTGCTTTTTAAAATGGTATACTAGAAGAAGAAGTCTACATTGAATAACCAAAAGGATTTTTTGATGAAAACAAAAAGGATATGGTTTGTAAGCTACATAAAGCACTCTATGGTTTGAAACAAGCACCTAGAGCATGGTATGAGAGACTTCACAAGTATCTAGTGCAAATAGGATTTGAAAGAACTGATGATAATAGAAACATGTATATCAAAGCAGAAGAAGGTAAAGACATTATTATATCTGAAATATTTGTAGATGACATAGTGTTTGGTGGAAAGAAAGTTCTTTGCAAAAGCTTTGTTGACAAAATGAAACATGAATTTGAGATGTCTATGTTTGGAGAAATCAAATTTTTTGTTGGATTGCAAGTACATCAACTCAAACATGGTATATTTGTGACACAATCAAAGTACATCAAAGTGATTCTTAAAACATTTGGATTGGAGGGGTCCAAACCAGTCAGCACACCAATGGCAACAGGAAATAAGCTTTCCAAAAATGATGAATTAGCTTTAGTCAATCAAACAATGTACAGATCTATGACTGGAAAATAACAATATGTTGTACATAGTAGACTAGACATAGAATTAGTAGTAGGAATAATGGCTAGATTCTCTGCTAATCCTAAAGAAAATCATCTCATAGCAGTAAAAAGAATAATGAGCTATCTTAAAGGAAATAATAACTTTGGTCTATACTACAAAAAGAATGGAAGATTTGAGCTCAATGCATATACAGATGCCGATTGGGGAGGAAACATTGATGATAGAAAAAGCACAAGTGGAGGTACATTATTTCTAGGCAAATGGCTAGTTACCTGGACTAGCAAGAAATAAACATGCACATCCCCGTCCACTGCAGAGTCAGAATATGTGGCAGCAATAGTCAATTGCACAAACATTGTGTGGCTCACACATCTATTGAAAGGAATGAAAGAAGAGGTAACAAAACCTATGATATTGTATTGTGATAACACAAGTCCTATAAATATATCCAAAAATCCATTAATGCATGCAAAAGCCAAGCATATCGCAATCAAGTATCATTATGTCAGAGAATTGGTAGAAGACAAACAAGTGAAGTTGGAGTACATTCACACAAAGGAACAAACTACAGATATCTTCACCAAACCACTGCCCAAGGATGCTTATGAATATCTTAGAGAAAAGTTGGGGGTAATACCCCTAACTCAAGTAGTTTAAAGCAACGAGGAAGCTGCCCTGCATCAACAAGAACAAATTACTGAAATATCAACAGTTTGATGTAGAGGATAACAACAAGAGAGGAAACTCCAAATCAGTCACAAGCATGGTGACAGAGGGAGAAAACATCAAGAAGCCAAAGCTTATATTTTGCATGATAAAGATGCTCCATCTTTGGAATTTATGTCAAAGAGGGAGAAATGTGCAGTAACCTGATCAATATAAAGTAAGAGGGAGATATATATGAAAGAGGGAGATGTATGAGATCAACTAGTAAAGATGCAGCAGCCAAGAAAACTAGTGGATAACGTATACAATCTTTGTGGTAACGAAGTTGATTAATTGATCAGTTTGGTTTGCCATCAATGCCAAAGAGGGAGATTGTTGGAAATGATTGAAAAGATCACAAAGAAAGTTGTTGGAATGATCATATGGAAATAAAGAACTCTCTCAATAATTGTTTTGTCATTGATGTCAAACTTGCTACTCGCAGGAATGAAAATTGCTTTAGTGATCCAAATACTATCAATTAGTTGATTGACAAGGAGGAGGCAATCAATAAGATGTAACTAGAACATCTAGAGAAAGGTTGAAGTTATGATGTTGTAATGAAGTAGAAGGATCAGCTAAGCCATTGATGAAAAAGTGTGTTGATGACATACTATAATACATAGAGAATGGGCACACTAAAACATATCAAAGATGTAAGGTTTTAGCTAAGACATCTGTAAAGCCTAACTAAAGTTCATTAGAGAGAAGGATCTGAGCAAGCTAGTAAGTGCCGAATAAATTCCTAGTTGAAGCCGAGCAAGTTTAGATGCTGAGTAAACTTTAGATGCCGAGCAAGTTTAGATGCCGAGTAAACTTCAGATGCTGAGTGATACAAAGTTTATCAAGTGTTGAGCAAACACAAGTGCCAAGAAGATATAGGTGTCGAGTAACATAGAGGTGTCGACCAACAGTAAACCAATAGTGCCAAGTAACATAGAGGTGCCGAGCACCAGTAAATCAATAATGTCGAGTTGCTGCATTATTTTGAAAATTGAAGATTCGCCAGATCTAAGTTGACAAGGTTGTTATCTAGAAGTTTGTGAATTAAATGGAAGATAAGAATGATGAGCTGGTGGCATAGAACACCATGTAAAATATTTTTAAAGATACAACTAATGAAGTTTTTAGATGAGAACAAGATATGAGGTAGATACATTGTATCCTACTTAATCCATTTGAAACCCTAAAATTGGAGAAGGAAAATTGAGCGGCAAAGGCAAATCAGATTTCTATTTAAAGGAGTCATAAGCTCATGAAGAAGATAGAGAGAGGTGGTCAAGCATGAAAGCATAAAATGTTGAAGGAGATGCTAAGGAGGAAAGAGAGCATAGTTACTCTATTTCAATTAGAACACCCCAAATATGGATGCATTGGTATGATGAGTAAGAAGACTCAAGGAGACGAAGCTTGAGAAGAAGACAAGCAGTTAGAGCTGAAGTGATTGAAGCCAAGCCTAAGGATTGAACTGAATGTGTGATCTGAAATCTACAAAGTATGTTGTAAGTTATATCAGATCAAAAGGCCATTATCATTACTTTCTAGCAATTGTAACAGTTAGTTTAAATCCTATGGACTTAGGTTGGTTTGATAGCCATGTGATAAATCCTTTAACAGGGTGACATTCCAAGTGAATGTTCTAAAGTCCATTAACCAGGCCCATTCCTAACAGTTTGGTGAAATCCTCTAACAAGGTCACATTTAATAGTGTGTTGTAAGCTTTTAACAGGGTAAGCTTTTAATAGGGCATCACTTTAGAAGAGTGAGAATCAAGTAGCATGTTACTCGTGGTTTTTCCCAAATTGGGTTTCCACATAAATCATTGTGTCATGTGTTGATGTTGCATGTTTTATCTTTGCATGTTGATTTACTATAACTTGCTAATATGATTGATTTAAGTTTGGATGGATGAAAAGTATAAGTATTCATTAAAAGCAGTGAAAAAGTATTATTAGGGCATTTGGACCTTGAATAACTGATTCACCCCCCCCCCCCTCTCAGTTATTCTAAAGAATTCTAACTATATATATATATATATATATATATATATATTGAATAGTCGTATTTTACGAATCACAATGATGAAACTTTATTTCAATTTCCAATCGCAAATTGTATCATTGAGGAAATGTTTTATTAAAAATGTATATCATAAATCACATTGGCACGTATACCCCTGCGGGCTGCAGGTACTGCGTACCATGGCAGTGGCATTATTATTATATATGTTTTGTTTAATATGGACATTAGGGATGGCAATCAATATTGTTAATTCAATTTTTGTATTTAATTTTTATAAAATGATATTATTGTATATTATATATGTGTGTGTGTGTGTGTAAATATGTAAATATGCATATATATTTATATATATATATATATATATATATATATATATATATATATATATATATATATATATATATATACATATATATGTAAATATGTAAATATGTATATATATGTATGTATGCATGTATGTATGTATTTATGTATATGTATATTAGTTATAGATAATTATTTTATTTAAAATGATTTGTATAGATGGATCAATCTATAAAAGATAAATGATTTAGAAATATGAATAATAATTTATCAATTATTATTAAAATGAAGAGATATTAATAATTAACTTAATTAAACATAGTTTAATTAAGGTTAATTATTAGAACTTGTTATAAGTCAAAGTTTTGAAATATGCAAATTTTGTTGATAATATTGAATTTATTGGAAATGCCATTTTTCAAACAATGTTTATATAAACAAAATATTATTAGATCAATTAGAAAATTGAGTATAATGGTTTTGGGGATAAACTTTTATCTATTAAAAAAATACATGGGTTGGGAAAAACATACAAAATGTTCCTCCACTCATTATCCAACTTGGAAACATAAACTGAGACCTCCACATTTAAATTCAAATATGTAATTTTAGAAAAACCAAAACATGTGTTTGCATTATGTATTCTTTATGCTATTGTTTTGGGTTTTGGGATGACTAGTGTTGACCAGTTATACGATGTCTACCAGAGGCTTGGGGGTTATGATTGTGATGTTGTGATGATGTCTTATTTCTAATCTTTATAAACCCAACCATGGTTATGTGATGGAATGCTCTATGTTATGTTTGTAATTACTGGTTGTTATAGTTGAGATTCTTATTTATGAGACACTTGACCCAATCATTTTTGAGTCATCGATCAGTTATCCTTGATTTATTTTCTAGTCACCATGATGGGACTGAAATGTTGATTTATGATGTCATGTTGTGACATGTTTTGACTCAACCATTTTGGAGTCTTCGATCAGTATGATTGAGATATATTTTGTTTATTGAGAACTAATGGATACTTTTGATTATCAGTGATACTTCAATTACCAATAGAGAGCTGTTGTGGTCATGATTTTCTATGGATGCTTGCTCATGGAAATTTGATGCTTTTATGCATATTTGATGTTCTTATTATGCATTATCTTTTATGATTTTGAGATTTATGATTCCATGAGCTTAGGGTAGGTTATCTTCTTGTAGTGTTGGGAAGTAGCTTGCAATGGGGGTTGGGGCCCTAAGAGGCTGCTAGGGTAACTCATTATAAGTTGGTTAATAAGTGAAAACATTCACACCTAATACTAACTAAATGAACTTAAAAAGATAATTGTTTTGTTCCCTCCCATGCCTCGAGTGCTTGTAAAAACTAGGATGGGAGTAGAGAGAATGCATGATTATGACCTTGCATTCCATAGTATGCCTTGTCATTATGAGAGGATACTAGTGGCCGCATGAGGATTAGTATGGACCCATGTAGTTTAGCTAACTGCCAGGATAACTTGTACATGATATATGCGATGACACTTTCTCGCTTGCATTTTAGGTTCCTATATGTCTTTGTGTGCCTTTGGGAATTAGATGTCAGATTTGTGTTTGGAACCTTTGAGTTAGTATACTTTTAGGATTCCTGGACTTATAGAGATTTATGCTATGTTATTTTAGATAGCTTGTTTGGGACTTGAGATTATCTCGTCAGCACAGTGGGAGTGGAACACTTAGCTACCACGCTGTCAGGTGGTAGTGTTTTTCCACTCTCATCATTTGAGATTTATTGAGACATTGTGGCTAATGTGTCCTTCATGGTGGTGGATATGTATCCTTTCATTGATGATTAACATATGTTAGATGATGTTATCTTATGCTTATATTTGCATGTTAGATTACTTTCTGCATATGATATAGTATATGTTAGGAGTGACATTCCTACTATGTTAATACCGATGATCTCTTTGGTGATTTGGAATGTTATGCACAGAGGGATGGCTAGGGCCCACGATGGTCTGATGATGCTATTAATAGTTGGGAGGAACCGTGCACTTAGTTTATTATGTTTGATCTTTATGATGGATGTATATATCTTTTATGATGATGTATCATGTGTATCATGTGATTATCTTTACTTTGATGTATCATGTATTAGAATAGGATGATGTACCTTATTCCACATATGTATATTCTTTTAAGCTTTTCATACCCTATGACATGTACAGTGGATGATTAGGCATTTAGAAATGTAATGTATAAACATTGGACTTATCATTATTATTTCATGTGGTTGTTATACTAGATGGATTCAATAATGTTAGTTGACTTAAATGTAGTTCAACGTTAAGGGATCCTTAAAGAATGTAATCTGTGATGAATGTTATGTTTACTTTTAGTTGGACATTGCTATTGCTTTCGTTATTGTGTATAAGTCATAAAGTGGTATTTAATTTCATATTTTAAAAAAAAAAAGCTACGAAACTTCGTGAAATTCTAGGTTAATTCTTTTGATCCCTTGGTGGGGCATTACAATGATAATATATGATTAAAATATATAACAATATTGCACAATCACAGGTTTGGATCCACTCCTTTTTCTTCATCCAATCAACAAAATTTAGACTTTGCATAAACAAGAATTTGATACAAATCATGAAAAATTAGAGCAAATGAAGTATTGGAATACATACGAACAATAAATTAAAAAAATACATGGGTACTTTTCTTAAACCTTAATGCAAAAAAAATTACTCTAATGTCAAGAAATCATTTGTTAATATTGTATAAATCTTTAATCTTTGTTTGATTGTGAATTTTTCACTCTACCAGTGGTTTGTGAATGATTTTTCTCTAATGGGCTTTAGAGGAATACAAAAAATCAATTTACCTAGAGCTAAGAACTTGATCTAACATAAGGTACTTAGTTCAGCCCTATCTCTCCTAAGACTTGCTTAGGCTTATGCTCAGCTTGATAGGGTTCTTCACTTAACCCTAACTCTTTCCTGCTTGGGTTGAGTGTCTCTACAAGTAATATTTCACTTCCCATAGGCTCCTAGTACCATTTTGAACAAATTTTCATACCCATTTTACCTCCAAGCTTAAAAATTCCAAACCGGACCTAATCAATTAGGCCTCTTAGTTAGGCTAATCAAGCTATATCTTGGAATTTCCTTTAACAAGGCGGTAAAAAAATTTTATATCTTAGTACCCTTTTGGAAGACCTCAAGTATTTTTAAGGATTTAGTTTCTCATAGAATTTGTAGAATGGAAAGAAAGATTTTAGCCTAATTTCAAGAGTTCCAAACAAGAAGTTGCAATATCACCTAGGGTCACTTCAAAAGGGAACCAAATTTGATCTTGGGGAGGCCGCTCTTTTCACAAAGAATAATTTTTCATTCCCATAACTTCACCAAATTTGGTTTGAACTCTCATCTATATTCAAACCCTCAAACTCTTCATATCAGCACGGTGATTCCCTAGCCAAGTATCCAAAACTTTCCTAGGGCTTCAATAAAAAATTAGCTAACTCCATTTACAGAGACCAAGCCTTATGGTACATTATATAAAATGTGTTCTTTCCCATTTCCCTTAGTTCCATGATGATTCCATAGTGGGAACTCATGGGAGAGTCATCTTTGTGTGGGTTCCCTTGGTAGGACCAACACACAGGTTGATTTCAAAACAATTTTCAAAACCTTAACATATGAAAACTTAAAGGAAAGTTTAATAAATAAAAAAGAAATGTAAAAAAATGAACCAACTTAATCCAAAGAAAAAAATCAACATTGAATCCATTATCTAAAACTTGTATTGCAAAATCCAAAAACTATTAAAGGAAAATGTAACAAAATGTTTGTATTCAAATGTGAGAATGAACTCTTCCAACGTCCAACTAGTAGATTTGTCTTCTTCTAGGTCTTATAGGACCTCCCAAGGTGTTCATTTAGTTAAACCAACCATATTTCCTTCATTCAATGCCATAACTAAAAATTTGCACAAAAATGTTCTGGAGCAACTTTTAAAAGTTTCTAACCACATTACAATATTTGCATTTTTGTCTACTAGACCCTAGAAACCTTTTTTAATGGAACCAAACAAGCTCAATAGATATGTTTAGGCATAATTTGGCCCCCTGGTAACCAATATGCCTCCTTTTTCCCCTAGACCCATTTGAGAAACTTCTTGACATTTGGGACCCTAATCAACCAACATTACATTTCATGAGTTCCAAACACTTGAACAAGATACTTCTATTTGTTCGCTGAGATTCTATATTCTTGAGGTTTTGTATTGCTGATGGTTGTGACTCTTCTCTATAGGTTTCACTTCTATACATAGCTTTGTTCGCTAGCATTCTTTGTCTTCCACTAAAAATTTCCCAGGTACATCTAACACAATATACTAGATAGTTTTAAGGTTTGAATTTAAAGTAAACATGATAGAATGAGTTTAAATTTCAACTTTTTATGACATAGTTTCTTGAAGTCAAGTAGAACACATTTGGCTTTATTTGTTATGATGAGGTATGTTTTATATACTAATGATTCTCACTATAACCAAAAGTAATGATATTTTTTAGTTTTCTAAAATTTTCAAGCTCATTAAATCAATTGATTTGAATTACTTAAAAATTTCTTTCTTGATCATCATTCGATTTTAGTTACATAAAAATTCCTCAATCTATATTTTCTTTATAAGAGTGGCTAATGCCAATTCGTGCCTACACATTTTCAATTTAAATGTTTATTGGAAATGGTGAAAACTTGTTCAAGATGCATTTCAGCTTCCAAAAGAGAAAGTTCCTTGTGCCATATTTATAGGTGAGTTTGATGCAATTGGAACCAAATATTTTGACCAGTACTAGGATTTTTAATTTTCATTCTTTTTGGTAAGTCACAATGGTAAATTGTCTAAATAGTAAAATTGTATTGGGTTTTAAGCTTAAATCTTTCAAGGGATTTTCTTATTGTCTATTAGTCTGTAACATTTACAAATCAATATACTTTATGTTTAGAGCACTTTAAGATCACTTGTGTATGACCTCAAGATGAACTAAAATATTAAAATGTCTTTTTAATCTGAGTTGCAACTATAAGATTGTTTGATCTTTAATCTTCATGAGTTACCTAAAAACAATAAATATAGCCAAGCTACATACTATTATTGTCTCAATATAGCCCATTTGAATTATATTTCTCATTTTCTATTGAATAAAATACCTACTTCCTCGAGAAAGAGATATGTTTTCCCTCCAAGCAGAGGATCCCAACTCTTTGGCAGTAGTGTGATTGTCTTCCAATGGTAATTATATGGTCATGGTCAAATTAGGGTTATCCTGATGAAAATTACACAACAAGAACTTCTTTCCAATGCAAACCTTTGATATGGATCAATGTGTTCATGCACTAACCACACAAACCTCTACCTCTCCTTCTCCTAGGTTCCTACTACACTATTTTGTTCCTACTTCCTTACAAGCCACTATAAATTTCAATATGATGGCAAAAGGCTTAGGGGTTCCTATACTAGTTCCAAAGAAGAATTTTATACTTGTTTCAATCACTAAACTATTCATCTAAAGGCTTACTGCCTATATTGTAGATTTGTGGCTTCTTGACCTTCTTGTAGACTAGGTCTTTCCTAGCAACTTCTATCCAAAAAAGGTTAAGATTGTGGCTTCGAGATTTCTTGAAATGCAATTAAAAATTTCAAATACAACTCTTACTTTTCCCCAAACATCAACTATCAGTTTCACTCCAGCAACACAAAGCAACCACAAACAACACCTTAGCCTAAGTGATCAAATTAGGCTAGGGCTTGCTAGAATTTCCTCAATTGGGTGCATGAAACCAATCTATTGATTTGGTAACCTCCTAAAAACAGATTTTTAACTATTCCATCAAGGAAATATGACCCACAATCTTCTTTTTATAATCACTTACTGAAAGAACACAGTCTAAGGCTAAATACATAGTTATGTTTAGCCAAGGGCATCAACTTTGAAGTGGCAAATCAAATTTTCCTATATTGAGCCTTTGGAGTCTTAAAATGCACCCTACCTACTTAAATTTCACCATAGGGCATTAATTTCTAATGGTGAAATTGCATGTTAAGGCCATTTCTTGGCTTTGAACCCTTGAATTGAAGGTTTTAGATCCGTAGTCAAAGAAAATGTTGTAACTGTCTTCAAACTAAATAAAATTCAACCAAACCAAGTGATAATTAAATATAACATATATATATATATATATATATATATATATATATATATATGACTTCACATGTGCATTATCTATCCTCACTAATCCATACATGGTCGTACAAGACAAAATTGTTCTAGAAAATAGGTTTTTCTTTCATAAAAATGTTGATTCTTTTGTAAAACTTAATGATCTAGTATGAGAGGGATGCAATAAGTCTTAAATACCTTCATCCAACTAGTTAAAAATAACTCTTGATAGTAACGAATGTTGGGAGGTTAAAATGGAATTTTATGATAACTTTTCAAAAATTGCATTTTTGCACTTTTGTAATTTCTTACTAAACGTGACAACCTTTTTCATTTTTATCATAATTTATGCTAAATGATCCCAAACCTTTACAAATGGTACAAAATTTATGTCTAAGGTAAAAAAAAAAATTGTTTTCAATTATTGAACACCCAAAATAGTCAAAACCCACAAAAAGCAACCTAGTGGACTAAGGACTCTCTTGGCTTATAAAGTGACCAAAAGGAGCATTGACCATAAAAGATGTTAAAACACACACACAATGGATCATGTTAAAAAATTACATCCTTAGTAAATCACAAGAAAAGAAAGCAACAACTCTTCAAGAAGGAGATAGGTCTAGGTGCCCTAAACCACATCCCCTTTGAGGCTAGTTGGATTAAGATCGATTAGCATAGACTCTGGTTTCATTTGCATCCTCAAGCTCAATAGATGCTTCAATTTGTCTCAAGGTAATTTATTATATATCCATATTTTTTGGTCTTGTTAATTCAAGTTCTTGTATATCAATCTATTTTTCTGGGTTCTAGCATACTCCTTGATTTGCATTTGGATTTATGATTTGTAATTGGGGACTTTTTAATAGAGAAATTTTATGAGTTTAAAAGTTCTAAATTTCTAATTTACCCCCCCCCTTCCTCTCATTATGCTCTTCAGAGTTAGGTTACTACTGCAAGAGCACCTAGGTAGGGCTCATGATAAGCCTAGGGTTCCTAAGTTGTTTTTCCTTGTAGTGGTCCTAACCACACCACTCTAGTGTAATAAGGGGACTAGCCTAGTCCTAATGTGAGGCACATGTTAGAGTAGGAAGCCTTAATAGGTCCTTGGTGACCTTAGTTGCAAGTATGCCCATATCAGACCTATCAAATAGGGTGTTTTTTAACTTTTTCTGGTAAATTGGACAAGAAAGGGACATGAGCTCCTTTTTCAATGTTTTAAGACATTAGATAGGAATTTGGTGAAGTTTGGTGGACTTATAATCAAGTTTGGATAGTCAATCCAAAAAAATGTAAAAGTTGTCAATGTTGTCATTGGCAACATTGACAACATTTGTTGCATAAATGCAACTTTGAGCAATAGGTTTCATAACTATCTAAAACCATTGGTTTTGAGCCTTGGTCAACTATTTAAGGCTATGATTTTCCTGATCAAGGAGTTGGCTTAATTTTGGAAGAGTGTGTACCAACTGGACAACCTCAAGAACAGTCCCAGTTTTTGTTTTTCTGGGCATTTGGTATTTTAGTGGATTGAATTAAGTGTTATAACTACTATAAGTGTTAAAGTAGTTCATTTCAAGAATATGTGTGGTGTTGGATTTTGATTGTGTAAGGTTTTACTTAGTTTTGTAAATTCTTTTGTTTTCTATCAGTTCTCTGCTCTGAACTAGGTAACTAGTGAAGATGGGGTCATAGGTCCTCTTCCCATCATGGAATCTGCACAAGATTTTGGGATTAGGGAGGTGAATCCATTTACATATATTTTATAGTGAAGGATGATCTATAGAAAGCAAGAAATATATTTGTAAGGTGATGTCCTAGGTGAGCCAGAGTGGCATGGCTTGGAATCACAATGAGTTGTAGAGGTAATAAGGTGGATTGAAGGCATTAATAGCTTCAATAAAATCTTGGAGGGAGGTAAAAATACAAGGTTAGAAGTCCCAAGTTCCATTAGAAGTGCTAGTGAAGGATTTTTGGGAGGGAAAATAGAGTTCTTGTCAGACGAGCTTTGAATGCCTTAAAACCCTAATTTATAGGCATGTTTGTAGGTCGTACTATAAACATAGTTTGGAAGCCAAAGATCTCAAGAATATCTTAGGTCTTTGAAAAGGGTGTCTAGATCAAGGTTTATTTTTCCTCCTTGTTAAGGATTTTTTCAAGTTATTGGAGTTTTTCATCAAAAGTAGGACTAATTTCTAGTATCCCTATTTGGGAAGCAACTGTAGTGTTTCTTGGAACTCGATTAAGATTCCAATGCAAAATGTGGTTGTTGGCTTTGTAAAGGGTCCTAATGACCTCCTAGAAGTCTACGTCACTTGGTGGGGTGATTATTGAACATGTTGGGGCAGATTGTGGAATTGGTGAAGAGGGAGCAAGAATGGCTAATGCAAGCCTAAGAAGTGGTATGTGGAGCTATTGTTCTATCTAAGGAAGTAGGATCTCATATATAGAATCCTAAGGAGAGTAGGATCAGTAAGAAACCCTATTAGTTCAAAAGAATGACCTAAGGAGACCCTAGTAGGACCAATACCGGTGTTGCATTAGTTATGTTTTAAGAAATTGGCATAGGTTTAAATAGAGTTTCATTTCCTATTGAGTACATATTGAAGGAAAATCCTTATAGATGTATCCTAACAAATCTGATTTGTCAATGAAATGCAAGGAAATGCTATTGTGTGAGTACTCTAGCATTACATCTAAGTTTGCAATTGGATTCCTTCATGGATGAGGTGGTGCCCTTATTCTTTCACATTTGCTTTATGTTATTTGGAACATTTTTAAATTTATTTACATTCTTCCACATTCATTTAGGAATGGAACAAGTGGTATTAGACTTCTATTGGTTCTCATTGAAGTGTTTTAAATTTATATAGTAGACCTTGGAGTTACCTAATTGGAGAACAAGGGAACATATTTTTGGCATGGGGACCTAGGGTGTAAGTTTTTGGGTGGTAGGGGAACAACAGAAAGGTGGTTGCATAACTACATATGATACTTGGAAAATTCTTGGTTCAAGCTTTCAAGGTGCATTCAAATGATTTTCAAATCAATAACATTTCCTTAATCCCATCTATGGATGCAACCTACATAGTTGATTTTTCCCAAATAGTGATGAAAAATATGTTCTATCTCATGTGATATCGCAACTAGAAGAGTACTCTTCCTCATTTTATAATTATCTAATTAGGTCTGTTGTTGGAGTTTTTAGAGTTTCATTTGAGAACTCTCCAAACAACCGAACAAACAAATAATAACACTTGAAGATAAATATCCAAACTAATCACTGACCTGGTTGTCATCAGTGATTACATTGGATATTTATCTTCAAGTAATTTTTTTAAAACAAATCATGTTCGTCAAATTTTCAACCAAAGCATCGACTAGGATGTTGTCATGAGTTTGGCATCTTGGTCGATTAAGGTAGCCATTTTGACCCAGTTTGGTCAAAAATTTGATAGACCTTCTTGCAAACAAGGGAGGCTATTTTTGAACAAATTTTGCATCAACATTCTAACTTTAACAAAGATTAGTAGAAATATCGATGAAAAAAATAGCAAAAAAATAATTTGTAGATCATTCGACCAACATGAGTAGAAAAATTGACCATTTTTTGTCAAAAAATGAGGCCAATTCTACTAATGATTATTGCCAACACCAACACTCACCCAAGCACTAACCCTAGTGCCATCTCCAACACCCAAGCAATTTAGAGAAGAGCCAAAAACAACACTTGCAAGTGGTAGAACCATAGTGTTAGCACCCATGCCAACATTAGCACTAGTACTCAGGAAGGGCAAAACCCTAGTGCTAGTAATTGCACAAGCACTAACCCCAACACTAGCAACCATGCTAATCCTATTAACCAATAACAAAGTGTATAGTTTATTTTTGTTAAGATCTCAAAATTATTTTACAAATATCCAAGAGATGTTTATTATATAGACAAAGTGAGATGTGGTATGATAAATAATATTGGGACAACAAATTAAATCTGAATAAAAATAATAAATATCTATGAATTTGAATGTAAAGGAGGTTAACATGGCCCAATTTTTACCAATTTTGAAAATGAAGCCTAGGGTATTAATTAAGTTAACATGTAACTATCACCCCTGATTAGGTAATTACAAGGTACAATTCCTTGACTAGGTACTAGATTTATTCATTTTAGAAAACATTAAAATTTATATATGGGCCCTTACTACATCTAAAGAATTAGGTGGTTTGGCTAAATAAAATTTATCTCCAAAGAAGAAAACTATGTCCTTAATACTATCATCGCAGAATAAATAAATATTATTACATGGGTTATTTAAAAGGAAAGCATCATAGAGATATGTTTTTAATACATAAGAATGGTCATATTACATAGAAAAATTAGAAACCTTTCAAGAAACTTGTAATACTAATATGAATAGATGGAGTAGGTGATGGATGAGTCTTGGTACATCCATAACCTTTATGACTTTCTATACCAATTTAACTCACCACTCATCCCATGATATACTCACATAGACTACATGAGTATAGTAGTATGAATATGCACAAGGAAAATGAGGCTCAATAATTGTCCTAGTGTCATCCATATATGTGATTATTCAAATTAAACATCATAAATAGATTGAATTTTCAAATGGGCTCCATATAATTGCCTAATAATTTTCCATGTAATGAAATGAAACTATGTGCGCTATATGAAATGAAAAATATTCTTGAAAATATATACTTGGTCACTATTTTTTTGACATTGCATCCTCCTCATAATCACTTCAATTACTTCACTTAGAAAAAAGTATAAACATATAACTATTTCTATGAAATGTAGTAATTTTCAAGCTTGTCTTTGATCTACAATAAATAAAAAATTAACTAAACAATAATAAAATATTAAAAAATCTTTTTATAATCAAGGTCTTTATCTATTCCACACTATTTAATGTAAATTCATCATCACATACAAGATTGACATATAATGTTTATTGATAATTGCACATAACTTTAATGGATTTCCAAAAGATAATGTATTTCAAGTACAAATTGTAGAATTCTAGTAGACTTTTTATCAAATTGGAGAAAGATAGAACCACAGTAGAAAGGATATGAAAAAAAACATTGAAAAATGGTACTAAAAGGTTAATGATTGTATAATACATCAGAGTTCTCAAAAGAAGTAGGTCTGCACCTAAAGTTATTTATTTATAGAAATGACATTAGACTCACCACTAATTCAGATCTTGTAAGATGATCAAATTTTCTCTTTTTAAGAAGACTACAATTGAGAAAATGAAGTTACTCTTGGAAAATCAATATTGCAAGAGTTAATAGTGGGATTCCAAGCAAGAGAAGGATGGCATCATCTCTATGATGTTTAGATATCTCATGGAAAGAATGTAGGGACATTTTTAATCTTAAAATCTCCTTATATTTCATGAGGATTGGTTGGCTAGATAGTGACGGGTCTCATGCAGTATTACTCTGAAATGACTTTCATTTTGCATGTCAAATTAATGGGCCAGTTGATGGATACATCTTCTACAAATTTTCACACTCAAGGGACTAAAGGGCGATTGGGATCAGATTGGTATGACCAGATTGAGAGTGATAGCATTGTAAATTTTCCTTCATCTAGTACTAGACTTAGAATGACTATGGTAGTGTAATGACATACCCTAAGCTATGCATATATATATATATATATACAATTTATGGGCCCTTAGTGTGTGATGTTTAAGCTATTCCATTTAAGGGTACATCTTTCATGAGCTTTTCTTTTGCATTAGAGCATCGTGGAATGCATAAATGTTCTTTTCCTCATGATGTGACAATATCTTGGCAAAATTGGTGTTCCTTTACAAAGGGCCTCCAAATTTCAAAATCAAACATGAACATGAATGAAATAAAACAATAGTTAAAAAATAAAGAATAGGAGAAATTCATATATGGGCTTAGGTACCAAGTTGAAAGTCAGACATAAGAGAAACTGCAAGAGAAATTCAAATATGGGCTATGATATCAAGTTAAAAATTAGACAAAAGAGAAACCAAAGGAGAAACTCAAATATGAACTCTGCAAATCATAGAACCAATCCATTATATTTATAAGAAAATAGATAATAAATGCCATCTTCACTTTAGCATAGAGTTAGTTGGAGTATTGATGATAAACAATTGGAATGGATGGTGGAAGATACATATGGTTTGTATTGAACATATTAAAACAATTCTCCATGGTCTTTCTTGACCATTTTACCTTTGCCACTGTTTGTTGATAATTAATTTACCATTATCACAATATTGATGGTGAAGATAGAGATATTCATTGTTCACTTATAAGTTGTGATGCATCACTTTATCTATGAGAGGTAAGAATAGTGGGCAGGATGGGAATGAGACATACATTCAACATTTGGTATGTTCGCTGATCTATAGAATGTTCAATAAATAGTTCTAAAATATTTTAGTACATATTTCTAAATAGATAATTGTGCTATACAAATTTTAGAGTGTAAGAAAAGGATAGTTTTAAATAATTTTTTATTTTACGAGAAGGCATAGAACTTTAGAGATCTTCAACTAATTTGCATCACAAACAAATTCTAAAACTCTAATGTTTCGATGAGAATATTTTCAAAACAAAAATTTGAAGTATAATTTATTTTTTCTTATTGGTTGGAGACAATTTTGTTGAGGTTTTTTTTTTTCAAAACAAAAGGAATAATAAAAAGGAGTGGCATAAATAACTATGAATTGATTGCATTGTTAGGGTTTATGTCACACTCCAATATTTTTCATTTACTGCAAGTTTGTTTCCCCTTTATCATTATCAAGATTATGAATATAGTTTATTGGTAGAATTTCCTTGGTAGAATAGATGCAGAGGAGTTTTAAGGCTTCAAATTCATTGAATAGTCTATCAATGCTTCTTCTTTTCTTATAGAAGGGTGTTGTAGATCAATTTACTTGACTCAAATATGAACACGTTGATATTGAAATATAGACAAGGGGTTACCCTACTTCATAAGACAATTTCCTCATCTCTGAATAGTAGTAGTAGTAGCCAATCTTATATTGGAGAGTGTAAATCTATGTCTTTTCTTGAATATCAACATTTAGATGAAGTTTTTGAAGTATTAGATAGTAGCCCAAAAGATGGGGGTTGACCCTGAAGTAAAAAGAGGTTGAAGATTTAGCTAGAGGTCACCTCCTAGTCATCTAATCAATACCAACTTTAAACATCAAAAAATAAGATATTTCCATAGCTGAATTAATAGTACTATTAGTCCTTAAACTAATATGTTGAAAAGATTGTAAAATAAACCAACAATACCTAACCAAATTTCTGCTATTAGTCCCATTAATTGACATAAACATTACAAGTAAAACCTTGCGGGTTACCAAGTTCATAGTCATTACCAAAAAAATAACAAAAATAAACACCAGACCCAAGGCTAGTTGCCTTCTTCCTACCCATGGTTGTCTTCCTTCTTTCCCTTAGGCACATCTTTATCCACATCCACCCCCTCCACCTTAACTAGTTTGTCCACTATGGTCTTCAGCTAGTCCTCCACTAGAAACCCATGGATGGATTAGGTTGTCTTAATTACCTTTCTCAAGTCCTTTTCCTCTTTATTCCCCTACAAAAAGTAAAGGGTGGTGGCCGTGAAGTGCATGTCCTTGGTGGAAAACTAAACCAAATTTTCAAATCTCTGGGAAGTGCTAGTTTGATTGTCTACAAAGTCCCTCATAGACTGCTCAAGCCTTTCCAATCTCACCTTACTATGGCTACACTTGCCTTTCATCCTAATAGCTTTCGGGGTTTCTTTCCTTGGGGATGTGATATCATCCTCCCTCCCCAATTCTAGTCATGGTAGCCTTGAGGAAGTCTGAGATATGGGAGTGGCTAAGAGAGCTAGAGGTAGGATTGGTGTCTTGAGGTAGTCTCTTTTTTTTGCAGGCTTGACATAACTTTCAGAAGAATCAAAGCTGGAGACATGCTTTTCGGGGGGGGGTGTGGTGGTGTGGGGAACTTAAATTTTTTCAACTAGAGATGCTTACTGGCTCTCTTGGTACTTTGCATACATTTCCTAGTGTCTAAATTTGACTCTATAAGGATAATTTTAACCTCAGGGTCAATTTTGACATTAGAGCTAGGGGTTTTCTTCAATTTCTTGTGGCTAGGGCCAGAGCCAGAGTCTAAGGAGACTTGGGGGTGATAGAGGCTAGAGGGTTAGCCAAGAGCAATAGATTTTGGGCTAAATGCTAGATATATAATTTTTTCATGAGTCCCTGATGGATAAGGTAGAAAGTTTTACCCTACTCATGTTTTCTCCTTACTTTATAAATAAGATCTTCCAATGAATGCAAGAAAAGAAATAGGAAGGAAATGTGGTCTAGTTTTCTAAAGAGATTTAGAATAGGGAAATTGTAATAATAGAGTACTTGAATGAAGTCCTCTAGGGTGATATACCGCATAATCACATAGTAGATGATGTCCCAACGCTTAGGAAGGGCTTCTTGTGAAAACCCACCATCCATTCGCATAGGTTCCCCCTTGAATTTGAAAAAAATCCACAAACTAGCTTCTTCATTAACCTTGGCCTACCTCCTCCTATTCTTTCCTTCCATGGTAAATTCTCCAACCCTCACAATTGTTTCCTCTAAGATTTCAAATCTCATTCCATTGACAGTCACCTTTTTGTCCTTCCAATTTTGGAAGAACTGCATCAAGACAATCTTGTCATGCTTCACCATACCCTCCATATATGGTAATAGGTTTCCCTCTTGCAAGTAATCCATCATTACCTTGCTACCACAAATACATTCTTCCACACCCACTAATTTGGTGTGATAAGTAGTGCCCATGTCATCACCCAATACAACCGCCAATTCTTCATACAACATAGCCTTGTTGTAGGTTTGGCAGTTAATGAACATAAAATGAAAATCCTTAATCATTAAAATAAAAAGGTAGTGCATAACCATCATAAGTCCACAAGGTTTCTCGAAAAATAAAAAACTACCCTTTCCAACTGTAAATTGTCATCACTAGCTATAGTTTGTGCAGGAGTTGAACAACTTGTCTTTTTTATCATTACTAGATTATTCTCTACATCTCGTCGAATCCACCTTCTACGTCCTTTTTTGGTAGTAATCAACACTCATGAAAATCAAACCACTAATGCAGGTCATTATACAATCTTGCCAAGAAATCTCTTTATGAAGTACCTTGTCCTCATGCCCATGTGGAAAATTGAAGGCTTTCCACCTATTTTGTTTATTCATATGACATTATTGAAGGTACACTCCCTTTCTATCACAACTTGAGTTAGTGATGGCAATAATTTGGCATCCTCCCATTCAAATAATTGCATGACACCATGGCGAAATTTGGCAAGCTCATCCAATATGCCATTCCCTTCTTGATATATGTGAGCCATGTGGATCTCATGGTAATCTTTAGTCAACCTTCAAATTTCATCAATTATAACTTTAATTGACTAGTTACCTCGACCCTCCCCCATAGTAGCCTTAATGATTAACATAGTGCCCCCCCTTAATGGCAAGCTTATTGACTCCCCAAGCTCTCACAATTCTCAACCCCCAGGGGAGCACCATTGCTTTAGCTTCATTGTTAGAACCTCCTCTATAGTTTACAGATGGCGTTATAACCCTAATATTTTTATTTTTATTTTTTTCCTATTTATGGTTTAGGGCATTTTATGATTTCTTCAAAGACATAACCATAGTAATACATATTTCATGCCTTGTTTAAGAGGCCTCATTTTTACATACATATCTACCACAATATTTTTGTTGAAAAATATTTTATGGGGAATAAGTAATTGAATTAAAAGAAAGATCCCATGTCAGAAGAGTCATCACAATGTAGGAAGGTGCATCAAAGGAAATCCTAGCAAAATAGAAGATTTATTTAGGGAGCATGTTTCTTTGGGTTTTATTTCCTTGATAATTTTATGAAGTTAAATTTGACTTTAGTAGCGCATCCCCAAGTTATTGATTGTAAGGCATTAATTCTATGGATTTTATGTTGTCTAACACTTGATCTCCTACATTTTGGCACAAATGGAAAGAAGAGACACACAATTTAGAGGGTAACATGTAACACCTCACTAGGGAACCCAAATAAATTAACTTGTACTATTAACAAAGTTTGCTAAAAAAAAAATTTAATGATTAAAACTATCAAGAGATAACAAAACAAAAGTAATAACTCACATACATATATAAGCAATACAATAGCAGTTACATCTCTCAAGGGCTCCATAATGATGAATCACACGCATAGGTTTTATTAAGTTTAAGCTTGATATATAAAAAATAAAATTATGTGATAGAATAACCATATGTACAAAATAACATGAAAGAATGTATAGGTACATAAGATGCCACATGGCATGATCATAATGCATACTCATCCTCTGCACATGTCATATGGTATGAAACGCCAAAAGAATAAAGATCATGATAAGATACGACATCCCATAGGATCTCAAATAACCAAAGTATAAAATACTAGAATATGGTCGTAGCACATGGGATACATGCAAGAAGTTGAGTCCCACTTTTGGGAAAAAAGTGGAAGTGTTTTTCCTATTTTTTAAATTTCCTATCACTTGATGTCCAAATTTGGGAAACATTAAGCTTGAATCTTTGAAAACATCACTAATAGAAAATGTAGTGCTCATAGTCTAGTTTTGAAATATGAAATTTTTAGGCATGTTCAAAAACCAATTTATAAAAAATACTTGTTTCAAGATCATCCTACACACATGTACGACCATTTTTTGGATAAAAAGTGAATTTTTGTGATTCCTTTTTAGGAAACCTCTACCTAACACACAGAAGATTGATGCAAATATTTTTTCTTATTTTTTATTTAATTTTTATTAAGTCAATTTCTGTTTTACTAAAAAGTGGATTTAAAAAACCCTTTACTATATGACCACCATAACTTGATCAAAATTTCACAAATTTTTAAATTTCTTTTGTTTTATATTGAAGTAAATTTAATGTTTATTGATGACATATAATTCATTTTTCAAAAAATGTAAAATAAAAATAGTAACTAAAATATTAGTTAACGATGCTATTTAAATTCTAAGCACCAATTTGGCTTAATAAATATTGTAAAAATACTAAAATAAATCATATGAATATAAAATTTACATTTTAAAAATCTAGACAAAGAGTACTATAACAAGTTTTTGTTTCATCAGAAATTTAATTTGAAATGTCCTGCAAAAAAATTTGGTAAGACAAAAATTTCATGTGCCTTCACCAATTTTTTTCTGGAACAAATATAGACTTAGTTCTAGGCTGTGTAAAAGTACAAAGCTATGTCACCTTTCAGGCTGACTTATCAGAACAACTAAATTTGAGTATTTCTATCTAAAAATCAATTTTGCTCAAACGTATGATCTAGACAAGTTCACTCTAGCTAAGTTATATATAGTCTCACACTTTTCCAATTTTAAATGTCTATTAGATGCATGTTTTATACTAGTTTGTATCCAATTACTAAAGAAATAAAATTATTTCTAAAAACCAATGTTTCAATAACTCTTACTACTTTTTATGATATATTTTTAATAACATATAAACACTATTTTATAGAGTTCAAAGTCAAGAATATTGTCATATAGAGTTTATAGTGTTTTAATTAGATATAATATATTGTAATTAAAAAATTCTACATGTACATATTTTAACACTCGAGAAAATGTCAAGTTTGAGAAAAGAAAAACTATTAAATCATATCAAAAAATTTAAAAATCACATGATATTTTAGAGGAGAGAGTCCTCTTCAAGAATTTATAATTTTTCTTTTGGTTAGAAAAAAATTGTTTTGAAAAATGTGATGGGAGATGAAAACTATTGATTTCATATGAGTTAATTTGGAGTCATTATAAAAGATAAAATATAGGTCTAATGTAGTGCCTGCCCCTAGTTCGCATTTTTGTTATCATTGTTAAACTCTTTTAGAGCTAGTTTTATGTTGATGGTTAACAACATTGTGTTGAGATTAACAAATATTGTGCTATGGATTCAATTTATTATGTGATAAGATTACTTAGACTCTACATTTCATGTATGTATGATGATTATTTTTAGTGTTTGCAATTATTGATGATGATGATTACATTGCTTTTAGTTATTAATGATGATTAGTAAGATGATTTATTATCATATGTGTTTTCTTATGAATACTTACCCCATACTTGCATGTGTATGGTGTGCGTGTTTGCTTTGCGTGCTTGCTTTTGTATGGCATGTCTGATGTGGTTAAGGAAGGGAGTCATAGTCACCTGCTAGTCGAGATCTACACGATGCATCACTTCATGCCATTGCCTGTTTAGTTTAGTATATATTGTGCTTGTACATGCGTGATTTTTATTCAGGTTGCAGGTACCGGGTATCAACTTCCCTGAATTTTTAGGATGAGCGTACCCTACCATATTATCTCAATGATAAGAGAGGGGAGATAAATTCTCAAGTCCAAATTTCAACCCTTTAAGCCATTTGTTCTAATTGGAAAATTAGGACAAGTATCTGAGTTGAGTACCTTTCGAATACGTTGGATAACGTAATTCGTGATTTAAACCCTTGGTTTCATTTTGTATGTATTTTGGCTATGATGGGTTTTCATATTTTTACCTTATGAGTGCTTGATGTATTTTCTATTAATTAAACTTAATTAAAAGATTTAATTAATAGTTTAATTTAATGGAAAATTAATATGGTATTTTTATATTTATTTTATTTAATTAATTGAGAAATTAATTAAATAAAATAATTAAATTTGAAAGTAAAAAGTAAAAAGTTTAAGTTTGGAATGTGGCAATATTTATTTTAATAATATTATTATTAAAGCTAACAAATATTTTAGCAATTAAGTTTTGGAAAATGAAATTTAAAAGTGGAAAATATATTTAAAATTATTAAAAGATTCTAGATTTCATGTGATTAAAATATAAATATATTAAGATTAAAAAGTGGAGATATTAAAGTTAGTGCATGAGATTTAATAAATAAATAAATAAAATTAGAAAGAGTAAATTAAATATTATATTAATATTTTCTCAAATACGAGTTGGCAAATTCACGGGAGTTGTCATGATGACAACACAGAAGTTTGCACTCTAAGAATGCACTAGTTGTCTACACTTAGAAGTTAGCATTTTATTTGAGCACATGGTGTCTACAACCCTATGACTTATCTAAAAGGTTGGCAAAGACTCATGCTTGGTTGTCATGCTTATCTTCTAGTTGTTTCTAGAGACACTCTAGATGCATCTTAGAGGCCTTTAAATAGATCCTCTCCTAGTGTGTTTAGGACAAGCTGAATGGAAGCTACAAGCTACAAGCTTAATGGAAGCTACAAGCTTCAAGCTAAAAATGGAAGCTTCAAGCTTACATGCTCATATTCTTCTTTATGCTCATATGCTCCTTTATGCTCATATGTTTCTACTTGCTTCTATGCTTCTTCTAGCACTTTTAGTCACTTGGAAGTTTTCGCTTGGCTTGGATCTTGGAGAAATTGCGAATGATAGAGAAGGAAGGGATTTTCTATGGACTTATGAGGCATGGTGGATTAGCATTAGTGTCCAGGTGCACTCGTGATATTAACATATTCTCTTTGCACCATTTCTCTTCCTGTCTTCATCGTGTCTGTTATATGTGTCTGGAACTTCTCTATGATTGAATCTGTAATTTGAAATTAGAATCTAGATATGTATTTATTTGGTTGCAAAATAAATCAATAGAGAACTCATTAGGAAACCCTAGCTTCAATTTAAGAAAGAAATTAGATCTTAATCAGGTTTGGGTTCGAATTTATATTGTGAAATTAGATAGATAAGATTTGAAATTAAAATAGAAATTCTAAGTTGAAAATTTGAATGGTTAGATGTAATCTTTTTATCAAATTATATTTTCAGATGCATATGGATAAACTTATTAGATAGATGAATGAGTAAATTTAGAGAACAATTACCTTTTAGGAAAAATTCTTAATTCATCACTAACTGTCCTATCGCTGCCCCTTGGATAGACCTGAACTCAGTCATTCATAACTTTTTATCGTGATCAAATTTATTCGCTCACTCCAATAAAATTTGGTGCAACTTGGCCCTCTCCAACATATTTCAATTTCAGCCCAATCCAACAGTTTAGTTAGGAGATATGGCCGTCATACTAGGACGGTTTTATTTAAGGACAGATATTTTTCCATTTCCCATAACCAAGAGTTCTTTATGCTTAAACTTCACAAAAATAATATATTAAAGCATGGAATGAATTTAAAATATTATTGCAATCTTCGCTTAGTAGAATCTTATTTTTATGCATTAATTTTATATGATTTATTAACTAATCTAATTTAATTAAGATTAGCTAATAGTAAAAGAAGTATAATTAATCCATTTATCAACCAACGTAGGAGGTTTTTAGTTGAGATATTAATATTGGAGATTTACTATAATTTTATTGGTAAAGTAATAATTTGAACATTGATGGAATGATACATAGTTGACTCTTAATGAACGAAACTATTATTAGTTGATAATCACGTAGTTATTGACATAGCTACTAGTTAATTTAATTGTAGAATTAATTAGATTTAATTAATAATAGAGTTTTAATTGTTTTATCAAGGGAAGTATTTGTTGAAAATTATTTCAATTATTTTGGAGTTCTCGAAATTGTTAAATGATAAATGTTTAATAATAATTTGTCAATTATTATTAATAGAGAAAAGATATTGATATAGTTTATGTAGTGAACTTTTAACATTAATTATTTAATGTATATTAAATACTATTTAATATATATTAAATAGTTAAGAGGTGGTAATTTATAAAGATGTTTAATGATGATTATTAAGACACACAAATTTTAATGATATTGGACAATGGGTCATTGTTACATTTTGACCTTGTTATAACATAGCTACGATTTGAATTATTATATTGATTATAAATTATTTATATGCCTTAAAGGTTAGTTAAATATTAACTGATGGAGTCTATGGAAATATAGTTTGATGAGTTTATTATTTATCAATGTTTGTTGGGTCTAACAAACTATTAATAAATAATGGTTTAAATATTTATCAATAAATTTGATTACAGTTAATCTAGTGGAGATTATTTAATGATTAATATTTTGGATTTGGAGTATAGTTGATTTTTAATGGATATTCATTGAGTTGATGATATAACTATGTTATTAATAATGAAGTTGTGCGATATAGTCTTAATTGAACTGATTATCATTAATACGAGTTTGTTAAGAAAACATTAAAAGAATGAAGAAGGTAGTCATTATAAATTTGTTAGTAAAACTCCCAATATAGCCTGTTATTAAATATTAGCAAGTTATTATTATTAAACTATGAACATGAATATTTGTGTATGGTTGACTTTTAGTTATTAGTCAACTAATATTCATTGGGTTGATGGTTTTATTGTGAAATTGTTAATTAAATCAATTAACTAGAGTTAATTGGATTTAATTAATAATTAAGTTATGTAATGGAGATTTAATTGTTATAATTCTTTTAATGAGATTGTAGGAATATTGATAACAAGTTGATAGGTCTTATCCTAATAACTTGAATAACGACTTTAGATATTTTAATGGTGAAGACTTAGTAATATATAATTGAGAATTATTAGAATAATAAAAGATCAAAGATTGTGATCCGATATTAATTGATCATTCTAATAAAGTTATAATCTCTTATTCAAAGAATGAGAATTGGTCCTCTTATAATATAACAAATAATGATCCTTGATTTATGTTGAAAGTTGAAGTAACCTTAAAGAAGAGTTAATCAATTAAAATATGGATCTTAGAGAACAATTTAATTAAAATTCAATGATGATAAGTTTAGTGAATATTTATCCTTAAGTTATTCCTAAAATGTAAATCTTAATAATGGAATGATAATGCTATCGGGGAACAAATCGGTTGACTTGTAGGTCAAAAGATTAAACTTAAAACACTTGAAGTATACTTGAAAATGGAAACTAAAACCCCTACACTTGAAAATGAAAAATAAAACTCCACATTTAATTCCACTATGTGATTTTAGTAAACCAAAACATGTGTTTGCATTATGTATTCTCTATGCTTCTTGTTTTAGATTTTGGGTTGACTAGTGTTGACCAGTCTTAGGTTGTTACCAGAGGCTCGAGGGTTATGAGATGTGATGACATGTTGATCTTATTTAGTCTTGATCTTTATAAGCCTAACCATGGTATGTGATCGTATGCTCTATGAAATATTTGTATTTGTTCATCAATCTTCATGTGTGAAGCTGAGATGTATGTGTATGAGATAGTTGTGCTAATCATTTTTGAGTCATCGATCAGTTATCCTTGATTTATTTCCAGTCGCCATGATGAGACTAAATGTGGATTTATTTTTTGATGATGTCATGTTGTGACATGTTTGACTCAACCATTTTGGAGTCTTCGATCAGTATGATTTTGAGATATATTTTGGTTATTGAGAACCAATGTTTATTGTGATTTATTTTGAGATATATTTTGGTTATTGAGAACTAATGGATACTTATGATTATCAGTGATGCCTTCAGTTGCCAATAGAGAACTGTTGTGGTCATGATTTTCTATGGATTCTTTTCAGATGCTCATGGAGATTTGATGATTCTTATCTTGGAGATTTGATAATTCTTATTATGGATATTTGATGCTTTAATCATGGGTATTTGATGATTCTTTTTATAGATTATCTTTTGGATTTTCTTTACAGTCGCTTGTACAGGATTGTGGTGATTTTATGATTCCATGAGCTTACGGTAGGTAATCTACTTGTAGTGTTGGGAAGTGGCTTGCAATGGGGGTCAGGGCCCTAAGTGGTTGCCAGGGTAACTCATTGTAAGTTTTGTTAATAAGTGATAACATTTACACACTAAATGGAAATTAAATTGGTGCAGAGGCACCTAAATTTCAGGAAGACAAAGATATAAAAGCTAGAGAAGTCATTTGTAATAAGTTGTCAAAGGAGGTCTTAATATGATAAATAATGTAAAAATGTTTATTTAATTGGTGAATGGATCTATTGACATCCATCTAAAGTCATTTGAGTCATTTGTATTGTATCTGGGTCAAGTTGTAAAGGCTATGAAGCCATTTTTTGTCAAAAATGTAAAAGTTGCATAAAAAAGTTGTAAAATGCAACTTTGAGAGAGTTGGTAATAATAGAAAAATGATGTAAAATGGTATATGGTTGGTCTTGGGGGTAGTTAGGAAGGTTTATAACTGTCAAATGGATATAAAAATCATTGTATGGTTGAACCAAATGAATTTGGAGAAGAAGAAATATTTTGATACATTTTTGGTGCATTTTATTGTTGTGGTTTTGATTGGTTTTTTTTTAGTTTTAGAGTAGTTTCCAGGCATTGTACGGCCATGTACAGCCTAGAAACTATGTAATATAGTATTGGATATATAGTATGATGAATCTTTCTTCTCATGCTTTTGGTTTGGTTCAATTTTATGAAGAAATGAATAAGTTATGGGTATTTTGGTGAAAGTGGATGTTTGCAGATTTGAGATTCGCTGAATACAGTCATCTTGCAGCGTGTGATGCAGACATATTTTGGAGACTCAAGATCTCTAATGATATTCATTGGAAATATATGTGAACTATATTTTATTTTCAACTGGTTTGAATCATTTTTATATAGATTTGTGAAAGTTATGGGCATTTGAGTGAAAACTGGTTTTTAACAATTTTCATTGGAGTTACAGACAGTGATTTGTGCTTGAAACTTTATTTATGAATGAGAAAAGAAAATAATTTATATATTTGGAAACTAGAATTATAAATGGATACTTCAGAATTGGTTTGGTATTATTTGAATTTTTTTTGTGAAAGTTATTTGATTCCCTAGGAAGGGTTAATGGTTTGGCTCCTGATTTATGACAGAAAATATGGGTCTTGGTTCAGAGTATGTAATTTATAATTTGCTTATTGGATTGGTATCATATTTGGATATGTTTTAGAATTACTAATTTGGAACAACTATTCCAAATAATTTTTCAAGAAGATATATATAACTAAAGTTATGAACAATGCAATCAGACATAACAATCTGATTGTGTGAGTGAAGATGTTGTCTTTATTGGTGTATAATGTCAGGGTTCTTTGTTGTAATCTTTGAGATTTTCTTGGTTCCTTGAGGGTGTACCAGCCTATTTTGAATCCCTTGAGTTGAACTAAGATTCCTTGAAGATAAATACAGAGGGCTCTGCATCAGATTGGTATCAGAGCTTGAAGATCTTGAGTGTGTGGGTAGAGCGCCGAGGGAGGCAATCCACACTAGGACCTTGAAGAATTTGTATTTGTTTTTTTGATGAGTTTTGGTTGTAGGTGCTTATCCATCTTGCTGCATATGAAGGTTGGGATGTATGGGTAGACAAGAGAAGGTCTATCATAACCATTCTCCAATGGAGATAAAGCTGGGTAGAAGGTGCATGGCACAAAGAAGGTGAGGCATCTTCCAGGATCTACTGTTGGGTAAGATGAATGGTCAAGGGCCATGGATTGGTCTAGTTGATTTCCAAGAGACTAGGGAGAGAGGCAAAGAGGAGGACTCATAGGTGAGGCATAAGGGTGAGTTTGAAGCAGCAATGGTAAAGATGGATTTCTTACTGATAAGGCACCGTGGAAGTTGCAGCCATTAATGCTCCACTAAAAGGAGTATTTGAGAAGATGATTTTGAGGACAGTCCTGTGTCCTTAAGGGAAAAGATGATGGTGATAAAGGCATAAAGAGGCAAAGGAAAAGATGAGGATTTTGATCTAATATATTTTCTTGCAGGTTATTGATTCCATGTTTCCAAGGGAGTTGGAAACTTTTCAAGTTTGGGAGTATGGTGCAGAGGCACCTAAATTTCAGGAAGACAAAGATATAAAAGCTAGAGAAGCCATTTGTAATAAGTTGTCAAAGGAGGTCTTAATATGATAAATAATGTAAAAATGTTTATTTAATTGGTGAATGGATCTATTGACATCCATCTAAAGTCATTTGAGTCATTTGTATTGTATCTGGGTCAAGTTGTAAAGGCTATGAAGCCATTTTTTGTCAAAAATGTAAAAGTTGCGTAAAAAAGTTGTAAAATGCAACTTTGAGAGAGTTGTTAGTAATAGAAAAATGATGTAAAAGAGTATATGGTTGGTCTTGGGGGTATTTAGGAAGGTTTATAACTGTCAAATGGATATAAAAATCATTATATGGTTGAACCAAATCAATTTGGAGAAGAGGAAATATTTTGATACATTTTTGGTGCATTTTATTGTTGTGGTTTTGATTGGTTTTTTTTAAGTTTTAGAGTAGTTTCTAGGCCTTGTACGGCCATGTACAGCCTGAAAACTATGTAATATAGTATTGGATATATATTATGATGAATCCTTCTTCTCATTCTTTTGGTTTGGTTCAATTTTATGAAGAAATGAATAAGTTATGGGTATTTTGGTGAAAGTGGATGTTTGCAGATTTGAGATTCGCTGAATACAGTCATGTTGCAGCGTGTGATGCAGACATATTTTGGAGACTCAAGATCTCTAGAGATATTCATTGGAAATATATGTGAACTATCTTTCATTTCCAACTGGTTTGAATCATTTTTATATAGATTTGTGAAAGTTATGGGCATTTGAGTGAAAACTGGTTTTTAACAATTTTCATTGGAGTTACAGATAGTGATTTGTGCTTGAAACTTTATTTATGAATGAGAAAAGAAAATAACTTATATATTTGGAAACTAGACTTAGAAATGGATACTTTAGAATTGGTTTGGTATTATTTGAATTTTTTTTGTGAAATTTATTTGATTCCCTAAGAAGGGTTAATGGTTTGGCTCCTGATTTATGACAGAAAATATGGGTCTTGGTTCAGAGTATGTAATTTATAATCTGCTTATTGGATTGGTCTCAGATTTGGATATGTTTTAGAATTACTAATTTGGAACAAATATTCCAAATAATTTTTCAATAAGATATATATAACTAAATTTTTGAACAATGCAATCAGACATAGCAATCTAATTGTGTGAGTGAAGATGTTGTCTTTATTGGTGTATAATGTCAGGGTTCTTTGTTGTAATCTTTGAGATTTTCTTGGTTCGTTGAGGGTGTACCAGCCTATTGTGAATCTCTTAAGTTGAACTAAGATTCCTTGAAGATAAATACAGAGGGCTCTGCATCATAAATGAATCTAAAAAGTTAATTATTTTGGTTCTCGCCCATGCCTTGAGAGCTTGTACAGGCTAGGATGGGAGTAGTGAGAACGCATGGTTGCGACAGTGCATTCTGTAGTATGCCTCATCAGTATGAGAGGATACTAGTGGCCACATGAGATCAGTATGGACTTGTGAAGTTTAGCTAACTGCCAGGGTAACTTGTACGTGATAAATGCGATGACACTTTCTTGCTTGCAGAGTAGGTTTCTTACATGTCATTATGTGCCTCTAGGAATTAGATGTCGATTTTGTGTGAATGGAACCTTTGAGTTAGTGTACTTTTAAGATTCTTGGACTTATAGAGATTTATTCTTTGTGAATTGATATCCTATTTGGGACTTGAGATTATCTCTTCAGCATGGTGGGAGTGGACCACTCAAGTTCCACGCGGTCAGGTGGTAGTGTATTTCCACTCTCATCATTTGAGATCTGTCCATAGACACTATGGCTGGAGCATTCTTGGTTTCTATTTATCTTCATTCTATTCTTGGATCATTATGATAGATGATATACCTTATGATGGATGTATTTATTGGTATGTTTCTTATTGATGATTTGCATATGTTAGATGATGTTACTTTATGCTTTACTTTGCATATTAGTAGGATGTTTTTAGGAGTGACATTCCTACTATGTTAAAAGATGATGATCCCTTTGGTGCTTTGGAATGTTACGTGCAGAGGGATGGCTAGGATCCATGATGGTCTAATGATGCTATTTATGGTTGGGAGGAACCGTGCAGTTGGTTATTTATGTTTGTGATATATGGTTATCTTTTACGATGGATGTTTATATCTTTATGATGATGATGTATCATGTATGATTTGTGGTTTCATTTGCTTTAATTGTATCATGGATTAATACTAGATGATGATGTACTTTATTTACATGGATGCTTTATTCTTTTAAGCTTTTCATACCTTGTGACATGTACAGTGGATGATTGAGCAATCTAAAATGTAATTACAAAAAGGGCACTTGTAATATTGTTTAAGAACATTGGATGTATCATTGTTATTTTATAAGGATGTGATGTTAGATGAATAATTATTATTAGATGTGATTCAACATTAAGGGATCTTTAAGGAATGTAATCTGTTATGTTCTGTTATGTTTATTTTCAGTTCGATGTTACTATTGCTTCCATTACTATGCAAATGTTATGAATGGTTTTACTTTCATGTTTTAAAAAAAAAAATTGTTGGGTAAACTTAGTGAAATTCTTTGGATCCCTTGGTGGGGCATTACATCTAAAGCCAATTGTTATTTTTTATTGTTTTAGCTATATATGTTATCTATAACATAATCTAAGATTAAATGGAAATGAGTTTATTTCCACATTATTTTGTTGTGGGAATTAGACCTTTAATTCTTAGTGTTTCTCAGCAAGTAAAAAATTATCTTTAAAAATTAGGAGACTATATCAATTCTTATTCAAAATAATTATTAAAAATTATAATCCTAAAATTCATCTATTTTTCATTAGTTTACTTCATTATCAAATTATAAATAATACTATCTTTTTTATGTCATTAAAGATGAACTATCATACTTTTGTTAGCCTTTTCCTTTATAAAAGGGTGACACAAGTTTGTGCTTTTACCAAGACTATCCCAAACCATAACTCATTGCAACCCATGGATTGTGAAATTCAAAATTCAAGAAACAGATACATGTTCCAAAATGGGTAGCCATTTCTAAAAATGGGTAAAAATGAGGTTTCAAGTAGCAAAAAATAAATTTTTGATTCTTTTAGAATGGGTATGTATTTTGAAATGTGTGCCTATTTTGAAAATAATGAGTACCCATTTTGAAAATAATGGGTACCTATTTTTTAACGGGCACTCAATTTGAAAATAACAGGTGCCTGTTTTGAAAAAAATTGTGTAACCATTTTTTGAATTTAGGATTGGGCATTCAAGCTTAAAGATGGTACCCATTGTTTAATAAATAGGTACCTGTTTCTAGCTACAAAGGGTTTTCCTTAAGGACTTCTATGGTTTTGGTACTCAACTTCTTGCATTTAACCCATAATTACAAGATAAGAAGAATAGATTGATTGCACAAGGTACATCGAGCATAAGCATCAAGTTTCTATATCTCAATTGTATACGAATCACTACCACCTAATCTCATGGACCCTAAATGGCTGACTCCCACTGTGCTAAGGAGATAGTCTCAAATCCCAAAATGGATAACAATCCAAAAGTCATAGTAAGGATCTAAGTGAAGGAATCCTGATTGCATTCTACCTCAAAGGTACCAAGTACACAAATGAACATATGATCCTAGAGGAAAACAATGACATGTAGGAAACGTAACATGAATATGGGCAAGTTTCATCACATGAGTCAAGTTTAAGGTTATCCTAGTAGACTCTCTAGACTCCAACCTCCTAGTGACCCCATCTGGCATCAATAACTTTTCTTATAGACAAGGAACACTAAAAAATCAAGGTTGCAACCAAGCATCCTCTCTACTCCCATACTAGCTTGTACTAGCACTTGAGGTATGGGTGAGGTAATAAACAAAGTCTTATTAATTCATTTTAACCCCATTAATAGAATTTTAATCACTTATTAAGATAACTTACAATGGGTTATCTTGGCATCCTCTTTAGGGCTCTAACTACCATTACAACCCACTTCCCAAGATACACATAGATAATCTACCATAAGATCATAAAAGTACTATTGCAGTATCCACAATGCATGCCCCATTCCTAGCTAGGAATGGGGACCCCCTACTTTTTTTGACTCTCGAACTCAAAATTCAAGAGCTAGAAGAAAAAAATTTGTTTAAAATTTGCATCAAAATAAATTAAATTAATTTTATGAAAATTTTTTAAAAATAAATAAAACAAAAACAAAATATAAATAAATAAATAAATAAATTTCAAAATAAAAATAAAATAATAAAGAAGTCCCCAAGGGGGAGATTTTTCTTACATCATTTTTCATTATCTAAGGACTGATTGTGTTTTCTTTTCTCGTAATGTGCAGGTAGCTATAACGAGATCATATGGAATCCACATCTAGAGCACCAATGAAACAAGTTATTTTCAAGTTCCAAGGTGTACCCCTAAAGTTGAGATTGCATGATGAGTATGCTAAGATCAAAGATACTGATCTCGAACACATAGATTTGGGAGAATTGCTTAAAGTTTGCAACAATCTAACATAGAGGTCAATCTTGGTTTTTGCATTGATCTGACCTAGATTAGTGAATGCAACCTCACATTCTGTATTGGTACAATCAGCTGAATTGGTCAAGACCTTGTCTTAACACTTCATTCTTGACAATATCTAGAGGATCTTCCATCTTCCCAAAGACAATAAGTTCATCTAATTCTCCTACGAAGTAGTTGAAAGATGGTATAAAGATCATCACAAAGAAGCCATCAACATCATACATTCCTTATACTTCATTGAGAAGCCAACTTAGGAAAAGACAATCAGCATAGTGGATATGACTTGAGGATATATGAAGGATGACATCAAATACTCTATTATTCTTCTAAGAAAAGTCATGGGCTTACTTTTAGTAGGTCATCTTGCTCCATTCATGCTCAATTTCATTAAGACCATTAGGCATGCAAAATTACCACTGGATTGGGCCACCACAGTTAGTGAAAACTTGTGTGAGCAGTTGAGGATGGTAAAGGACAAGAAGAAGTTCTATACAACTTCTTATGTGGTGTACCTACTTGCAACAAGGGAAACTAGCTAACCCAAGTGATACAAGAAAGACAGTATGTAGGACCCCAATGCATGGCCATATATAGTCTATCCTTAGTTGGTAAAGAAGAAGCTCTCATTGTAGAGTAAGGAGTATAGGATTGTAAATGATGCCTTCATCTTTGGAATCATTCAATTCATTGAGGGTGAATATGGGAAGAGATTTTCTGAGGAAGCCAAGGCACAAATCATAGCTATCGGAGCATATTTCATCAACTTCTAGACATTTACATATATTTAGGTAGGTGGTGCATCTATCAATCCGAAGGAACTCTTGAAGTACCCAAGTGACAAGTTGGTACTAATGGAAATATCCTGGCAGATTGAGTTAGCTTATGAGAGGATCAAAAAACAATGGAGACCTTGTTGGAATTGGCCTTTTTTCGTAGGAACATATCAGGTGAAAAGAAAATAGGATATTTTGACTTTTTAATGGGAATGGGAGAATCATCCACTTGAAGAGTACAACTCTCCTTGGCCATATTTTGACAATGTGGGCAAAGTGGAAAACCTATCCAGGAAGGATTTCTATAATGACGATGCCATTGAAGATTATTGGATGAATGCCACACATGACTACAATGTCCACATCAGAGATTATTGTAGGATGCCTTTATATGTAGTAGAAAAGGCTCTCCATTTGACCATCCCTAATCAGATAAGGTTACAGGACTCCAAGGAACTACTAGATCCCCTATATAATGCAAATAAAATTGGTGAGAGACCCATTATGAATGTAGAAGTTGATAGAGAGGAAGAAGATGATAGTAATCATCGAGCGAGACATGTCATTCAAATGACAAAGAGTTGGATTAAGAAACCTTTTCCACTTGATCTAATTCTTGATACTATAATCTTCCATGTAGATGCTCACCCAGAAAGGGGTAAGGGAGGGAAAGTCACAATTCCTATCTTTGCACTCTTGTCTCCTATTAGGCTAGAGATAGTCTGCTAGCTTGATCGCCCAGTGGGATATTATCACCCTCCTAAAAGGAAGAGAAAGAGGAAGAGAACCTCTCCTTAGAGGATTCAGATAGAATAGGTTATAGAACATGTGTCTTCTTGGTAGCATGAATAGAGCTCACAAGAATCCCAAGGAAATGGAGACTCTCAAATCTAGAATGAACCTCAATTTCCCCCTATTTTGTAGCACCAACCTAAAGAGGGATAAATTCTAGAGACCTCTATTCCTCCTCAGCAAGAAGAGTCTACTTGTCCTACGATTCCAAAGAGACAAAAGAGGATCAACGTTAGGATGAACAAGAGGCAAAGAGTCAATAAAAGATTAGTGCCTAATCCATCAATTCCTAAAAACCATTCTAGAGGAAGAAATAAATGAGGAAGAAACATAATCAGATGAGGAAGAACAAGTGCCTCTAAAAAGGAGAACTTAGTTGGAAAAAGCCATAGAATTTGAGAGAAGGAAGAATGCCACAAGTACCCTACCACCCACCCAAGCAGAACCTATAGAAGTTTCTTCTTCAAAAGATGAAGTGCAGTAATGGGTGAATGAGCAAAGTGAGCAAGGTCAAGATGTTCTCTCCATCCCAGATTTTGATTTCATGCTTGTAGGTATGGAGTTAGTTGGGGATAAGACTAGAGACACCCCTACAGGTGAACTCCAACAATAAGAGTGGACGCAAATGCCACCAAAGACACAGTGTCCTTATCTCACTCCATCTTCGCCATAGATTACAGTAGTAAACAAGGGTTCAGTTACTCCTCCACCTCTAATTCGAAAGATAAACTTGTTCAAAAGGAACCATCATTACAAGAGCAACCAGAACCAAGGGTTACTGATGAGCCATCAAAAGAGGCACAAATAGTAGAGTGTGTGCAACAACCTTTTTAGGAAGTTGAGGATCAAACTACAAGATCTATGGAGATAGATACTATATAAGAAGATTCCTCATAGAAAGAGACTCCAAGAAAGAGAAATAAAGGGAAGGAGGTATTTGAACACATCCCTTCATCATCTAGAGCCAAGGTTGTAGAGAGACATATCCCAAGATGGTTTTTGAAAGAAATAATGAGAAGTGCCAAGCATTATTTCCATGCTTTAGAGGATGACATTTGTGATATTATAGAGATCTTGAACAAGCCTTAGTCTCCATTACATGATGCAACACCATTTGCATTTATCACTACCATACAGAACTAGGACTTATTTGTGTAGGTGGCTCACCCTCCAGAAGGTATAGATGTAGAAGCTATTAGTCTTGAGGACTATGAGGTGAAAGATATTATGTTGGGAAAGCCTACATGGGTTACATGCTGATAGATGATAACTATGGGAATCAAAGACGTTCTCAGACACATGAAGCAACATGAGATTGAAATCAAAACACTTCTTAGGAAAGGTGAGATCTAAAAGGGATATCTAGCAAAAGTTATTGGTCCTCTTGATCTTGAACACCTTGAGGAGACTCTGAATATCATTCTTAGAGAAGGGGAAGGTGTATGGATCAATATATTTTTTAAAGCTTGTTAGGATTTGTGAGATAGCCTTGAGGATAAAGATGTCACTATAATCACTAGAAGTTTGAAGTTTTTGCATGATACATAAGAGAATGTTGATAAGATTGTGACCATTTTGAGGTATGACTTTAGTATCATGGATGAGGTACAGGTATGGAGAAAAGATTTGCAAACTCTACAAGCCATAAAAAGGCAAAGGTATAACATTCTGATTGATGTATATATCAAGAAAGAGTTAGACATGATAGATGATTGGAAGCATTGCATGATGAGATATATAGACTTAAGGACCAAGCCTAACAGTGAATTTTGGAAGCAGAAAAGCTATATAGTGATGCATGCTTAGACATCTTTGAGGATGAAGAACAAGAGAAGATGTTTCCAGTTGAGGTAGTAGTTTAGAATTTCAAGAAGACTTTAGAGGAAGCATCCAATGATGAAGACATTAGACAAGCCTTCATGAGAGAGGAAGCCTTGTTAGAGTTGGACACCAAACTCGAAGATTTTGCAGAGACTCGAATTGAGGTGGACAACTATAGATAGAAGGTCAAGGACAATTATGAGGCTTTAGATCTTCCAGATGAAACTAAGACTACTGAGTTGATAGAGAAATTAAAGGGAAAACATCCAAACATTTCTTTGGGATGAAGATGAATAAAACCCAGATGCTAGAATTTCAATTTTGACACTTAGTAAAATTTTGAGATTTTGACCTTGTCGAGGTCTACAGCTCCACAGGTCCATAGCTTTGCATTTTCATGTAGCTTCACAAGTTTTCAACTCCACAATTCAAAGTTATATGAACAACTAACTGCTAATTCCAAAAATAGCATTTTCCATGCATTAGGAGCACATTTTGATGGCAAGTTAACTTTGACACACACCTAGTGAAGGACACACCACTATACACTTCCACTTTGACTAATGCCTTCCTCCTACTTTCTCTCTCATGCTTTCATTTCTTTTCAATGTAAAGGGATAATGCATCATATTAATGAATAAAATATGGATGGAGTCCCTCTAAGTACTAGTTAGATTGTTAGTTTTTATATATTTAGTTTTTTTTAATGTTTTAAAAGTATTTTATTGCATAAAGATATCTCTCACTCTCAACACAATTTGAGGAGACAATTTCTTATAAATACCCCATTGTAAAATGCAACAAGTGTCACCATTATTATGCAATAAAATTATGCTTTTGGTGCTTGCATTTGGAGTGTAGTTATTCTTGCCTAAATGTGTCATTGTGTTATGGATTTCTATTTATGATATTGTGATTGAGCCAATGGTTTATTGCATTATTTTTGCTTGTGCAATCTTTTAGTTCCGGTGTTTGCTATAGATATATGAATCTCACTAACATAATGAGCTTGAGAAGAAATCAGCTAATTGTGTCTACATAGCTTTTTGTCTCACATGAGTGCATTTTTCGTGGCCTTGTGATTTGATGAAGAAGAAACATCATTTGATTTGTTAAAGATTCTCATTGATTATTGCATCAGTGGATTCCAGGAAGTACTACTCTTGTTTTCATTGGTTTCCTACTGATTTCTTTAAATGTTTAATTCACAGTGTGTTTTGTTCTACAGCTTATGTGCATTTAAGAATTTTGATTTCAACTCATTTGATTTCATGCTATTTTCTTTTAGTTTCATTATTTGGTTTGCTAAGCCCTTGTTAGAATAGGACCTCATAGTAATGCATTGTTAGAGTTGCATTCATTAAAAAGATAGAAAATACAAAAATATTGTTGTCTTTTGGTGTGATATTTTGAGACAACAAATAGATTTACTTTGATTCTAAGATAAAAGAGTCTTTTAGTACCTACAAATGCCTCCTTGTGAACACTCACATTTATCTTCTACTGAGTCAATTTTGGTATGTTGCAAGACAAATACTAAACCTTGGAGTGAATCCTTAAAAAGATTTTCTTTTGAAGAAAGGAATCACGCAATGGATTCCTACCATTGACCTCATGCAAAATGAATGCCCAAAAGAAGTGGCACTAGAAGGAGGGCCACAAAATAAAGAACATACTCTTGGAAATGAAGAAAATTTGACAAAGTTTCAGAATTTTTACACCCTTGCAATAAACTGCATTTTGTACAAGTTCAAAAAATACTTCTGAAATTTTTAGAAATTTAGGTACACAGGTCTACAGGTCCACAGGTATGTGGGTTGATAGGTTTGTAGGTCCAAAAAACTCTATGGTGCATAATATCTAGAACAGTGAGGAACTGTACTTCTGCAGAGGTGCACTTTTCTCCAAAATTTGATGCAAGCTGGAGGATATTGATCCAAAATCCCCATTTTAGTGAGCATTATTGTGTACACAAAGTACACACAAATTTCTTGAGCTTACCCACTTTCATAAACCATGTAGTGACAAGGGAACATCTCGAGTTCAACCACCCCCTTTTGAACTTTCATCATCTTCTTCAACTCCACCTCCACAACCACCATCTGGTGAATCACCACATACTCCGATAGCTACTCCCCAAAAACCACCGTTAGGTCCACCAAACCATCCAATGGCCTTTTTGACAAATGTTGTAGACTAACCAATAAACTTGAGAGGTGCACTGCATGACCTCCCCAAAGAACCCTGAGAAGTTTTTCCCAAGATTCATCTATGGTGAAAAATGAACCGCCAAAGATCATGTCAAAGTTTTCAAAGAAATTTGCAACCGAAAGTAAGTGGCTAATGAGGATGTGGTTCTTCGATTATTCCCTTACTCTTTGGGAGAAATTGCCTTCAATTGGTACGTCAATTTGCCACCTGGATGCATTAGAGATTGGGATATATTTGAAAATTTATTTTTGGAATAGTTCAAAACATTCATTAATCTAGTTGTGATACATAAAAAATTCATATCAATCAAGAGGGACCCAGCTGAGACAATTTCATGCTTCAACCATCACTTTCATATGGCCTACCACAAGTTGGAAACACCATACACCATATCAGTTGAAGCCACTATTCAAATTTATTTGAATGCTATGGACCCTCTTACTGCAATCTTTCTAAGAAGACTTCCTCTAGTGAATATTGACACATTGGACAAAGTCTTTATAGAAGTGATCACGTTCATGAAGCAAGACAATCCTAATGGAGGAGAAACAATGCTTCTAGCACAAGCAGTCCCTATGATGCCAACATACCCCATGGGAGCACCCACCATGCCTAGCTAGTTCATACCTATGAACCCATTTCTATTGTAGCAGGTTCCTACTCCCCAAACTCAAGTGATAAGATATCCAAGATATGAGCCCCTAAAAATAGCTTTCTTTGAATAGAAAGCAATGATTCCTATTGAAGCAGAAAACAATATTCTTTTGAAAGTTGGTCAAATGAAGAAAACCATTCCACAAATGAATAACAAGCTAAAACATCTTAGATTGTCACAAGGACAAAATAACAAGTTTCAAAGAAATAATGTTGGCCCTACAACAATAATTTTGGTCAGAATTCCAATAGGAACTTCAACAATAATAGTAACAACAACAATGTAGGAAACAATGGTAGAGGAAACAACTTCAATCCTCCTAATCACAATAATGGCTTCCAAAGGAAAAACTGACAATGGAACACTCAATCAAATAATGGAAGCATTCTTGTAGATAACAACAACAACAATGTTCAGTATGTTAATATCAATCTGTATGATGATAGTTAAAATGTGCCTAGTTATGATAGTTTGTACTACAATGGTAATCAAGAGGTAAATCTAAAGTCACAAGTGAATGACCATCCTCCTCCTATTCAATTCAATGCAATGCTATTGGAATCTTATGATTCTACACAAAATACACAAGTGGAACAACAAGCAAGTGAGGAATTCTTATTCGTGTTTAGTCAAGAACCCTACCTTCAACATGATGAGATGTTTGCCTTTTGAAATGACAATCAAGATACATACAATCTCAGAAATAGAAAGGATCCCTTGATAGATGGAATTCCTCCTGGTTTGCAACCAACACCACCTAAGCCAAGAGCAAATAAAAATCTGCCACTGGTAAGACCAACCCAAGGAGGACAATAGTATCAGAATCAAGTGAACATACCAACAGTACTGAAGAATCCCACTTGGTCGACTAAAAAGTACAATGCAGTAGAAGATATAAAGAAAACTAAAGCCAATATATCCATGTTCAACATGGTGCAAAAATTTCCACAACAAAGAGAAGTGCTAATGAAGACATTGGATAATACAAAGGTTTCCCATAATATGAATGCTATCCCTCAAAAAATGGTGCTACAACAAGTAAATGTTGCAGAAGTGATGCCCACTATGTTCAAAGACAAAGTTGAGGTACCCCCATTTTCGCTAAGCATAAGGATATATGGGAAGAATCTTCACAATTGCCTCATTGATTTAGGAGGTTTGTGTAACATAATGCCATTATCAATAGCCCAAAGGCTAGGAGTTAATCTTCAATCCTCCAATTGAGTGGTGATACAATTGGATAAAATAGAGGTAAAGGTCATTGGAGTATTGGAAGATGTGCAGATACAGTTAATGGTTGATCCTTAGATCTAGGATATTATTGACACACATGTGGTTGATATCCCAAAAACATATGGATTATTTCTAAGTAGAGAATGGATGAAATGTCTCAAAGGATGGTTCTCTATGAACTTCACTCAATTGTGGTTGCCATGGAAAGGATTGAACAATCAAATCAAGATAAATTCTAAGCCCAAATTGAAAACAATGATTACAGATTACAATTCCCCGAATGAGGTAGCATTCTTACATTTGGATTTGGGTTCATACAAATTGATGGTACTGGATAAGGTTCCAAACCATACACCTCAATATCAGAATGAAGAACCTAAGGTGTTGGTACCCAAAAATGCAACCATGACATAATTCATAGATAGTATGGTGACTAATTTACAATGCTTAGGAGAAGAAGTTGATCCCAACATCCTAATCCTTCTAGGATTTTGTTAATTACACAAAGTTAGTCACTCTAAATTCAAATGTTCATCATGTCAAGAAGAAGTTGTCAAGGTATTGACTCACATGATGGAAAACAAGGATACAAAGGCCTCAACAGATGAACTCATAGAAAATCAAGTCTATGTGAACTCATCCCACATTGTTGAAAAGACTAAAGAAGAAAGTGAAGATCTAAATGTATCATGCAGTGATACCTCTTTAGATGGTGGAGGTTTTTCTTCTCCTCCTCCAGGGATGATCAAAGTCTAAAGAAGAAGATGATATGTGAAAGGTAAAGGAAGGACTTCAGTAGTCATTCATCCTAAACCTAAAGTTGAGGAAATTAAAGAGCTAATAAGGGAAATTCAAGTTAAACAAGAAAAATACACACTTCCTCTATCAATAGGTTATGAAGGGACTCATAAAGTCTTACACAAGGAAAGTTACAATGGGTTCCTAAGAAATAATCATTCAAGGCTCAAGTGAAAGAGAAGTTAAGAATAAATAAGCATAAAGTCAGAAAACCCAAGGAAAATGCAATTTGGACACTCCACTTCAATGGTTCTAGATGAAAGATGGGAGCTAGTGTAGGTATTGAATTGATCAACCCAAAAGATAGATCTTTCTATGCCACATATCAATTGCAATACATATGTACCAACACTGGTGTAGATGTCCCAATGGTCATACGACAAGTAAAATCCATATATTCTTGCAATGACAAAAGATTACTTGCTTATAGGAAAAGGGTATGGGACATATTGGATGACTTTGAGACCTTAAACATCAAGTCCATTCCAAGAAGAAAGAACATGCTAGCAAATGCTCTTTACATCTTAGCTAGTGCATTGCAAGCTATTGAAAGAACTGTTGTCACTTAGGTTTGCACCCTTGTCCAAGGCCTATGCGTGAGGACAACATAGTGAAACAATGGAAACAACCTCCAAGCTGTGGGACTTGAACTATGAGGTTGAGTCTCCGGAGAAGGCTAGCTTCCTCTTACTATCAAGGTGCACCTAACTACTCTTAGAAGGAAAAGGGGAAGAAGGAGATGCAGAAAACAACTCTACCCTACCTAAACTATGGAGGTGATGCACCAAAATAGAGTGCTCAACCCCATTTCTGCCCACATATGCACTACAAAATCGAGATAACAATCAAGAGACATACACATCCAGATTTATGTCAATCAATAACCACATACAGATCAAGAAACCAAATTGAATAAATCAAGGAAAAGGATTTCACTTATATATTATCAAATAGGCCAAAAATAGATACAACATGCAAGCCATAGATCTCAACAATGCACCAATGAGAGGCAAGATGGATGCACATGCACATTGATGGCTGAAGGAGATGATACAGAATGTTATACAACTCAGAGACAAAGAGAATTTTACACTGTAGATCTATGAGTAGTAGCAGAGAAATCAGAAAGAGTCGACCTTGACAAAATATACAAAAATTGCCTTTATAGTTCAGGCATAACTGATATTTTTTACTCTGCAATTACTATCCAACCACTGCCATAAGTTCTACACTAAAATCTAATCTGGAAATCTAATCACGGCATGGCTCTAAGGTACAAAATTAACTATTCAACTAAAAGAAATGCCTCAAGTAGACAGAAGTGGTGCCAATGAATGATCCTAACACAATAGATAGATCTGCAACAGTGATGGAAGGTCCTTCTGCACCCTACATTCATTCTGAGTTGGTGGCAATTGATTACAAAATCAAATCCATGGTGAAGACTCCTAATTTTATCATTTTTGGTTCTTAAAATAGTGAATCAAACAAGTCAACTCAACTCCATACGCCAGCTGGGCCATATGGGCCAATCATTTTCTTCCATTCTGCCACCCTAGGAACTTTTACCCGCTTACGCATTGACCATGCCTTAAGTTTGACTAGGCACTATGTTGCTATGGAGATATCAAGGGCGATATCCCATAGCGAGATAGCGCCCAAGTGTTTCCTCATAAAACTATGCCACCTCCAAAACTACTAACACTAACTATGACGGTTACACTAATTGTCAGCCGCCGACTGTCAATCTTGACTGGGCCAGTGAGACATGTTTCATTAGGGTGTTATGTCGCCAACGTATACATCGTACAGCTTCTTCATAGCAATACAGCGCCATCCGTTGATCTCTGCAGATCTGATGATCGTGAAGACTCATCATGTATCATACATGCTTCTTACCCTGGGTCCCTCATACCTGGTGCCACCTCAGCAACTACACCATGCTCAAATGACACCTGGCCATCGCGCGTACACTCATTGATGAGACTTGGTCCCACGAGGACACGTCTCCACCAAGCGCCAACTCGCTATTGTAAATCTCGTGCAACTTCTCCATAGCACGATGGCACGTGCCGTCAATTTTCCTTGATCTGATGGCCACGAAAGATCTGCCCCTCTTTACTGCCCTGGCTACATGAAAATATGGTCCCATCAAGACACATGGTTCCCAAGCGCTATGTCGCCAATGTTATCTCTCGGACACTTTCTCATAGCGTGATGGCGCCTGCCCTTGATCTCTATAGATCTGACGGTGGAGGACTTAACCCTTGACTGCACTGGCCATGTTGAAGATCTGATCCCATGACATGTCTATGTTTTGACTTGGCATATGTGGCAGTTCCTTATTGGCCTAATGAAGCACCACCTTGGTAGACTCAAGACTTGACCCCATGGAGCGGCCACGTGTCAACTAGGCACCATGTCGCTATGAGGAAATCGAGGCCAAATCTCCATAGTGCCATAGCACCTAGTTGATGACATGTCCTTTCGTCGCAGACATGTCTCCATCTGATTTGCCACCATAGCACTGGGCTTCCTACCGTGCATGCGAAGTACCTATTGGGACCTGCCATGGCATGGTTACCCACCGCGGTGGATTTTTTCATTTGGGCACCCACTGACTTTTTGACCTCTCAGCCCCACTGACACATGTTTGGCTGACATAACATCTCCTGCTACCACAAACTTTGCTCACCAAAAATGTTGATCCACTAAAAAGACACCTCTAGTCGGCCGGGCGCTATGTCGCTAATAGAAAACATGTGAGTTGTTCATTAGCACCATGGCACCCGGCTACCTTTTGAACTTTTTGGCCTGTGAAAAATGTTTGCTCAGCCTACCGTAAAATTGACTGCTCACCGTAAGACAATTTTGTCGGGCGTATGTCGCTATGAAGATTTTCTAGCCAACACACGATAGCGACATAGCACCTACGGTGCCATAGAACTTTTTTTGACCTGCCGAACACTAGACCCACCATGGCAACGTGTCATAAAGGTGCCATCTTGCTATCGTAAATATTGTGCATCTTTTCCATAGCACAATGGCGCCAACCATTGATCTGAACTGATCTGATGGTGGAGAACTTATAGGTCACAAAAATATATTATAAGGTTTAAAACTTTGGTAATTTTAATATCTCCACAGGTATTTGAACATTAATAATTTTGGGAGGTGACCATTGAGTGGGGTAACATTTGAATTTTGAAATTGGCAGGGGCAAAAAATGTGGTAACATTCTGGAGACTCACAAGGGACAAGAGCTTGCTCTCTACATGATCAATGGCCATATAAAATCCATTGGGCTACAGAGTCAGAAAATAAGATAGATTTTGAGCATTATGTAACCCTAACCCTACCATGAAAGGCCAGAAAATGAAACCCTAGTCTCTGAAACTTGGAAACAGAAGACTCAAAACTGCCAAAACTTCGAAAAGCTGGCAACTCCCAAAGAGAGCCATGTGCTCATGCAATTATTGAAAGCAGGAAACAATAGAAGGGAACCTAAACTGATATGTACATGGTTTTCACAATTTCATCTGAAGCAAGACTTAAGATGGATCCCATTAACTGGAATGGGCAGTAACTCACCATTTGGCATGCTCAGCTGGAATGCATTAGCCTGTTTGCAACTGGATATTAGATAAGGGCCACTCCACAATGCATCAAACTTGGAAGTCTTCTTGGTTTTGCCCTATCTGCATCCCATTTCAAAACTAGATCCCCTTCTTTGAAAGTCCTGACCCTGGCCTTCTTATCAAAGTTTCTTTTCACCTGTTACTGATGTATCTCCATGGTCTTCATAGCTTTATCCCTTTTTTCCTCTAGCTCCATTAGCTCTTCCATTCTTACTGACATGACATCATCTTCCATTAGTTCTAGCTGATGAGCCAACTCCAAGGATGGGAACTCCAATGAAATTGGGAGTCTGGCCTCCCTACCATATACCAGCACAAAAGGTGAATTCCCAACAGACCTCTTGGGTGTTATCCTATCAGCCCACAAAGAAAGTCTTAATTTCTTATGCCAGAACTTCTGATTGTTTTCTATTGTCCTCTTCATGATTTTGATTAGATTCTTGTTGGAAGACTCAGCGACACCATTACCCTGGGGATATTAATTTGATGATGTGCTCAAGTAGATGTTGTGATTCATTGCCCATGCACAAATCTGGGTTCCAACAAAAGACTTAGCATTGTCTGAGATGATGGTAGAAGGAGCACCAAACTAGGATACAATCCCATTAAAGAATTCAACAACTAATGCTTCTATGGCATCCTTCAAGGCAACTGCCTCTGTCCATCTAGTGAAATAATCAGTACCAGCCAAAATCCATTTATGACTTGCACTAGATGGAGGATTAATGGGGCCTATAAAATCCAACCCCCACTAGGTAAGGGGCTGATTCACCTAAATAGGATGAAGGGGAAGAGCTGCAAGCCTCTATTTTCCTGAGAAGAAAGCACACTTCTCACATTTCCTCACATATCCATAACAATCATGGAATAGAGATGGCCAATAATAACCAGCCCTCATGATCTTCATGGCAGTTGTTCTTGTAGAGAAATGGCCACCATCAGGGCCATCATGAAGTTCCTTAATCGTCCTTCCAGCCTGATCCTCTTCAATGCATCTCAACAGGGTCCCATTAAAATCCCTCCTGAATAGGATACCATCAATTACAACATAGAGAATGGATTGCAGTCTATATTGTCTCCTTTTAGTTCTGTCCAATCCCCGAGGTTATCCATTCTCTAATAAGAAGCTCTTCATATCATTTATCCAGGTCCTTGGACCATTAACATTTCTTACCTCCTGCTGCTCTATTATTACCATAGCAGTTTCTTCATCAGAATCCTGACCTGATAACATTTCTTTGCACAATCCTCTCCCTCTTACCAGCTTGGTAATCTAAATATCAACATCATACTCCATTACCTTAGTGATCCATCCAGCTCTCTTTTCACTAATTTCCTTGCTCAAAAGGAAGTCCTTTACATTGGCATGGGGCACTAATAAATGAATCTTATTGTGGGATAAGAGGTGCTTGAATTTCTTCAAGGCTCTGATGACCGCAAGGGCTTGCTTCTCAACAAAGTTGTACTTATCTTCATATTCTTTGAGCCCTTCACTAGAGAAGGCTATGGGCTGCTCCTCATCCTTGTCATTTGTTTGAGTTAGGACAGCAAAGATACTTGACTCACCACCTAAAGTGTAGAGGATGAAATCTTTCTCAAAATTTGGGTTCATGAGAGTAGGGGCTGAGGCTATGGCTGCCTTGATCTCTTCAAAACTCTCCTTCCCTTCCTTGGTCCATGAGAAGACCATGCCTTTCTTAAGAATAGCTATAAGAGGTTTCACCATGTTAGCAAGATTAGGAATTAACCTTCTTACAAAATTTATTCTACCAAGGAAACTTTGCAGCCCCTTCTTTTGTTTAGGGAGAGGAAGGGCAAGTATTTCCTTTGTTCTTTCTGGATCAATGGTCAGCCCATCCTTATATACAATGTGTCCCAATAATTTTCCTTGGCTTATAGCAAAGACACACTTGGCTAGGTTGAGGGAAACTCCAAACTCTCTAAATCTTAGAAATGCCTGTCTTAAATGATTAAAATGATCTTCTATATTTTTTGAATATATAGTTATATCATCAAGGTACACTAAGACAAACTTATCAATTAATTTTTTAAAGGCCATCTCCATAGCCTTTTGGAATGTGGCACCTGCATTGGTTAGCCCAAATGGCATCTTGCAATAAGCATAGGTGCCCCATTTAGCAGTAAATGTTGTCTTATGTTTGTTAGATTCTTTAACCAACACTTGGTTATAACCAAAAAATCCATCAAGAAAAGAGAATCTCCTTGACCCACTGACTCTAGACAGAATTTGCTCCATGGAAGGGAGAGGTTGGAGATCTTTAAGAGAAGCCTGATTAAGGTCTCTAAAGTCCACACACAATCTGATTTCTCCATTTTTCTTCCTTACAGGGACAAGGTTAGCTACCCATGATAAGTGCTTGATAGGAAAAATTATGTTAGCCTCAATCAACTTGGATAGTTCCTTCCTCATTAAAGGTTCAATCTTAGGATTCACTGGCATCTATTTTTGCCTTGCTGGTTTGGCCTTATCAACTAAATCTATGGTATGCTGAAACAAACTAGGGTCAAACCCTTTTAAGTCATCATATGTCCAAGAAAATACATCATTAAATTCTTGACATAGATGAATGAAGTTTTCTTGCTCAATTTCAGAACATACCTTCCCCATGTTAAGAGATTTTGCATTAGTAATTATAACTGGGGCATGATCATCCTTTTTTGCAGCTAGATTCATTCCTTTCTTGTCTCTTGTCTAATCATCAGGATTAAAGACACTCTCCAAGGTAATGAGACCATTGGGAAACTTGTTGGAACTAAGGTGAATAATCTGGTCACCATATTGGTCTTACAACCTTGACTGATTTCTCTTTGAAAACTTCGCCTCATTCTGCAAGAAGCTCACAATCTGCTCATCAGAATCAAACACCTGCCAATGAGTGTTGTTAGCAGGAATGGCAAGCCTTACTACCACCCTTATTTTTTGCTTCTTCTCCTCCTCAAGATTCCCTGGTACATAATAAGATGCACCCACTACTGCAAGTCTATCAGCATGTTTGTTTTCTTTCCTAGGAATGCTCTAAATATTAAATGCATTGAAGCCCTCAAGCAAATCCCAGACTCTATGTTTGTAAGACTTGAGCAGGCCATTTTTGGTGATGTTCTGATTTCTCACTTGGTTCACTACCAACTCACTATCTCCATATACTCTCAAGGCTTGAATTCCTCTCTTTTGGGCAAGTAAGAGACCTTGAATCAAAGATTCATACTCGACCACATTATTGGTGCAACTGAATTAGAGCCTAAAGGAGAAGTAGTATCTTATATGTGTAGGAGAAATCAGCATCACGCCAGCCCCTGATCCATTTCTATTTCTTGAGCCATCGAAGTACATACTCCATATCCCACTTATATCGTCATTAGTCCCAATTAGATCAGGGACTACCACATCTTTTTCTAAAATACAATATGTACTAAGGCCTGTCTCAAGAGTTTTTGACATAGGTTTAAAATGATATGTACTAGCCCATTCATCCAAGAAGAAATCATGAATCTCTGCTATGGAAGTGGCAGGCTCATTTACTATGTCATTTTCATCCATCTCTAGAATAAGAAAATTTATGTTGATCAGATTTGGGATGTAAGATTCAGTATGATGAAGGGCTTGAGGTTCTGCTCTAATTGAGGCATTGGCTCCATATCTGGTCTTAAATGACATATATGACCAATTAGCAAATATGAATCCACCAATTTGGGCAGTGAAGTCTCTTGACAAACAAATAGCAAAGTATGGCTTGACCTCAGCAATGGATATGTCTTGAATCACAGTGCAACCATGGCATGCATGTAGGGCCATCTCCACATTCCTAAGGATACCTATAGTTTTGACAGTACTACCATCTAATTGTAACACATCCCTAACAATGGGCTCATATTGAATTCCTAAAGTATCAGCAACACACCTAGGCTTTACTGAGCTACTAGCCCCTGAATCTATCATGCAATTGTGGACTAATTTTCCCCCCTATAATTAGAGAAACATAGAATGGAGGAGGTCTAACCCTTTTATTTTTCTCCACATCCATTGCTAGTTGTACTAGACTTATGGCACTTTCCATGGTAGATGGTTGATCCTTGGGTTCAATCTTCCCCAATTCTTGCTGCAAAATCCTCTTCTACATTGGTATGGTAGCAATAGCATTCCACATAGAAATATTCACATTTTTCTTCTTCATTTGCTCTACCACACTCAGTGGTGCATTAGGGACTTTGGTAGAAACTTTGGGAGCTGCACTTATAAGAGGTTGAGATGGGGCGACATAAGGATCACTTGCATCTTTCTATCTAGAATCTTGCTTTTGCTGTTGTGAAGTACTTGTTTGTTCATTTGCTGCATGCACATGAGGTGTACCACTTGAAGTTGAGGCCTGCTTTGGAGAAGGAGGGGTAGTATGTTCCATAGCTCTCTTCTTACTTCTAGTGTTATGAGCAATGAAATCCTGAACTACATTACAATTCTCCTCAATCTGATGATTCATGAAAGAGCAATAATCATGTCCTTGAGTATATGAGGCCTCCTTGGGATGATCCTCCTTGTATGATTGCTTTGCTATAGGTTCTTGGTCAGTTAGGGCCAAATAAGATTCTGCCTTTTGGCACATGCAATAGGCTTAAGAATAGTTGCAGGAAGGATAGAAATCTTGATCTTGGGTGAAGTTATTTTGAGGGACCATAGCTCTGTTATGATTTGAGCTTGAACCAAAAGCATGACTATTTTGCCTACCTTGATCAAAAGAGCTATTCCACTGATTAGGAGGCCTACCACCATTTGGAGCCTAATATTGCAATTGGGGAGGCTTGCCACCTTGAGCTTGTTGCCTTTCTAAGGCTACCACCTTGTTACTCATTTTTTGTATCATAGAAAAACTATCCTCCAATCTCTTTCCTTGTTCCTTCAACTCCCTCCCTTGCTCTTGCAATTTTTTATCTAGGGTCCTCTCTCTCTTATCTATATTCAGCACTAGACCTTGGAGCATTTATTTGAGTTCATCTATTCCATTTGAGGATGTGGAAGCTTGGGGAGCTAGAGTAAGGGCTTGTGATGTAGAAGTTGCAGGAAGAGGGGTCATTGTCAGTTGATGATTTGGGATATCAGGAAAGAAGGGTATGGGAGGCCTTGGAGCCAACTTTCCTCCTTGTATCAGGATGTTCTCAACTTTTATGGCTATCTCATAAGAATTAGGCAAGGTATCTCCTCCCATAGTTTGGATTGTAGTGGCAATATCACTATTAAAAGCTCTAAGGTAATGCAAGAAGACATTACCAGGGGTAGGTTTCACTGTAGTAGGTATTCTATCCCATGTCTTTTGAAATATATAGTTAAAATCAGTCATACATTCATGGGGGGCCCTTTTAATAGTAGTCAACTACTCTAAAAGTGATAGATAGTCACTTTTATCCTCAAAATGTTTCTACAATCCTGCTCCTAGCCCATCCCAATCAGTTATAGAACCATGAGCTAAGCCTCTATACCACTATAATGTTTTTCCTTTTAAAGATGAGGCTAGAAGTCTGACAACAACATCATCCTCTATAATACCATGAATGTTACAAACATTTGCTACTTCTTGGATATGCTCTAAGGGGGAGATGGAAGTTTCACTAGTAAAATCAGGTATACTTTTTAGTGCAGATACTGGTATATCATGTCTTTGGGCTAACAATAGAGGACTTCCACCATTAAAGGTGGAAAAAGCATGAACTCTTAGCTATGCCATGTAAACAAGTGTTCTATTGATGAGTATTCATAGCAGTCTAGGCTGAGTTCGAATAGTAGGAGGAGTAGAGACAAATATTACAGGTATATTAACTATTATTCCACCCCTAATTGGTGATAATGAAGTTCTAGTCCTCCTTCTTCTAGGATTTGAAAGAGAAATCTCTTGATATTGAAATTTACCTCTAGAAGACACCCTGGTTTTAGCTCTGGGCATGAATCACTACAACTTTGGCCTGGAACCAGATTTTTTGATGTTTAGAGTCACCAAGTACTTTGAAGAATCAACCTCTTAAAGACTTGAATACTGAAGCCAACACTACCTCTTCAGCATTAATCTCTGGAACTCTTTCTTCTTGACACCAGTAGACTTTAAATTTTTTTTGAAAAAGTGTCCTACCAGGCGTGCCAAAAATTGTTGTCACTTAGGTTTGCACCCTTGTCCAAGGCCTATGCGCGAGGACAACCTAGTGAAACAATGGAAACAACCTCCAAGCTGTGGGACTTGAACTGTGAGGTTGAGTCTCCGGAGAAGGCCAGCTTCCTCTTACTATCAGGGTGCACCTAACTACTCTTAGAAGGAAAAGGGGAAGAAGGAGATGCAGAAAACAACTCTACCCTACCTAAACTATGGAGGTGATGCACCAAAATAGAGTGTTCAGACCCATTTCTGCCCTTATATGCACTACAAAATTGAGATAACATTCAAGAGACATACACATCCAGATTTATGTCAATCAATAACCACATATAGATTAGGAAACCAAACTAAATAAATCAAGGAAAAGGATTTCACTTATATATTATCCAATAGGCCGAAAATAGATACATCATACAAGCCACAGATCTCAACAATGCACCAATGAGAGGCAAGATGGATGCACATGCACATTGATGGCTGAAGGAGATGATACAGAATGTTATACAACTCAAAGACAAAGGGAATTTTACACTGCAGATCTACAAGTAGTAGTAGAGAAATCAGAAAGAGTTGACCTTGACAAAATATACAAAAATTGCCTTTATAGTTCAGGCATAACTGATCATTTTTACTCTGCAATTACTATCCAACCACTGCCATAAGTTCTGCACTCAAATCTAATCTGGAAATCTGATCGCGGCATGGCTCTGAGGTACAAAATCAAGTATTCGACTAAAAGAAATGCCTTGAGTAGACAGAAGCAGTGCCAATGAATGATCCTGACACAGTAGATATATCTAAAATAGTGATGGAAGGTCCTTCTACACCCTGCATTCATTCTAAGTTGGTGGAAATTGATTACAAAATCGAATCCATGGCGAAGACTCCTATTTTTATCATTTTTGGTTCATAAAATAGCGAATCAAACAAGTCAACTCAACTCTATATGCCAGCTGGGCCATGCGGGCCAATCATTTTCTTCCATTCTCCCACCTTGGGAACTTTTACTCGCTTATGCGCTGACCATGCCTTAAGTTGTACTAGGTGCTATGTTGCTATGGAGATATCGAGGGTGATATCCCATAGCGAGATAGCGCCCAAGTGTTTCCTCATAAAAATGCACGACCTCCAAAACTGCTAACTCTAACTGTGACGGTTACACTAATTGCCAACCGTCGACTGTCATTCTTGACCAGGCCAGTCAGACACGTGTCATCAAGGTGCTATGTCATCAACGTATACATCATTCAACTTCTTCATAGCAATACAGAAACATCCGTTGATCTCTATAGATCTGACAATCGTGAAGACTCGTCATGTATCATACTTGCTTCTTACCCTGGGCCCCTCATACCTGGCACCACCTCAGTAACTGCACCATGCTCGATTGACACCTAGCCATCACGCGTACACTCCTTGGCAAGACCTGGTCCCATGAGGACACGTGTCCACCAGGTGCCAACTCGGTATTGTAAATCTCATGCAACTTCTCCATAGCGCGATGGAGCCTGCCATCGATCTGCCTTGATCTGACGGCCACAAAAGATCTGCCCCTCTTTACTATTAGGATATACGACGGACAGAAATAAAAACTACATGCAAATATAACCAATAATAGAAAATAATAGAACACACAAAAATGAACACAAGGAACCAAGATTTAACGTGGTTCACCCAATCCCTGGGCTACATTCACCAAATAGCAAGTCTGATCTTATTACAATCCAATGATTACAACCTGATTACAATCCGTAATCCCTTACAGCTCAATACCACCGGAAGAACCAATTTCATATCACCACATATATAAAATATACCCAACCCTAAGCCCTTTTTATACAAGTATTAAACTGCTTTAGGGTTATAACATGTCGGGCATATGTCAGCCATAATATGTCGACTACCATGTCGGCTACTTCCCAAGAAAAAAAAATTCAGGGTGATTCCTCGAACCCCACTATTTATGAAGTATGTACAGTACTTTCCTGATTAGTCACCACAATCTAACAATCTCCCACTTGGGGACTGATCAGGCTCCACACCAAACAACAATCTCCCACTTGGAGACTGATCCTGTAGCAATACAACTATCGCATGGGGCTCCCACTGGATCAAACCACCTTGGACTCTGCTGTTCTTTTATTCACATTTAGTCTAAAAGACCAACTGAAGCTTAAGAGGAGTTTAGCTTCTCCCTTGTTACAACCTTTGTCAACATATCTGCTAGATTTTCATTGGTATGTATCTTCTCCAGCTTTAACTGTCCATCATCCAAAACTGACCGAATGAAATGGTACTGCAACTGTATGTGTTTGGTCTTAGAATGCAGAGCTGAATTCTTAGCAAGATGAATGGCACTCTGACTATCTGTGAACAAATAATTATCCTTCTGAGGATGTCCCAATTCTCCCAAGAAGAACTGAAGCCATATCATCTCTTTGGCTACCTCTGTAGCAGCAACATACTCTGCCTCTATAGTGGAAAGAGCATTAATCTTCTGTAGCCTAGAAACCCAACTCACGGCTGCCCTACCAACAGTAAAGACATAACCTGTAGTACTCCGCCTGGTATCAATATCCCCAGCCAAATCTGAGTCAACATAGCCCTGTAAATCAGTAGTAGATCCCCCAAAGTGTAAACACTTATTGGATGTTCCTCTCAAATATCTGAGAATCCACTTGACAGCATTCCAATGCTCAAATCCTGGATGACTCATATACCTGCTAATGACTCCCACTGCATGTGCAATATCTGGCCTAGTGCATACCATAGCATACATCAAACTTCCTACAACTGAAGCATAGGGTACCTTGGACATCTTATCCTCCTCTTCCTATATCTTGGGACACATCTCCTTAGTCAATTTCAAATGACCAGGTAAAGGTGTGCTGACAGCTTTAGCATTCTCCATAGAGAAACGTTGCAACACCTTCTCAACATAATCAGCTTGAGATAGCGTCAATGTTCTGTTCTTCCTATCTCTGCAAATCTTCATACCAAGGATTTGTTTTGCTGCCCCCAAATCCTTCATAGCAAATGCATGTGCTAATTGGTAGTTCAGCCCCTTAATATGATCCATGTTAGACCCAGCTATAAGCATATCATCAACATATAAACATAAGATAATGTAGCTATCATCATCCAACCTCTTAAAATAAACACAGTAATCTAAATGACACCTATTATATCCATGCTCATGCATAAAACTGTCAAATTTCAGATACCATTGCCGAGGTGCTTGCTTCAAGCCATATAAACTTTTCTTTAATTTGCACACTAAGTTCTCCTTACCTTTGACCTCAAAACCCTGTGGCTGAGCCATATATATTTCTTCATCCAAATCACCATGAAGAAAGGTTGTTTTAACATCCATCTTCTCTAAATGCAAATCTTTAGTAGCCACAAGACTTAAAACAGTATGAATAGAAGTCATTTTAACAACAGGAGAAAATATCTCATCAAAATCAATTCCCTTTTTCTGTGCAAATCCTTTTACAACTAACCTAGCCTTAAATCTTTTCTTACCTCCTTCATCTTCTTTCAACCTGTAAACCCATTTATTTTGTAAAGCCTTTTTACGTGCAGGCAACTTGCACAAATCCCATGTCTTATTTTTCAGCAAAGAGTCCATTTCATCTTTCATTGCAGACTCCGACTGAATCTTAGTATCCACCTGCATAGCTTCATCATAACTTTTAGGTTCACCAGCATCAGTAAGTAAAATAGAATACAAAGAGGGAGAAAACCTTTATGGAGGTCTAATTGGCCTTGTTGACCGTCTAACATTCACTGGTGTGTGTGGTATTTGTTGTTGCAGTTGTTGCACATCATGAGGAATGGTTGGAACATCAGCTTTTGGAGTATCATCCAACACTACATAATCATCTTCTTTCTTCTCATGTTGCTGCAACAGATCTTTGTACAACACTTTTTCATTGAATATGACATCCCGGCTTCTTATAATTTTATGATTTTCAAAATCCCAAAGCCTATAGCCAAATTCATTAATGCCATATCCAACAAAGACACATTTCTTTGATTTAGCTTCTAGCTTGGTTCTATTTTCAGAGTCTATATGAGCAAAAGCTTCACAACCGAAGGTCTTGAGAAAAGAATAACTCACCTTCTTACCAGTCCATGCTTCCTCTAGAATACCATAGCCCAAAGGAGTAGAGGGACCTCTATTAATCAAATATACTACAGTATTGATAGCCTCCGCCCACATGTGTAAGGGCAACCCAACATGCAACCTCATGCTCCTTGCGTGCTCCATTATAGTCCTGTTCATGCGTTCAGCCACTCCATTTTCCTGTGGAGTCCTTGGAACATTTTTTTTTCTACGAATACCATTAGTGGAGCAATAATCTTCAAATTCATGACTGCAATACTCACCACCATTATCAGATCTGAGACATTTTAATTTCTTACCAGTCTCATTTTCAACCAAGCATTTCTATTTCTTAAAAGTTTGAAATACATCAGATTTCTGTCTAAGGAAATAAACCCATACTTTTCTAGTTGCGTCATCAATAAATGTAACATAATAATGAGAGCCACCAAGGGAAGATACCGGAGCCGGTCCCCATATATATGTATGCACAAGCTCTAATTTCTCCTTTTTGTTTTCCTTCCCTGTCTTTACAAATCTCACTCTCTTTTGTTTTCCATACACACAACTTTCACAGAAATCCATATTCACACATTTTAGACCTAGTAAAACTTTCCTTGAATGATGTACTTTCATACCTTTCTCACTCATGTGCCCAAGTCTATTGTGCCACAGCGCTGTATCAGAATCTACAGCAGCTATTTGTTCTCCCTGCTCAACTGCAGTAATTGTTCCTGAATATTCATTTTTCTCTGAAACAATCAAAGTAGAAGGAACAATATGACCTGTACAAAGATATAAGGTGCCTACTTTCACACCTTTTGCTACTACAAGGGAACCTTTTGAAACCTTCCAATTTTTATCATTAAAAGTAACTACACAACCCTCATCACCGATTTGCCCTACTGAAATTAAATTTCTACTTAGTTTAGGAACATGTCTTACCTCATGTAGTAGCCAATGATTCCCATTCTGCAACTTAATCTTAATTTTTCCCTTTCCAACAATCTGACAGGGTTCATTATACCCCAAATAAACAAGCCCAAAATCCTCTTGGACATAATCAATGAAATAACCTCTATGAGGTGTAGCATGAAAAGAAGCACCAGAATCTAAAACCCATGAATCATCAACACTATGTAAAGACAGAAGCAAAGCATCCTCTTCGGATTTGTTACTTACCACATTTTTCTCTTTGTCTCCATTTGATTTATCTCCTTCATTTTTCTTTCAAGTCCAGCAATCTTTCTTTTTGTGCCCTGGTTTCCCACAGTACCAGCAATCATTTGGTCCTCTCGATTGAGACCTCCTCCCCTTTGACTTTCCTCTTGATTTCCCATGATTTCCAGAGTTACTTCCTCTTTCAGTCGTTCTACCCCTGCTTTGTGCATTTAAAGCACTTCCTGATGTAGACCCACCTGAGGATTTTCTATGAGTTTCCTCACTTAAAATAACACCGATCACATCATCATATTTTAGGGTACTAGATCCAGGAACATAATTACTCATCGCCATTACCAAGCCATTCCAACTTTCAGGAAAAGAACACAAAATCAAGAGAGCCCTAATTTCTTCATCAAAATTGATACCCACAGAAGATAATTGACTAGTAATAGTATTAAACTCATTTAAATGATCTGCAATAGATCCACCTTCTGCCATTTTCATATTAAATAAACGCTTCATGAGAAATACCTTATTTGAAGCAGAGGGCTTTTCATACAGTGTTGCTAGGGTTTTTATCAAATCTTCTGTCATCTTTGCTTTTGTAATATTAAATGCCACTGATGGTGCTAAGCATAACCGAATGCGTCCGAGTGCCTTTCTGTCCAAAAGATCCCATTCAGCCTCTGACATAGTTCCCTGATTCTTGGCTTTTCCTTCCAACGGCTTCCATAAATCCTTCTGATATAAATAGTCTTCCATTTGCATCTTCCATAACTGGAAGTTCTGTCCATTAAACCTGTCAACCCTCAACTTACCCTCATCTGCCATTGCTCCCACTCAACTGTGAGACTCCCACTTAACTATGAGACTTTCTTGCAGAGGATAACTGAAAGACAACCTTGTTCTGATACCACTTGTAAGGCCCATTTTCCGTTGCACCAAAAGCCATGACTGTTAGTGAACATGGAACACCACATAATTAACCACCTGTGGGCAAGGGAGCGCATCGCATCACCCAACAATCTCTCCCTCGACGTGCATACTAGGTGCTTATGCGGGTTGGGAAGGCACCAAGGAGATTTGAACCCATGACCAGACCAAAACCAGGCTCTGATACCACTTGTTAGGATATACCACGGACAGAAATAAAAACTACATGCAAATATAACCAATAACAGAAAATAATAGAACACACAGAAATGAACACAAGGCACCAAGATTTAACGTGGTTCACCCAATCCCTGGGCTATGTCCACCAAACAGCAAGTCCGATCTTATTACAATCCAGTGATTACAACCTGATTACAATCCATAATCCCTTACAGCTCAATACCACCGCAAGAACCAATTTTGTATCACCACATATAAAATATACCCAACCCTAAGCCCTTTTTATACAAGTATTAAACCGCTTTAGGGTTATAACATGTCGGCCATATGTCGGCAGTAATATGTCGGATACCATGTCGGCTACTTCCCAAAAAAAATAATTTTGGGGTGATTCCCCGAACCCCACTATTTATGAAGTATGTACAGTACTTTCCTGATCAGTCACCACAATCTAACATTTACTACACTGGCTACATGAAAATATAGTCCCACTAGGACATGTGGTGCCCGGGCACTATGTCGCCAATGTTATCTCTCGAGCAGTTTCTCATAGCGCAATGGTGCTTGCCCTTGATCTCTACAGATCTAACGGTGGAGGACTTAACCCTTGACTGTGTTGGCCGTGTTGAAGATCTGCTCCCATGACACATCTATGTTTTGACTTGGCATATGTGGCAGTTCCTCATTAGTCTAACAAAGCACCACCCTAGTAGACTCAAGACTTGACCCCACGGAGCGGCCACGTGTCAACCAGGCACCATGTCGCTATGAAGAAATTGAGGCCAAATCTCCATAGCGCCATAACGCCCAGTTGATGGCATGTCCTTCTATCGTAGACGTGTCTCCATCTGATTGGCCACTGTAGCACTGGGCTTTCTACCGTGCATGCGAAGTACCTGTTGGGACCTGTCGTGCCATGGTTACCCACCGCAGTGGATTTTTTCGTTTGGGTGCTATGTCGCCATCAAAAAACTCATGAATTTTTCGATGGTGCCATGGCGCCCACTGACTTTCCAACCTCTTGGCCCCACTGACATGTGTTTTCCCAGCGTAACATCTCCCGCTGTCTTGAACTTTTCTGACCGAAAACACTGATCCACTAAAAAAACACCTCTGACCGGCCAGGCGCTATGTCGCTAACGGAAAACACGTTAGTTTTTCATTAGCGCCATGGCATCTGATTGCCTTTTGAACTTTCCAGCCCGTGAAAAATGTTTTCCCAACCTGCCGTAAAATTGACCACTTCCCGTTAGACAATTTTGTCAGGCGCTATGTCGCTATGATGATTTTTTGGCCAATATGCGATAGTGACATAGCGCCTACAGCACCGTAGAAATTTTTTGAACTGTTAAAGACTGGACCCACCATGGCAACATGTCATCAGTGTGCCATCTCGCTATCATAAATATCGTGCATCTTTTCCATAGCGCGATGGTGCTAACCATCGATCTGAACTGATTTGATGGTGGAGAACTTATAGGTCACAAAAATATAATATAAGGTTTAAAACTTTGGTAATTTTAATATCTCCATGGGTATTTGAACATTAATAATTTGGGGAGGTGACCATTGAGCAGGGTAACATTTGAATTTAGAAATTTGGTGGGGGCAAAAAATGTGGTAACAAGAACCAAGTTGAAAATATTTTCAATAGAATTGGTCACTATTCCATCCATCCCTAGTAATATCACAAACATTTAGGTCTTTCAAGATGATCAACATATACTTGAGTTTATCATGTGTAGTCATCATTTTGAGGGACAAGAAATTGATGATATACTAGATGAAAGACCTGAAAAGGATGGACTTGAAGATAAAGATGGGATTTTGAATTTAGAAACTAACACTATTCTAAAAGGATGGTTGAACTTGAATGTATCTTTGATCATGATGAATCTGCACTCAATAGAAGGGAAACTCAAGAAAAGGGAATTGAAGAATGTGATTCGTACAATTTGGGTACTGACAAAGAACCAAAAATGGTACAAATAGGAAAAGCATGTAACCAACAAGAAAAGGAGGACATGCTCAAATTACTCATCGAGTATAATGATTTCATTGCCTAGAGCTATAAAGAGTTGAAGACTTATGATCCTAAGATTATCACACATGAAATCTTGTTGAAACTTGATGCCAAGCCATTCTAACAAAGAAAAAGACCAGTAAATACTCTCATCAAACCTTTGATCATGAAAGAAGTAAAAAAGTTACTAGATACTAAGATCGAATTTCCTATCTACCATTCCACATGGGTGGCCAATTTGGTTCTTGTATAGAAGAAGATAAGAGAGATTCATCTTTGTGTTGACTTTTGTAACTTGAATCTAGCATCTAAAAAGGATAACTATCCTCTACCCTCACTAGATGAGGTATTGCAAATTGTTAATGGTTCAAAAATGATGTCATTCTTGGATGGTTACTTGGGATATAATCAGGTGATGGTTGATGAAGAAGATAGGCTAAAGATGGCTTTCGCAACCAAGTGGGGAACTTTTTCTTATAGAAGGATGCCTTTGACATTGTTTAATGCAGGAGCTACATTTTAATGAGCAATGGATGAAGCTTTCAAAGGATTGATAAATAGGTGTATAGTCATCTATATAGATGACTTGACTGTCTTTTCAAAAGATCAAAGTACCCATATCTCTGATCTTAGGCAGGTATTCGATAGATGTCATAAATACGGCATATCCCTCAATCCCAAGAAATGTTCATTCAGTGTTACTAAAGAAAAGCTCTTGGGACATGTCATTTTTGAAGGTGGAATCTCCATTGATCTAGATAGAGTTGAGTCTATTTTGAAGTTAGCACCTCCACATAGTCAGAACGAATTGAAGTCTTTCTTAGGAAAGATAAACTTTGTGTGAAAATACATAAGTCAATTTTTAGAGATAGTTCATCCCCTCAATGATTTACTCAAAAAGGGGGCTAAGATAGAATGGGTACCATAAATGAAGAAATCTTTTGAAGATATTAAGGTTTCCATTTCCACTACCCCAGTTTTGGTAAGTCTAAATTACAAGTTACCTTTCAAGATCTATTCCTTTGCTTCTAAACACTCTTATGCAGGGATCCTGACACAAAAAAGAGAGAAGGAAGATGAGCAACCAATTACTTTCATGAGTTGTCCTTTGAAGAAGATAGAATTGAAATATTCAAACCTTTATAAACAATCCTTTGCGTTGATCAAGGCAATAAAGAAGTTCTATCACTACATACTTAGAACTAAGGTGTATGCAATTGTACTTGATCCAGCAATAAAGACACTTTTGATGCAAAATGAACTTGGTGAAAGGAGAGGAAAGTGGATGGCCATACTTCAAGAATTTGATCTCGAAATTCAATCTATGAGATTAATCAGAGGTCAAAGTTATAAAAAATGATAGCTAATAACCAGGATGGAAATTAAAAGAGATTCAAGTTTGACGATGAAATAGATGAAGATGATCAAAAGAAGATGCTTGTATCACAATTTGATATCAACCAAGGTGTGGTGATAGATGTGTGGTACCAAGACAATTTTTATTATCTCTTACAAGAGCAATGCCCCAAATGACTGAATAGTTCATAGCATAGGGGACTGAACATGAAATGGGAGTCTTACATGTTACTTGATAACAAGTTGTATAAAAAGAACTACGAAGGGATCTATCTAAAATGCTTAGTATTTGAAGAAGCTAAGGACATCTTGGAACATTTCCATGAGAAGTATGGTACAGGACATGGTTTAGCAGAAGCAACAACTCACATGATTCTAAGATCAGGTTATTTTTGGCCATTGATATTCAAGGATACTTTTGAGCACTTGCATTCTTGTCATATATGCCAAACTAGTGCTAACAAAGAGAGGCACCTAGCAATGCCATTACAACCAGTGTATGAGGTGTGCCCCTTTGTAAAGTGGGGACTAGATTTCATAGGTCTATTGAATCCACTATCATCAACTAGACATGCATTCATCCTTATAGCTACGAATTATTATACATGATGGATGAAGGAAAAGACATTCAAAAATTGTACTTCTAAGGTAGTGACTGACTTTCTAAAAGAACACATCATACTAGGTTTGGAATGCCATTTTCCCTTGTGTGTGATAACAAATCTGCTTTTGCATATGCATTCTTGACCCAATGGGCATTTGAAAACAAAGTCATTGTCAAGTTCTCTTCAAATTACTACCCATAAGGAAATGGAGTAGCAAAATCTACAAACAAGAACTTGATCACAGTAATATAGTTGTTGAAGGAGAATCTTAGGGATTGGCATACACAACTAAAATATGCCCTATGGATAGATCGAGTTAGAGTCAAAAATGCCTTGGGGACTTCTCCATACTTGCTTGTTTATGGACAAGAACTATTGTTTCCACTCAATATCAAATTTCTAGTTTTGACTAATAAAGTTCAAATTAGATTGATGAATCTCGTAGAAATGGACAAGAAATAAACATCTGCATTGGAGCACATGCCTAAACATCAAGCTATTGTGAAAAGATGGTTTGACAATAGGACCCTGATCAAATCATTCAGGATTTCTGACCTTGTTCTACTATGGGATAAGGAAAAAGAAAAGTCAGGCAATCATACCAATTTTAATTCTTGTGGATGGGTCCTTATCAAATCGCAGAGATCTTGGGAGAAAACACTTTTAGGCTCAGTTCCTTATAGGGAGAATTTCTTCCTTTTCCTGTAAATGGGAAGTTTTTGAAGCATTATTTTGATGCCTAAACCACAAAAAAAAAAATAATTAGTTAGATTCCATTTCCACATTTAGCTTAGATTTTCATTCCTACAAGTGTTTTTATTTTTGCAAGTGTGTTTTTTTTTATGTTGCATCTTTACTTTTAGTTGTGTGTTTCCCTTCAAAGTTGCATTAGTCCTAAGGGGGTAAGGTGTACTTGAGATTATCTCTTAAGATTTCACTGACCACTTCTTGGTTCCATTTTTAGGAAGAGGTATTTCTTTGTCAAAATATTTAGATGATTGTGTGTTTCATACCAACCAAGCCACATATATTTCTTGTGGAAATAGGAGATTTTTAGTCTAAAAATTAGAGGTCTAGACCACAAAGTTCTCAACACTTTGTAAATTTAAAAATTTGATCATTTTGGTTGTTATTAAATTTAAAGTTGAAGATGACAAGGAATGATCCAAACTCTGACTAGTTCAAATAGGAGGGGTCTTCTCAAAGGGTTATTGAAGATCATTGCTTGGTGTGACAGTTTTCAATGAGTTCTAAAAGAGGAACACAAGTGATGTTCATAAGAAATTGAATCCAAGAAATGACATCGATGTTTTAGCTACCTAGTCTAAGCATAGTCAATATACAAAATAATAATAATAATAAAATTTTAAAAACGAGAGAAAATGGACAATGTTTAAGTCTGAAGGATTCTAAGATCTAAAAAGGAAAAAGATACATTGTCAAAATGAAGTATCTTGTATTCAAAGTATTGTTCCATCAAAAGTAACATTTTGAATGACATGGAGTGATTATTTAAAAGCCAAAAATTCAAAAGAATGTGGCATCCTACCAAGAGCCCCCGAACTAATTCTCTCATTTGGTCAAGCAGTTGATTGACAAAAGCCTCTCTGAAGTTTTTGAATGAATGGAATAGAAGGAATGGAAGATCATTTCCAGTTATTAGAGAAATTTGATTGATTGCACTCTGACACATGAAAAGGAACGAATACACAATGCACACACTAAGCTAGAAGGTTTTGAGTTTTGAGATTTTGACTAAAGAGTCATCTAAAAGATGCTTGAAATGTCCAAAGTCTAGTTGATGTTTGACACATGTCGAAGAGATGTTTGTTGATGAAGAAATGCATTGGTCATTTCTTCCTTTCTTGGGGCTATTTGTTGTGGTATCTACAATGCACACCCCATTCCTAGCTAGGAATGGGGACCCCCTACTTTTTTCAACTCCTAGACTCACAATTCAAGAGCTAGAAGAAGAAAATTTGTTTAAAGTTTCTGTCAATTTTTATTTATTTTTAAATAATAATAATAAATTTCAAAAAAAAATTGAAAACAATAAATAAATAAATAAATAAGTCCCCAATGGGGACATTTTTCTTACATCATTTTTCATTATCTAAGGACTAATCATGTTTTATTTTCTCATAATGCACAGGTAGCCGTAACGAGATTAGATGGCATCAACATCTAGAGCACCAGTGAAACCAGTTGTTTTCAAGTTCCAAGGCATACCCACGAAGTCAAGATTGCATGATGAGTATGCTAAGATAAAAAATATTGACCTCGAACACACAAACTTGGGAGAATTCCTAAAAGTTTGCAACAATTTGACACAAAGTTCAACCTTTGTTTTTGCATTGATCCAATCCAGATTAGTGAATGTAGTGTCAAATCCTATATCGATACAATCAGCTAAATTGGTCATGACCTTGTCTCGACACTTCATTCCTGATGAAAGGGTAGTTAAGAGCATTATCAGAGAAGTGGTCTTAGATCTACATCCTGACAACATTGAGAGGGTCTTCCATCTTCCCAAAGCTGATTAGTTCATCTGACTCTCCTATGAAGTAGCTCAGAGATGGTATAAAGATCATTACCAAGAAGCCATCGACATCATACATTCCTTGTACTTCATTGAGAAGCCACTTTGGGGAAAGACAATTAGCAAAGTGGATATGACTCAAGGATATATGAAGGATGACATTAGATACTCTATTATTTTCCTAACTAGAGTCATTGGCTTACCTATAGTAGGTCATCTTGCTCCATTCATGGTCAACTTCATTGAGACCATTAGGCATGCAAAGATACCACTAGATTGGGTCACCATACTTACTGAAAACTTGTGTGAGCAGCTGAGGATGGTAAAGGACAAGAAGAAGTTCTATATGACTTCTTATGTAGTGTACCTACTTCCAACAAGGGCAACAAGATAACCTAACTTATACAAGAAAGGCAGTATGCAGGACCCCAATACATGGCCATATATAGTCTATTCTCAATTGGTAAAGAAGAAGCTCTCATCACAGAGCAAGGAGTATAGGATTGTAAACAATGCCTTCATCTTTGCCATCATTCGATTCATTGAGGGGGAATATGGGAAGATATTATCTAAGGAAGCCAAGATACAGATCACAACTATTAGAGCATATTTCATCTAGTTTTAGACATTTACATATATTTGGTTAGGTGGTGAATCCATCAATCTGAAGAAATTCTAGAGGTACCCAAGTGACAAGTTGGTCCTAATGGAAATATCCCAATAGATTAAATCAGCTTATGAGAGGATCAAAAAATAATGGAGACCTTGTTAGGATTGGCCTTTTTTCTATAAGAGTATATCAAGTGAAAAGAAAATAGGATAGTTTAACATTTGAGTGGGAATGGGAGAACTATCCAATTGAAGAGTACAACTCTAATTTGCCATATTTTGACAATGTGGGCAAATTGGAAAACCTACCGAAGAAGGAATTCTATCATGAGGATGTTGTTGAAGATCATTGGATGAATGCCTCAAATGACTACGATATCTGCATTAGAGACAATTGTAGGATGACTTTATATCTAGCAGAAAAGGCTCTCCATTTTACCATCCCTAATGAGATAAGGCTACAAGACTCTAAATAACTACTAGATCCCCTATTTAATGCAACTAAAGTTGGTGAGGGACCCATTCTGAATGTAGAAGGCGATAGAGAAGAAGGACATGATATTAATCATCAAGTAAGACATGTCATTCAAATGACCAAAATTTTGATTAAGAAACCCTTTCCATTTTATCTGATTCCTGATACTGTAATCTTCCATGCACATGATCACTCAAAAAGGGGTAAGGGAAGGAAAGTCACAGTTCCTATCTTTGCACTCCAGTCTCCTATTAGGCTAGAGATAGTCTACCAACTTGGTCACCTAGTGGGATATTATCACCTTCCTAAAAGGAAGGGAAAGAGAAATAGAACCTCTCCTCAAAGGATTTAGATAGAACAAGTTATAGAACATGTGTCTTCTCAGCAGCATGAATAGAGCTCACAATAATCCTAAGGAATTGGAGCCTCTCAAATCTAGGATGAATCTCTGTTGCCTCCTCTTTTGCAAATCCAACCTAAAGAGGGACAAATTCCAAAGACCTTTATTCCTCCTATCCAAAAAGAGTCCACTCCTCCTATAGTTTCAAATAGACAAAAGAGGATCAAGGTTAGGATGAAAAAGAGGCAAAGAATCAGTAAAATATTAGTGCCTAATCCATCAGTTCCTAAAACCATTCCAGAGGAAGAAACAAAATCAGATAAGGAGGAAGAACAAGTGCCTCTACAAAAGAGAAATTGATTGGCAAAAGTCATAGAATTGGAGAGAAAGAAGAGTGCCACAAGTACCCCACCACTCGCCCAAGAAAAACCTATAGAACTCTCTCCTTCGGAAGACAAAGTGCAGCGATGGGTGAATGAGCAAAGGGAGCAAGGTGAAGATGTTCTCTCCATCTAAGATTTTGATTTCATTCCTGTTGGTACGGAGTTAGTTGGGGATAAGATTAGAGACACCCCTATAGGTGAACTCCAACAAAAAGACTAGATGAAAATGCCACCAGAGACATAGTGTCTTGATCTCACTTCTCCATCTCCACCATAGATTATAGTAGTAGACAAGGGTTCAGTTACTCCTCCACCTCCAAGTTTGAAAGAGGAAGATGTTCAAAATTAACCATCATTACAAGAGAAACCAGAACCAAGGGTTACTGATGATCCATCAAAAAAGGCACAGATAGTAGAATATGTGCAACAACCTTCTCAAGAAGTTGAGGATCAAACAACAAGATCTACAGAGACCAATACTACAGAAGAAGAGTCCTCAAAGCAGGAGACTCTAAGTAAGAGCAATAAAGGGAAGGAGGTAGTTGAACAAATCCCTTCATTATCTAGAGCCAAGGTTGTAGAGAGACATATCCCAAGATGGTTTCAAAAAGAAATAATGAGAAGTGCCAAACATCAATTCTATGCTTTAGAGGATGACATTTGTGATATTGAAGAGATCTTGAACAATCTTGAGTCTCCATTACATGATGCAATGCTATTTTCATTTATTAGTACCATAAGGAACCAAAACTTATTTGCACAAGTGGCTCACCCTCCAGAAGGTACATATGTAGAAGCTATTAGTCTTGAGTACTATGAGGTGAAAGATATTATGTTGAGAAAGCCTACACAGGATACATGCCAATAGATGATGACTATGGGAGTCAAAGAGGTTCCTAGGCACATGGACCAAGATAATATTCAAATTAGAACACTTTGTAGGCAAGTTGAGATCCTAAAGGGATATCCAGCTAAAGTTGTTGGTCCTCTTGATCCTGAATGCCCCAAGGAGACTTTCAATACCATTCTTAGAGAAGGGGAAGGTGTATGGCTCAATCCATTTTTGAAACCTTGTTAGGATTGGTAAGATAGCCTTGAGGATAAAGGCGTCACTATAATCAAAGGAAGTTTCAGGTTGTTTCATGCTACACAAGAGAACATTGATAAGATCATCGCAATTTTGAGGTAGCACTTCAGTATCATGGATGTGGTACGAGCATGGAGCAAAGATTTGCAAACTCTACAAGCCATAAAAGGGAAAAGGTACCACATTCTGATTGATGTATATACCACATTAGAGTCAGACATGATATATGATTAGATAGAGAAGATTGTAGATGGAAATAAAGTGATGGAAATATTGCATGATGAGATATATAAGCTCAAGGATCAAGCCTGAGAGGAAATTTTGGAAGCAGAAAAGTTGTACAGTGATGCATGCTTGGACATCTTTAAGGATGAAGAATGAGAGAAGTTCTTGCCAGTTGAGGTAGTAGTGGTGAATTTCAAGAAGAATTTAGAGGAAGCATCCAGTGATGAAGACATCAGATAAGCCTTTAGGATAGAGGAAGCCTTGTTAGAGTTGGATAACAAACTCGAAGATTTTCTAGAGACTCGAATTGAGGTGGACAACTATAGACAGAAGGTCAAGGACAAGTATGAGGCTTTAGATCTTCTAGATGCAGCTAATATTATTGAGATGATAGATAAATTCAAGGGAAAACATCCAAACATAGCTTTGGGATGAAGATTAACAAAACCTAGATGCAAAAATTTTAATTGACACTTAGTAAAATTTTGAGATTTTGACCTTGTCAAGGTCTGTGGCTCTACAGCTCCACAGGTCCATAGCTCTACATGTCCAGAGGTCCATAGCTCAACAATTTAGAGGTACATCGATAGCTGACTAGCAGTTCCAAAAATAGCACTTTCCATGCATTAAGAGTGCATTTTGATGGCAAGTTAACTCTAACACATGCCTAGTGAAGGGCAAGCTTCTATTTTTTGTGCCTTTATGCACTTCCACTTTGATTGATGCCTTCCTCCTACTTTATCTCTCATGCTTTCATTGTTTTTGACATGTAAAGGACTCATGAATCCAATTAATGAATAAAATATGGATGGATTCCCTCTAAGTACAAGTTAGATTGTTAGTTTGTTTTAATGTTTTAAAAGTATTTTATTGCATGAAGATATCTCTCACTCTCAACAAAAATTGAGGAGAAAAATTCTTATAAATACCCCATTGTAAAATGTAACAAGGGTTGCCATTATTATGCAATAAAATTATGCTTTTGGTGCTCGCATTTGGAGTGTAGTTATTCCTGCTTGAATGTATCATTGTTTTGTGGATTTTATTCATGAGATTGTGATTGAGCCAATGGTTTATTGCATTATTTCTAATGAGCTTGAGAAGAGATTACACAATTGTGTCTGCATGGCGTTTCATCTCGCATGAGCGCACTTTCCATGACCTTGGGATTTGATGAAGAGTGAAACATCATTTGATTTGTTAAAGATTCTCATTCACAATTGCATTAATAGATTCTAGGAAGTGGTGCTCCTATTTTCATTAATTTCCTACTGATTTCTTTGAAGGTTTAACTCGTAGCATATTGTGTTCTGTAGCTTTTGTTCATTTAGGAATTTCAATCTCAAGTCATTTGATTTCATGTTATTTGCTTTTAGTTTCATTATTTTCTTTGCTAACCCCTTGTTAGAATAGGACCTCATAATAGCTGCATTTTTAGGGTTGCATTCATTAAAAAAATAGAAAATACAAAAATATTCTTCTTTTGGTGTGATATTTTGAGACAATGAACAAATTTACTTTGATTTTCAGATAAAAGAGTCTTTTAGTACCAACAAAGGCCTCATTGTGAACACTCACGTTTATCTTCTACTCAAAAAAATTTGGTACGTCACAAGACAAATATTGAACCTTGGAGTGGATGCTTAAAAAGATTTTCTTTTCAAGAGAGGAATTATGCAATGCATTCTTGCCATTGACCTAATGCAAAATGAACACCCAACAAGTACATCTCATAAAATTATAGTAATCACATTAGTCTTATATGAGCAAATGACCATAAAATGATCATAGATCAAAACCTCAAAGGTCACCTAAGAAAATTCATAACACTAAGCTTACATAGAAATATTTGGTTATCAATACATAAACACATATAGAATCACACTTGAAACAAGTCATTGAAATGCATACTAACAACTCCTCGCCTCTAACAAACATTCATAGTTTGGCCAACTACAAGCTTTCCCAAATCTATGGCTAGATAAAACATAAAATCACAAAAGACATAAAAGCAAGTGTAGTTTATAGCCATGTAGTTTCAATAAAAATTCTATGCAGTTCAATACATAAAAAAATTGGAGTATTCATTTTCAAACATCTAATTGAGGTAGACTTAGTTTGGAAGTTTGGTGTGATCATAAGATAAGTTTAATTTTCATATTTTAAATGTCCATGTTCTCCTAATGAATGGTATAGTTATTAGAGCATAATACTAATTATGATTTACTCAAAAATTATAATTATATTTTAATTTGATAAAATGATTTTATTTAAGGAAATGTTTAAACTCTCAAATATTATATAAATTTATGCTTAATAATATTTAAAGTCTAGAAGTAGTAATGCTAAAAAATAATGAATTTAAACAAATTAAATTAATTTGTAATAACTACATTTAAATAAGAATAAATTTATATATAAATAATATTAAATATTTAAAAATTTAAATAATATTGAAATTTAATAAAAGAGAAAGAAAAATTAAAATTTCACTTACATTTTATTTTAAAGCTCGTGGGCTAGGTGATGTCATAACAACCCTTTTGGCCACAACAACAATGTACTACTTTACAACAATACCTGCTACTACTGCAAAAAGTATGTCATGCAACATGCTTTGACAATCATGCTGGTGTGGGAAGAAATGGACTTAAGAGGTGGTGGTTAGTGTCCCAATATATTTTTAAAAAGTTTTTTCATTACAAAATAAAAATCACTCAAATAGATTGATACTTCCAAAGATATTACCATAGTAATAATTTTATTACCGTGCCATTAAGATATATATATATATATATATATATATATATATATATATATATATATAATTTAAAAAAGAAAACTTTTTCCCAATAATAATGTGATGGAGAATCTATTTACAACTAGTCAAATTTATTAGATACTATTCTTTTCTTGATTTTCAGACTCTACCCATGAATGAATTTTCTAAATTAAAGCTTTTCTAATAAGGTTCGATCACATTTTCTCACAAAACCTTTATAAAATTATCATCTTTTAATTCAAAGGTTGCTCCTCTAAACCTATATTTGGACAAATGAGCTTGCATATCTTAAGAAAGAAAGACTCTCACCCCACCTAGGGTTTCAGATTTCACAAATATGCAAAAGCCTCTCATTAAAATAATATATTTTTATTTTAATTTATTTAATAACTTTGTGCATGCTTAATTTTTTAAAATAAGAATAATGTTTATTTAAAATAGTTCCCACTATTGTAATGTAGAGCCTAATCCAACTCAGAGCATAAATTTCCCCCACTTCATTTGGCATGGTTTTCCCCCATATTTTACTATGTGTTTTCAGGGTAGCACCCCCAGGCTTTAGGGTTCAAGGGATAATGCCCATTGCGAGTTCCTAGGGCATCACCCAATTTGGGGTCAAGGGGAGGCACCCCTTGTGGGGTCCTAAGGTTAGTGGCCCCAGTCATGCTCCTTGTCACAGTATAGGGTGGGGTAGAGGGACATCGACCCCAAAGCAAAAAAATAAATTTAATATTATAAAAGATGTCAAGAGTTATATTTTTCTTTTGCTGAGCTTATTCTAGCCATAATTTTGTAGGTAGAAAAATCATTTATAAAAAGGCTTAGGATTAGGGATTTAGTTATGATGATGATGAGATTGTAGCTTCATGGCAATATTGATCTATAAGGGAATGCAAATTGTAATCGGGTTCTAATCATTGGAAAATCAGAATATTGGATTTGTTTGGTGGACATATGCTAGGGATTGGGTGAACCATGTTAAATCGTTGTGTCTTGTGTTCTCGTCTATGTGATTTATTAGTTTTTGATATTGGTTATATTTCCATGTAATTTTTATTTCTATCTCTTTAATCCTAACACCAACTTCATTTTTAAGTAGCAAGATATTTTTAAAAAACATATTTATTATTTTAACTAATAATAATATTTAAAGTCTTTATTTGAATAAAACATCAGACACATTGAACATAAAGTAAAACATACATGTACACAATACACATGGAAGTATGGAGTAACCATAAAACCATATATATATCATCCACATATAACTATCATCATGAAAAATAATGAAATTACTATATGAAGTACATAAAACACCATCATAAAAAGAATAACCATGATCAATGATAACTCATGAAATGTTATATTGCAAAGTATCTCATCAAATATATGATCAAAACATGAAAATAGTATCAACAAGTTAGTTAACTAGGTACCACTAAATCAAATCATATAATCATGAAAATCTAGCATAAAATAATTTAGTAATATAACACAAAGAAAAAGCTAGGGGTAGGAACTTCATCCTTCTCCCTAGAATTAAGCTTACTCTTAGAATCCTATAAACAAATAGGGATATAAATCCCTTCATCTAGATGTGTCCTCCCATGTAGTTGATGAATCATGATTGGAGTTCCTTTAGACCCATACATGCTCTATGGTTTGACCCCTAAGGGTCAAATCCCACTATTGAAGAATGCAAACAGGCTCCAAAGCTAGTTGCCCATCCTCTGCCTATAATGTATTCCACTGCAGAACATGTATCACATCAAGAATATGTTGTCTAATAATAAAAACATGGATAACATCATGTACAAAAGCTAAGCTAGAAGACAATGCAAGATAGTAGGAAAATGGACCTATCCTCTTAGGAATGTCAAATGGTCCAATGAACTAATGTGATAGCTTTGATGCTCCGTTGCACTTTCATCTCCCCTTGTAGATACACACCTACACACATGTGCAAGTGCACACCTCCAAAGGGTGCACACTACCCTAGACCTATAAAGTCCCAAAACCCCCATCTCCTTCTCTCATTGTTTCCTCTGCACCTTCGAGAACCACACCTTTGCAACTTTGAAGGTGTGTAAAACCTACAACAACACTCACAAAGATTAAGAAACTCTAATTTTGTGCATGTGCACACCTATCCAAGCAATGCACATCTGCACCTTTCTTTGCAACTCTTTAAAAATCCTAAAAAAACACTAAAGTGAAAGGTTTGCACATGCACACCTTTGCAAGGTGTGCATGTGCACACCTTTCAAACCATTAACTAAAGGATCCTAAGATATTGGTGCATAGATGCGCTACATTTTCTACCCTTAGCACCAAAGACCAAGTAAGGGTGTACACCTGCACACCTCATCAAGGTGTGCATGTGTGCACCCTTAGTTTAATATAAACTTCTTTGCCCCCTTTTGCACATGGAAGATGGCCATGTGCGCACTCCATAAGGGTGTGCACCTAGGTAGGTTTGCAGCTACATAAAAATGACTATTTTAGAGTCATTAAGTGCACCTAGCACACCTATCAAGGTGTACAACATATGCTAAATTGATTTCTAAAGATTTTAAGGGGGATTTAAGGGTAAAAGCAAAAACTTGTGTCACCCTTTTGCAAAAGAAAAGGCTAACAAAAGTATAATTGTTCATCTTCAATGACATAGAATTGGTATTATTATTTTGAATTTTGAAATGAAGTAAACTAATTAAATGTATAGAAATGGATAAAGTTTAGGGTTATGATTTTTAACAATTATTTGGAATAAGAATTGATATATTTTCCTAATTTTTATAGATAATGTTTTAGTTGCTAAAAAATGTTGAAAGTTAGAGGTCTTGTTCCCACCACAAAACTATATGGAAATAAATTTATTTCCCTTTGATCTTAGACTATGTTATAGATAACATATATAGCAAGAACAATCAAAAAAAAAAAAAATTGGCTTTAAACCTATATTTTGTCTTTTATAATGATTCAAATTTCAACTCACCTGAAATTGATAGTTTTCATCTCCCACCACATTTTTAAAAACAAATCTATTCTAACTAGGAGAAAACTATACATTCTAGAAGACGACTCTCTCCTCTAGAACATCATATAATTTTAAATTTTTTGGATATGATTTAATATTTTTTTCTTTCTCAAAATTAACATCTTTTAGAGTGTTAAAATATGTGTTTGTAGAATTTTTTAATTATAATATACTATATCTAATTAAAATGTTGTAAACTCTACATAAGAATATTCTTGACTCTGAGCTCTATAAGATAGTGTTTATATGTTATTAAAAAAAATCATAACAATAGTAAGAGTTGTTGAAATGTCACTTTTATGAAATAATTGTATTTCTTTAATAATTGGATACAAACTAGTATAAAATATATATTTAATAGACATTTCCAATTGGAAAAGTGTGAGACCATATATAATTTAGCTAGAATGAATCTATCTAGATCATATGTTTGAATAAAATTGGTTTTTACATAGAAATGCTCAAATTCATTCATTCTAATAAGTTAGCCTGAAAGGTGACACAACTTTGTACTTTTACCCTTCAGTATTTTTCTTAAGTTTTGGTGTTCTAGGTTTGATTCTTTGGCAATTAGGGTCTATTCAAGTTTTAATTTTCACTTCTCTAGACTAATGATTCTTTATTTTGTATAGATAAAATGGCTTCCTCATCATCCTCACTTATTGAAAAGATTGCTCTAAAACCCATTGCTTTCATGTTTCAACGTTCACCAAATAAATCACATTTTTAGGATAACCATTCAAAGATTAGAGATACTTAGTTGGGACACACAGACTAGAACACATTCCTTATACTCTAAAATAAGCCTAAAGAGAGGTTATTGATGGTGTCAAAACTTATTAGATTAGGGTTGATGAATGTCGCATTGCATCCCACATTCATATAGTCTTTTGAGCTTATTATGACTCTAGCCGAGAACTATGTGTCCAAAGAAAGAGGTGTCAAAAGTGTCATAGGGGAGATATTCTTGGACCTAAGACTGAGGAACATTGAGAAAGTTTTCCATCTCCCTAGTGCTGATCAATATGTGAAGATAACCTATCATCAAGCAGGAAGATGGTATAGGGAGAATGAAAATAAGGCTACAAAATCATACAATTGTCATTTTTATTAGTAGAACACCCTTGGGATGTAGAGTTGGAAAGGTAGACATGACTAGGGGATATATGAAAGATGACATCAAATATGCTATTGTACTCTTGAGAAGAATTATGGGTCTGCCTGTAGCTTGACATCTTCATATCTAGATGGTCCATTTCATAAAGACCATCAGATTAGCCAAATGCCAATTGATTGGGCCACAATACTGAGTGAAAACTTGGATGAACAATTGGTACTAGTTAAAGCTGACCCCAAGTTTCACATAACATCATACTCAATTTACTTATTAGTGGCAAGGACAACTAACTATCTAGGACTATACAAGAAGGAGAGCATGCAAATGCCAATGCTTGTTCCTATGTGGTATACCCTTATTTGGTAAAGAAGAAGCTCTCAGATCAGAGTAAGGAATATCAGATAGTCAATGATACCTTCATTTTTGTAATCACCTAATTCATAGAGGGTGATTGTGTGAAAAGGATCTTAGTAGAGGTAGCAACAAGGATCAGAGAGATTGGCACCTATTACATCCAGTTTAAAACATTCACTTACCGAAGGGTAGCTGGTATGATGGTGAATCCGAAGAAACTCTCAAGCTATCCATTAGATAGGCTCATCTTATTAGAGATTGCAGGAAAGCTTGCATTTGCATATGACAAAGTGAGAAAATAATATAAAAAGCCATGGGTATGGCTTATTACTATAGCTTCATTTGAAGTAAAGGAGAAGTAGGATATCATGACTTTTGATTCAAAGTGGGATCAATATCCCTTGGAAGATTAGAACTACCCTCAACACTATTTTGACAATATTGGTAGAGTTCAACATTTGCTAGGGAAGTAGTTTGTGCATGAAGATGCCATCGAAGATCATCAGATGAACATAATAGATGACTATGATATCTGAATAAGGTATTATTGTAGGATGACTCTATATTAGGCAAGGAGGACCCTAAAGATAAAGGCCTATCTCACTCAAACCCATTCAACAAGACACTCAAGATGTCTTAGATCCCTTGTATAATCAAAACAAGATATATGATAGGACAATTATGAATGTACAGATTGATAGTGCTGAAAATGAAGATATTCACCATAGGGATAGGCACATAATTCCATTAACAAAAGAATGGATCAAGAAGCCATTCAACCTTGACCCAATTCTACAAGTTGTTACCTTTAAAACCACAATACACCCAATTAAGGGTAAAGGTGAAAAAGTTACTATAACAACATTCCTTGCTCAATCTCTAGTTAGGCCAGAAATGGTGTACAAACATGAGAGGGTGTTCGATACTTTAGAGAAGATAAAGAAATGAATAAGAGGAAAAGGGATTAACCAAAGAAAGATGAGCTTGAAGATGAAGAACCTCAAGATGAAGAGGCTACTAAAGCTTAAGAGACTAATCAAGTGACCCTACAGGACCCAGAGTAGGAAGCACAATAGTTGTCACCATCTACACAAGAAGAAGAGGCTACTCCTTTAGCTAGTAAGAAGGCTGAGGTTGGACCTACTGTGAGAAGGAAATAAAGGGGAAAGTTATAGAGGAAAGTTACTCCCATCCCTCAGATGCCTGAGACCATCCCTAGGGTAGATGATGAAGAAGAAGAAGATAATCTCCCATTGAGTTAGAGGACTTGTTTAGCCAGGGCTACAATAGAAGAAACAAGAAGCTTGACGATAATGCCACCATCCATTCTTAATGAACCTATTCATGTTACCATTTCTAAAGATGAGAAACATCAGTGGATTGATGATTAGGAAGGGTAAGAAATAGATTTTTTAGCATGTTTGATTTTGACTTTATGCCTGTGGGTACTAAAATGGTGGGTGATAAAATACAAGATACATCTATGAATTAACCTTTGGGAGAGGATTGAAACCAAATGCCACCTCTACCAAAAGGGTCTCTAGGTACATCACCACCATAATTTTAGGACTTGTCTTACATAGACAAAGGCTCAGCCACTCCTCTCCCTCCTGTCACTAAAGAACAAGAACAAGAAATGCATGGATAAGAGCTAGAATAGAGGCTAGTGGATGAAGTATTAGAGGGAAAAATATCTAGATAACCTCAAAAACATTGTGAGGATACAAAACCAAGGACTATGGCTAAAAAAAATATAGGGATGCCCAATGTAGATGTCTTTGAGAAGGAGAATACTTTGGAAAGCAGTGATAAGGGAAAGGGCTAGTAGGAAAAACCTCCTCTTCATCCAAATATATGTCTCCCATGGCCACTACACTAGCTTGGCTAAAGAGGGAGGTTATGGTTTGACAAAAGAGGTAGCTAGACATAATTGGTGAGTAGAGGACATGGATGAGCTAATAGAAGTGATTAGGAAGCCTAAGCCACCTACGAGTGATGCAGAACAATTGGCCTTCATAATGAAGAATAAAGATCATGACTTACTTGCACACATAGCCATCCCTCCTCCACATGTTGATACCAAAGATTTGACCCCTAAGGACTATCAGATTAAGAAATCCCTATTAGCAAAGCCCATAATAGACATGACTAAAGTAATGATCACTACTAGTGTCAAGGATTTGTTCAAGCATTTAGATAGAAATGAATATGAATTGTTGATGATGCATAAATATAATGAGCTTCTAAGAGGATATTTACATGAAATTGTAGGTTCCATTAACTCGAATAATCCAAAGATTACTCTTGCTGTGTCATTGGAGAAAAAATATAAAGGGAATGTACAAGTTGTTTCATTTTTAGGAGCATTTCAGCAATGGCATTACAATTTTGAGTAGAAAGGTCTAGAGATAATATAGGGTAATCTAAATCAATTACATTTCATTTAGTCTAGTGCAGAGAAACTAGTATCTATAATAGACCAAGATTTTGGGCTTATGGATGACGTACACACTTGGGGAAAAGACCTTCAAGAACTTCAAACAATAAAGGGTCAAATGTATCATACACTCATGGAGGTGTATACAATGGATGAGATTGATTAAATCGAATATTAGATTGAAAAGATAGATTCTCGAAATAAGGTCATGGAAGGACTTCACGAAAATATTTAGAAGTTAAAAGACCAGTCTCAAGGGAAAATTTTGGTTTTAGATAGGTATTATGATGCTATTTCCCTTGAGATTTTTGAAGATGAGTCAAAAATAAAGCTCAAGTCAGTGGAACTAGTGGTTGAACAATTCTGAAGAATTTTGAAGGATGCTTTGTCTAATGAAAATATTAGGCAAGCATTTAAGATTGAAGAGGTATTATGGAAACTTGATAGTAGGCTTGATGATTTTGTAGAAAGTCAAATGTATGTTAGTAATTATCAGCAAATAGTTAGGCATAAATATGAGGCTTTATATTTGTTGGAATCTTCCCAAGTAGGTGAGATTATAGAAGAAATTCAAGAGCAAACATCTACAAATAACTCTATTATAAAGGGGAAGAAAACCTAGAAGCTAGATATATAGTTTTGATGCTTGGAAATTTTTTGGATTTTTTGAACCTTCCACCAAGGTGCACAAGGTGAACAAGGTGTGCTATTCTAGAGGTGCATTGAAAAATTTGAAGAAGTGATAGTGTGCTGAAAATTAACTACCAATTACTAATTTAGACCTCTTCATGCACCAAAAATGCATTCTAATGGCAATCAACTCTCATAAATGCGTAGAGAAGGTCAAGCTTCCATTTTTAGAGTTTCCAATGACTCTGAGACCCTCTTACATTTTCCTTCTTAACTACTACTTCTTTCTTTTTTTTAAGGCATGTAAAGGCTCATGCACCCATTAATTGATATAAACAAGGGTAGAGTCCTACTTAGCACCATTTAGAGAGTCAGTTTGTATGTAATTATATTTTTTTTATTAGTTTAGAAGCATATGTTTGTAGTAATAGATCTCTCACTCTCAACACAAATTGAGGATATGATTTCTTATAAATTTAGGAATGTAACATGTATTCAAAGCCATTATTTTGATTCAATAATATATGCTATTGGTGCTCTCATTCTGATTGTAGCGATTCTTGTTGGAGTGTTTTTTTTTTTTTTTTTGTGAGTTCTTGTTCATTAATAATAATGGAGCCAAAGGTTTTATTGTGTTGATTTGATTGTGTGATCATTTAGTTTTGGTGTTTTCCACATGTTGATGAATTCCATTGGCATATCAAGTTGGAGAAAAGATCACCCTATTGTTCCTACATAGCTTATTGTCTTCCATGAGCACACTTTCTATGGCCTTGCAATTTGATGAAAAGTGAAACATCTTTACATTTTTACTAAGTTCCCATCGATGATTGCATCAGTAGATTTGAGGAAGTTTTGCTCCTATTTTCATTTGCTTTGTACCCAATCTTTTCAATGATTTAACTCATAGACATGTTGTTACCATGGTTTATGTCCATTAGGAATTTCCCTTTCAAGTTATTTTCTTTCATCTCTTGTTACCTTATCTTTGTCATTTGCTTTGGTAACCCTTGGTTAAATTAGGAATTTATATAATTGCATTGTTATAATTAAATTTTATCATAAAAATAGAAAATATCAAAAGACATATCTCTTTTTGTGGTTACTTTTTAAGACAACAAGAAGATCGAACATCTTACCCAAAATTGGTTAGAACCAAAAAAGACCTCCCAATGAGCAAATACATTTATCTTCAACTAAGAGAATTCTAGTAGGTTGCAAGATCACTTGGAACCTTGGAGTTGATCCCAAATTAGCTTTTCAAGAGAGTTTGAAAGGATTCTTACCATTAAGTATCATGAACAATGATAGCTCAATAGAAGTGGCGCTAGAAGGAAGGACAAATACCATTCAGAATAGAGGAAATAACTTGAAATTTCAAAATTTTGCATGTTTTACAATTTCAAAAAAAATTGTCTATGTCTGAAGGTGTGCAATGTGCGCCATATTTTTGAGAAAGTGTTCTTCTATGGAAGTGTGCTTTTTCTATAATTGATGCAAGCTAGAAGATCCTAATCCAACATCCCCATCTCACCAAGCTCTAAGATCTTCAGATAGTGAGCTAGAGTTCTTAGATCTTAATCATTTTCATAAGCCTTGCAGTGAAAAATGAATTCCCTGAATGCTATCACTTCCATTGAAAATTTCATCATCTTCCTTAGTTCCACCTCCAAATCAACCACCCATCATTCCACCAAATCCTCCACCAATGACCTTTTTTGCAAATGCTATAGACTCATCAATCTACTTGATAGGTGCATTCAACGACCTTCCTAAGAATCCAGAGAAATTATACCTAAGGTTCATCTATGGAGAGATAAGAAAAACTTAAGATCACATCAAGGTATTCAAAGAAATTTGCAACTGAAAGAAAATTGCTAATAAGAATGTGGTTATTCACTTATTCCAATACTCATTGGGAGAAGTTTCCTTTAATTGGTATGTCAATTTACCACTAGGATGTGTTGGAGGCTGGGATACTTTGAAAAAATTATTCTTGGAAGAATTCAAAATGTTCATCAACCCAGCTGTGATACATCATCAATTCATATAAATCAAAAGAGACCCAACTAAAATAGTTTCATGCTTTAATCATCACTTTCACATGGCATACCACAAGCTAGAAATACCATACACTATACTAGTTAAGCTATGATTCAAATTTATTTGATTTCTTTGGACAATCTTATGACTATTTTCCTACGAAGACTTCCTACTATAAATATTGACACATTGGAAAATGTCTTCTTGGAAGCAATTATCTTCACAAAACAAGCCAATCCTAATAGAGGAGGATTGATGCCCCCAAATCAAGCTATTGCTACAATAACAACATATCCTATTGTAGCACCAGTGGTACCAAGCAAATTCATACCAATGAATTAAATTCCACTGTAGTAGGCACCCACTCCACAAGTTCCAGCTATAACATACAAAGGGTATGAACCTCCAAAAGGTGCTTTCTTTGAGAAAAAGGTAGCAACATTCACTGAAATAGAGAATAGTGTTGCATATGAGCTTGGTTAAATAAAGAAGACCATGTCTCAAATTACTAATGAGTTGACCCATTTGAGGTTGTCACAAGGACAAAATAATAAACTTTCAAAGAACAAATGTTGGTCCTCACAACAACAACAATTATAGTAAAAAATACTACAGGAATTTTGGCAGAAACAATAATATAGGAAATAATAATGTAGGAAATAAAAATTTGGGAAAAAATAATGGAGGAAATAGTTTTAATCCTCCAGATCACAATAATGGCTTCCAAAGACAAAATCAATAATGGAACACTCGTTCGAACAATGGAAGAATAACAACAACAATGCCCAATATGTGGACATCAGATAGTATCATAGTAATTGAATTGTACCAAACGATGATGGCTCATATTAAAATGAAAATCAAGAAGTGAATCAAAATTCACAAGGTAATAATAATGAGCTTCCATGCAATTAAATACCATGCTACTAGAATCCCATGATTCTTCATAGAACATGGGAATGGAACAAGAAGCCAACGAAGAATTTTCTTTTACATTCAGTCAGGAACCAAATACTCAACCTGAAGAAATGTTTTCTTTCTAGAATGACAATTGAAATACTTGGAATTCATGAAGTTGGAAAGAACCCATGATAGATGGTATTCCTCTGGCATTACAACCAAATCCTCTAGATCTAAGAGAAAGTAACAATCTAGTACCTATTAGATCCCCATATTTAGGATAACAAAATCAGAATCAAGTAAATGTAGCTACAATCTTAAAGAATCCTACATGGTCTACTAAAAATATAGTGCGGTGGAAGATTTGAAACGAATGAAGATCAACATGTCCATGTTCGACATGATACAAAATTGTCCTAATTAGTGGGAAGCACTGATGAAAAATCTTGATCATAAGAAGGAAGCCCCTAATGTGAATATTGTCCCTCAAAAGGTGGTATCACAACAAGTTAATGCTTCAGAGGCCATGCCAACTATGTTTAAAGATAAGGTTGAGGTTCCCCCGCTTTTACTTAGTATTAGAATTAATGGGAAGAATCTTCACAATTTCTTAATTAATTCAAGAGCTTCTTTTAATGTCATGCCACTTTTGATAGCATAAAGGTTGGGAGTCACTCCCTAGCCCTCTAATTGGATACTGATACAACTTGAAAAAAGAAAAATAAAACTGATTAATGTGTTGAAAGATGTTCAAACACAGTTGATAGTTGACCCCCAAATTCAAGACATCATAGACATACATGTGGTTGAAATTCTTGAAACATATGGATTGCTACTAAGTAGAGAATGGGAAAAATTCTTAAGAGGATGGTTTTTGATTGATTTTACCCAACTATGGTTAGCTTGGAAAGGGTTGTATAATTAGATCAAGATTGATGTTGAGCCTAAATTGAAAATGATGATTATAGAATACAATGCACCAAATGAAGTAGTATTTTTACGATCTGATTTAGGCTCTTACAAAGTGATGAATTTTGATACAACTTCAACTAAAGCATTAGATGATCAAAATCAAAGGCCCATGGTTCCAATCCCAAAAGATGAAATTGTGATGTAGTTCATAGATAACATGGTGGCAAAATTAAAAAGCTTAGGTGAAGAAGTATACCCAAGTGTTTTTCTCCTTCCCAAGTTTTTCATATTGCACAAAGCTAGTCATTTAGAGTTTGAATGTCCACATTGCTAAGAAGTAGTTGCTCAGGTACTAACTCAGATAATGGAAATAAAGAGCGAATAAGTTACAAAAGAAGTACCCATGAAAAATCCAAGTTCCACATACATATCTAAAGTTGTGGAAAAAGATAGAGAAGAGGTAGAAAATCTCAATGCATCATATAGTGATACCTCATCAGATGGTGGATGCGTGTCTTCTCCTCCACTAGGAATGATTAAGATCCAAATAAGGAGATGTTTTACAAAGGTCAAGGTTGGATTTCGATAATCATTCATCCTAATCCTAAATTTGAAAAAATTACAAAATTGATTGAGGAAATTCAAGTTTAACAAGAGAAACATACACTCCCCATATCAAAGATAAACAATGAAAAATCATCAAGACCACCATGTGAGAGATTACAATGGATCCCAAAGAAACAATCCTTTAAGGTTCAAGTAAAAGAAAAGCTACTAATGAATGCACATAAGTATAGGAAGCCCAAGGAAGAACCAATCTAGATAGTTAGGTTTGATGACTCTAAATGCAAATTAGGAGCTGGTGTAGGTATTGAATTAATCAACCCAAAAAGTACGTCTTTTTATGCAACATACCAATTATAGTTTAGATGTACTAACAATTTTGTAGAGTATGAAGCCTTGATTCATGGACTTCTCCTCACATTAGAAAAGGGAATTAGGCTCTCATAATTGAAGAAGACTCCTAGTTGGTGACTAGACAAGTAAAATCAATTTACTCTTGCAATGATAGGAGATTACTCACTTATCAAAAAATATTATGGCATCTAATGAATGACTTCAAAGCCTTGAACATAAAGTCCATCCCCAGAAGGAGAAACATGGTAGTATATGCCTTCACAATTTTAGCTAGTGCATTACAACCCATCGAGAGAACTAAATTGAAAAGATTCTCAGTAGAATTGGTTACTGGCCCATCTATCCTGTATAATGTTACTAAACTCCAAGTTTTCCAAGATGACCAACACATACTTGAGTTTATCATGTGCAACGATCAGTTTAAAGGATAAGAGATTGATGAGACGCCTGATGACAAACCTAAGGATAAAGAACTTGAAGATGAAGATGGTATTCTTAACTTGAAAACCAACACTATGCCTAAGGGGATGGTTGAGTTGGAATTCATCTTTGATTGTGATGAATCAATTCTTAGCAAGAGAAAGTTTAAAGAAAATGGAATTGAGTAATGTGATTCATATTATCTGGGTACTAATGACGATCCTAAAATGGTAAGAGTTGGAAAGGTCTGCGAAACTCAAGAAAGGGAAGATATGCTCCAATTGCTTAGGGAGTATGGATATTTCATTGCTTGGAGTTATAAAGAAATCAAAATGTATGATCCTAAAATCATCACACATGACATTTTATTGAAACCAAATGCCAAACCTTTCTGACAAAGGAAAAGACCTATTAATCCCATTATTGAACCATAGATAATGAAGGAAGTCAAGAAACTGCTTGATGCTAAGATTATCTTTCCCATTTTCCATTCTACATGGGTGGCTAATTTGGTTCTAGTGAGGAAAAGAACTGGAGAGATTCACCTTTGTGTGGATTTTTGTAATATGAACCTAGCATCTCAAAAGGGTAATTACCCTTTTCCTACACTTGATGAAGTATTATAAATTTTCAATGGATCCAAAATGATGTCTTCCTTACATGGATATTTTAGGTACAACCAAGTGATGGTTAATGAAGAAGATAGGCCTAAAGATTAATTTCATGATAAAAGGGGGGATTCTTTCCTATAGAAGAATGCCCTTTGGGTTGATCAATGTAGGGGCTACATTCCTAGGAGCCGTGGACAAAGCTTTCAAGGTGCTAATAAACAAATGTGTAGTCATCTACATGGATGACTTAAATATATTTTCAAAGGATTGAAACACTCATATTGCTGATTTAAGAAAAGTGTTCAATAGATGTTGGAAGTATGGCATACTTAATCCCAAGAAGTGTTTGTTTGGGGTCACTAAATGAAAGCTCCTAGGTCACATTTTCTCTGAAGTTGAATCTCCATTGATCCTGAGAGAACTGAAGCCATTCTAAAGTTGTCACCTTTAGAAAGTTGTAAAGAACTCAAGTCTTTCTTTTGGAAGATAAATTTTGTGTGAAAATTCATAAGTGAATTTTCTGAGATAGTTCTCCCCCTTAATGATATGCTCAAGAAAGAAGAAAAATAGAATGGGTTCCAGAAATCAAAAAATCATTTGAGGACATCAAAGTGGCTATTTCCACAACTCTAGTACTTCTCAGTCTAGATTATAAGTTGCCATTTAAAATATACTCTTTTTCTTTAGACCATTCATGTGTTGGGATTCTTACACAAAAGAAAGACAAAGAAGATGAAAGGCACATTGCTTTCATGAGTTTTCCTTTCAAGAATGTTGAGTTGAACTATTCCAATCTCAACAATCAATATTTTTCTTTGATAAAGGTGGTCAAGAATTTTTTCCATTATAGACTAAGGAGTAAGGTGTATGCAATTGTGTCTGATCCTATAGTTAAATCATTACTAATGAAAAATAAATTGGGCAAAAGGAAAGGAAAATGGATGACAATACTACAAGAGTTTGATTTAGAGATTAAACTAATGAAGTTGGTGAGAGGAAAAGAATTGACAAAGATAGCCGATAATGAGATTGGAACTGAGAATAAATTTAGATTTGATGATGAAATCAGCACAAAATATCAACACAAGAAGATTATAGTATCTCAAGTTGACATTGATCAAGGTATAGTAACAGATGTTTAGTATCAAGATATTGTTTACTATCTTTTACAAAATCAATACCCCAATTGGATGAATAGTTCCCAACGTAGAGGTCTCAAGATGAAGTGTGAATCTTACATGCTAAAAAATAGAAAATTGTTAGCATTAACCTTAGATAGAAATAATAATTACATGCAAATATAAACAATTATCATAAAATAATAGATCACATAGAAGAGAACACAAGACACCAAGATTTAACATGGTTCACCCAAACCCTAGGCTACATCCACCAAATAACAAGTCCAATATTATTACAATCAAGTGCTTACAACCTAATTACAATCTGTAATCTCTTACAACTCAATACCACTGCAATCTAAGCATTTTCACATCACACACTATGGAAAAATTCCCTAACCCTAAGCCCTTTTATACAATTATTTTTTCTGCTTTAGGGTTATGTTTAATCATAATATGTCATCCCAAAATTATCAATAAAATATTTGCAATAAAATAGGCCTTGATAAAATAGGGCCCAATATTTTTTTGGGCCAATGGCTTGAACCCCAAAGAATTATAACATATTTACAATACTTCCTTGATTAGTCACCACAAACAAATAATCTCCCACTTTGGGATTGATCAAGCTCCACACTAGACAATAATCTCCCACTTGGAGACTAATCCTATAGAAATACCACTACCATATGGGGCTCCCACTGGATAAAACTATCATGGACTTAGTTGTTGTTTCATTCTATTTAGTCTAGAAGACCAACTAAAGCTAAAGAGGAATTCAGCTTCTCTCTTATCACTACCTTTGTAAACATATCTACTAGATTGTCATTTGTATGTATCTGGTCCAACTTTAACTATCCATCGTAAAAAATTGACTGAATGAAATGGTTCCACAAGTGAATGTCTTTTTTCTTTGAATCTAGACTGAATTATTTGCAAGATGAATGACACTTTGACTATGTGTAAAAAAATTATTATCCTTCTGAGGGTGTCCCAATTCTTCCAAGAATAATGTACGTCATATTATCTCCTTGGCTACCTTTGTAAAAGAAACATACTCAGCCTCTATAATGGATAAAGCATTCACCTTCTGTAACCTATAAACCCAGCTCACTACTACCCCACCAACAATAAATACATAACCTATAGTACTCTGCCTGGTATTAATATCCCCTGTCAAATATGAGTCAAGATATCCATGTAAATCATTAGTAAAGCCCCCAATATGTAGACACTTACTAGATGTTCCACTCAAATATTTGAGAATCTATTTAATTGAATTCCAATGCTCAAGCCCTGGATAACTCATATATTTGCTAACAACTCCCACTACATGTGCAATTTCTAGTCTTGTACATCCCATAGCATACATTAAGCTTCCCAGAGTTGAAGCATAAGGTACCTTAGATATCATATCCTCCTCTTCTTGTGTCTTTGGACACATCTCCTTAGTCAACTTTAAATGACCAGATAAAGGTGTGTTGATAGCTTTAGCATTCTTCATAGAGAAACGTTGCAACACCTTTGCAGTATAATCAACCTAAGATAATGTCAATTTCTTGTTCTTCCTATATTTGCACATCTTCATACCAAGATTTTATTATTTTGCTCCCAAATCCTTCATAGCAAATGCATGTGCTAACATGTAATTCAACAACTTAATGTGATCCATGTTAGACCCAACTGTAAGCATATCATCAACATATAAACATAAAATAATGTAGCTATCATCATCCAACCTCTTAAAGTAAACATAATGATATGAATAACACCTACTATATCTGTGCTCATGCATAAAACTATCAAATTTTAGATACCATTGCCAAGGTGCTTGCTTCAAGCCATATAAACTTTTCTTTAATCTACACACTAAGTTACCTTTGACCTTAAATCCTTGTGGTTGGGTCATATCTATCTCTTCATCCAAATCTCCATGAAGAAAGGTTGTTTTAACATCAAGTTGCTCCAAATGAAAATCTTTAGTATCCACAATACTTAAAACAATATGGATAAAAGTCATTTTAACAATAGGAGTGAATATCTCATCAAAATCAATTCTCTTTTTTGTGCAAATGCCTTTACAACTAACCTGGCTTTAAATCTTTTCTTACCTCCTTCCTCTTCTTTCAACTCATTAACCCATTTATTCTATAAAGCCCTTTTACCTACATGCAACTTGCATAAATCTTATGTCTTATTTGTCAGCAAAGAGTCCATTTTGTATTTCATTGTAGACTTCCACAAAATCCCACTATCCACCTACACAACTTCATCATAACATTTAGGTTTACCAACATCAGTAAATAAAATAGAATACAAAGAGGGAGAGAATCTTTCTAAAGCTCTACTTAGCCTTGTCGACCGTCTGATATTCACTAGTCATTATCGTATTTATTGTTATAGTTTTTGCACATCATGAGGAATTGATGAAACATCATCTTTTGGAGTATCATCTAGCACTACATAATCATCTTCTTTCTTCTCAATAGATCTTTGTACAACACTTTCTCATTGAATATGGCATCCTTTCTTCTTACAGTTTTATGATTTTCAAAATCCCAAAGACTATAACCAAATTCATCAATGCCATATCCAAAAAATACACATTTCTTTGACTTAGCTTCCAACTTGGTTCTACTTTTAGAATCTATATGAGAAAATGCTTCATAGCTGAAGGTCTCAAGAAAAGAATAACTCACCTTCTTACCAATCCATGCCTCCTCTGGAATACCATAGCCCAAAGGAGTAGAGGGACCTCTATTAATCAAACATGTAGCAGAATTGATATCCTCTACCCACATGTTTAAGGGCAACCAAACATGTAACATCATGCTCCTTGCATGCTCCATTATAGTCCTGTTCATGCATTCATCCACTCCATTTTCCCATGGAGTCCTTGGAATAGTTTTCTATCTATAAATACCATTAGTGGAGAAATAATCTTCAAATTCATGACTACAATACTCACCACCCTTATCAGATCTGAGACATTTTAATTTCTCACCAGTCTCATTTTCAACCAAGCATTTCCATTTCTTAAAAGTTTGAAATACATCATACTTTTTTTCTACTGAAACAAACCCTTACTTTTCTAGTTCCATCATCAATAAATGTAACATAATAATGAGAGCCACCAAGTGAAGATGCCTAAGCTAGTCCCCATACATTTGTATGCACAAGCTCTAATCTCTCACTTTTCTTTTCCTTCCCACTATTCACAAAAATCACTCTCTTTTGTTTCCCATACACAAAAATTTCACATAAATCCATATTGACATATTGACACATTTTAGACATGGTAAAACTTTCTTTGAATTAAGTACTTTCATACATTTCTCACTCATGTGCCCAAGCCTATTGTACCATAGTGATGTATAAGAATATACAAAAACTATTTGTTCTCCCTGCTCAACTGCAACAATTGTTCCTGAACATTAATTTTTCTCTAAAACAATCAAAGTAGAAGGAATAGTATGATTTGTATAAAGATATAAGGTGCCTACTTTCACACCTTTTTCTACTACAAGGGAACATTTTGAAATCTTCCAATTTTTATCATTAAAAGTAACTACACAATCCTCATCACTGAGTTGCCCTACTATAATTAAATTCCTACTCAACCTTGGAACATGTCTTACCTGATGCAGTAGCCAATGATTCCAATCTACAGCTTAATCTTAACTTTTACCTTTCCTAAAATCAGATAGAGTTCATTATCCCCCAAATAAAAAAGCTTGAAATCCCCTTGGATATAATCAATAAAGTAGCTTCTATAAGGTGTAGCATGAAATGAAGCACCAAAATCTAAAACCCATGAATCATCAACACTTTCTAAAGAAAGAAGGAAAACATCCTCTTCAAAATTGTTACTTACTACATTTTACTCCTTGTTCGCTTTTGGTTTATCTCCTTTATTGTTCTTTCAAGTCCAATAATCTTTCTTCTTATACCCTAGTTTACCATTGTACTAGCAATATCTTGGTCCTCTAGATTCATACCTCTTCCCCTTTGACTTTCCTCTTGCTTTCCTATGATTTCTAGAATTATATCTTCTCTCATTCATTCTACCTCTACTTTGTGTGTTCAAAACACTTCTTGATGTAGATGCAATTGAGGTTTTCCTATGAGTTTCCTCACTCAAAATAACACTAATTACACCATCATATTTTAGGGTATTAGATCCAAAAATGGAATTACTCACAACCATTACCAAGTCATTCTAGCTTTTAGGAAAAGAACACAAAATCAAGAGATTCCTAATTTCTTCTTCAAAATTAATACCCATAGAAGATAACTAACTAGTAATAGTATTAAACGCATTTAAATGATAAGCAACACATTCATCTTCTACCATTTTTATATTAAATAAATGCTTTATGAGAAATACCTTATTTGAAGCGGAGGGCTTTTCATTATTTTTATTTTCCATAACTAAAAGTTCTACCCATCAAATTTGTCAACCTTTAGCTTACCTATGTCTACAAATTCTCCCACTCAACCGTGAGACTTTCCTATAGAGAATAACTATAAAAAAAACCTTGCTCTCATACCACTTGTTAGAATTAACCTTAGACAAAAATAATAATTAGATGCAAATATAAACAATATCAAAAAATAATAGATCACACAGAAGAGAATGCAAGACACCAAGATTTAATGTGGTTCACCCAAACCCTAGGCTACCTCCCCCAAACAAAAGTCCAATATTATTACGATCCAATGATTACAAATTGATTATAATATGTAATCCCTTATAGCTCAATATTGCCACAAGAAGCAATTTTACATCACACACTATGGAAAACAATCTGTAACCCTAAGACCTTTTATACAACTATTTTTTCCACTTTAGGGTTATGTGTAATTACAATATGTTGGCTCAAAATTATCGATAAAATATTCACAATGAAATAGGCCCTGATAAAATAGGGCCCAAAATGTTTTTCACTCCAAGGAATTATGATTTATGTACAACTTTTCCTTGATCAGTCACCACAAACTAATAGAAACTATATAAAAGGAACTATGAAGAGAATTGCCTAAAGTGTTTGGGATGGGAAGAAGTAAAAGAAAGTTTGGAATAGTTTTGTGATAAGTACAACACATGACATGGATTAGTAGAGGCTAAGGCCCATATGATTTTAAGATCTAGCTACTTTTGGCCAACAATCTTCAAGGATACTTTTGAAGATATATGTACTTTTCACATTTTTTAGACTAGTGTTAATAGAGAGAGGCATCCAATGATGCAATTACAAAAATTATTTGAGGTATACCCTTTTACAAAATGGGGGCTAGACTTTATTGGTCTAGTAAACCCATCATCATCAATAGGACATACATTTGTTCTCACAGCTATAGACTATTGCACGCACTGGATAGAAGCTTAAACTTTTAGAAATTATACTAAAAAGGTGGTTACAATTTTCTTGGAAGAACACATTTTTAGTAGATTTGGGATGTCATTCTTTCTAGTTTGTGATAATGGATCAGCCTTTGCATCAATATTCCTTACCTAGTGGGTGCTAGATAATCAAGTTGTAATCAAGTTTTCTTTAAATTACTATTCATAAGGAAATGGTGTGGATGAATCTACAAATAAGAACTTGATCATGGTGGTAAGACATTTGTTGAAGGAAAATCCTAGAGAATGGCATACTCAAGTCAAATATACATTAAGGAAAAATTGAGTCAGGGTAAAAAATGCTTTGGGGACATTCCCATTTCTAGTCATCCACAGATAAGAGCTAGTGTTCCTAATTAACCTCAGGGTTCCTATTTTGAGATTCATGAGTGGGTATGTAGAAGATGCTGACATGGTTTAGACCAGATTGATGAATCTCTTATAAATGGATGAGAAACAAACAACTCCTTTAGAGCATATGGTAAAACATCATGTTGTCATTAAAAGATGGTTTGACAAGTGGGGCACAATCAAATATTTCAAAATATCCAACCTTGTTCTTCTGTGGGACAAGGAAAAAGAAAAGTCCGACAACCACACTAAGTTTCACTACTTGTTGATTGGCCCTTATCAAATCATGGAAACTCTAGGGGAAAATACTTTTAGGCTAAGTTCCTTACAAGGGGAATTGGTTTCATTGCCTATCAATGGCTAGTTCTTGAAACATTACTATGAGGCCTAAAAGAGAAAAATATTAAAATAATAATAAGATAAAATAAATTCCTTTCTGCAAGTGTGTTTATTTTCTAAAAGTGTGTTTACTTAATGCAATTGTGTTTACTTTCAATTGCATGTTTTCTTTCAGAGTCATGTCAATTTGGGGGTTAGGTGCAATCAAGGCTCATTCTTGATGCATTTCATAAATCACTCTTTTTGGTTTCAACTTTTAGGAAAAGGTATTTCTCTATTAAAGCAATCAAATGATCTTATTTCTTGTACCAACCAGAGAATATGTTACATGCAGTACTAGAGGAATTTTTATCTTAAAATCAAAATTGTAGATCAATAGTTCTCAACAGTTTATGAATTTAATACATTGACTATCTTAGTATCTTCAAATCAAGGTTAATAGCAATAAGGGATAGTCTGAATCCTACCAGTTCAAAAAAAAGGTCTTTTCAAGGAATTGCTAAGGTCAGTATCTGGCATGAGAGTTCCCATAAAATTCATAAAAGAGGAATGCGAAGGTTATCAACTAAAGAAATAATTTGAGAAATGACACCAATGACCTAGCCACATAGTCTAAGCATGGTTAAGGTACAAAAATAAAATATAAAAAATGAAAATTTGGTGTTTTGAATAAAAGGTTCCAAATAGTCTAAGGGAGATAGTCTAATAGTAGGGATACACACTCCAAAATGGCTATCCAGTATCTATACAAATCACTTCATGGAAGAATCAAATGGACACATGCGATCTTTGTGAAGTAAAATTCAGAAGATTACCTAGGACCTTAAATGAAAAAATGATAACCCATTAAGAGCCCTCAGAAAAAATTCACTGGACTGGTTAGATAAGCAATTGATAAATAGGTTTTGTGAAGATTCTTGATGAATGGACCAATATGGTGAAAGATTGTCTCCAAATTGCTAGAAGCTCATGAGAGATTGCATTTTGAGATGTCAAAGGAAATGAATACATTGAGAACACATTGAACTTAAAGATTTGAGATTTTGAAGTTTTGACCATAAAGAAACTTGAAATATGCTTGAAATGTTCAAGATTCAGTTGATATTTGACACATGTTAAAAGAATACTTTTTGATGAAGAAATGCCTTTATCATTTTTTCCCTAGTAAAGTAAGGCAAGAATAAGAGGAAAAGAGATTCCCCAAAGCAAGCTAAGCCCAAAGCTGAAGAACCACAAGATGAAGAAGCGGATCAAGCTCAAGAGACTAAACAAGTACCCCTACAAGAACCAAAGCAGGAAGCACAAGAGGTGTCACCACCTACACAAGAGGAAGATGCCACTCCTTTAGCTTCTAAGAAGGCTAAGGTTGGACCTACTATGAGAAGGACACAAAGGGGAAAGTTACAGAGGAAAGTTATTCCCATCCCTCAAGTGCCTGAAACCATCCCTAAGGTAGATGAAGAAGAAGAAGATAATCTTCCATTGAGTTAGAGGACTTGTTTACCTAGTGATACAATAGAAGAAAGAACAAGGAGCTCAACCATAATGCTGCCATCCACTCTTAAGGAACCTATTCAGGTTACCTTTCTGAAGATGAGTATCAGCAGTGGATTGATAACAAGGAAGGGCAAGAAATAGATATTTTTAGCATGTTTGATTTTGACTTTATGCCTATGGGTATTGAAATTGTGGGTGATAAAATACAAGATACACCTATGAACCAACCTTTGAGGATTAGAACCAAATGCCACCTCTACCATAAGGGTCACTAGGTACACTACCACTACATTTCTAGAATTTTCTTACATAGACAAAGGCTTAGCCACTCCTCTCCCTCTTATCACTATAGAAAAAGAACAAGCAATGCATGGAGAAGAGCTAGAATAGAGGCCAATGGATGTAGTATCAGAGGAGGGATAGATACCTGAATAACCTCAACAAACTTCTTAGGATACATAACCATGGACTGTTGCTACAAAAAATATAGGGACACCCAATGTAGATCTCTCTCAGAAGGAAAAGACTCTAGAAAGGAGTGATAAGGGAAAGGGCCATCAGTAAAAAAACCTCCTCTTCAACAAAATATATGTCTGCCATGGGCTCGACACTAGCTTGGTTGAAGAGGGAGGTTATGGTTCGACAAAAGAGGTAGATGGAAATAACTATCAAGGAGAGTATGGATGAGCTAATAGAAGTAATCAAGAAGCCTGAGCCACCTATAGGTGATGCACAAAAATTGGCCTTCATAATGAAGAATAAAGATCCCAACTTACTTGCCCATATAGGCATCCCTCCTCCACATGTTGACACTAAAGATTTGACCCCTAAGGACTATCAGATTAAAGAAGTCCTATTATTAAAGCTCATAGTAGACATGGGTAAAGTAATGATCACTATGGGAATTAAGGGGGTGTTTAGGCATTTAGTTAGAAATGAGTATAAATTGCTAATGTTGCATAAAATTGTAGGTCCCATAGACCTGGATAATCCAAAGATTACTCTTGCTATGACATTGGAGAAAAAAGAAGAAGGAATGTACAAGTTGGTTAATTTTTATAAGAAAGTTAGCAATGGCATGATAATTTTGAGCAAAAAGATGTAGAGATAATAGAGGGTAATCTAAAACTATTACATTTCATTGAGTTTAGTGTGGAGAATGTGGTATCTATAATAGACCAAGATTTTGGGCTTATGGATGAGATACATACCTAGGGAAAATACCTTAAAGAACTTCAAATAATAAAGGGTCAAAAGTATCATACACTCATGGAGGTATATACAGTGGACAAGATTGATAAAATTGAAGATTGGATTGAAAATATAGCTTCCATAAATAAGGTCATGGAAGGACCTCATGAAGATATTCATAAGTTAATAGACCAGTCTCAAGAGAAAAATTTCAATGGGTATTATGATGCTATTTTCCTTGAAGTTTTTGAATATGAGTCAAAAATAAGGCTCTTGTTAGTGCAATTAGTGATTGAACAATTTTGAAGAACTTTTGAGGATACTTGATCTAATGAAGATAATAGGCAACCATTTAAGACTAAAGAGGTATTGTTGAAACTTGATAGTAGATTGATGAATTTGTGAAAAACTGAATGGATGTCAGTAATTGTTGGTAAATAGTTAGGCATAAATATGAGGCTTTAGATACTTTGGAAGCTTCTCAAGTAGCCAAGATTATAGATAAATTCAAGAGAAAATATCCAAACATAGCTCTGGTATAAAGGGGAACAAAACCCAGAAGCTAGAAATCTAGTTTTGACACTTGGGAAAATTTTGGATTATTGAACCTGCCACAAAGGTGTGCAAGGTGTGCTATTTGATAGGAGTGAAAAAAATTATGAGGAAGTGACATTGGAATCACAGTTAATTGTTAGTTGCTAATTTAGAATTTCCATGTATCAGAAACACATTATGATAGTAGTTAAACTCTAAAAAATGGCTAGAGAAGGTCAAGCTTCCATTTTTAGAGTTTCCAGTGACTCTCAGATCCTCTTACAGCTTCCTTCTTCTTATCTACTACTTCTTTCTTTGTTTTAAGACATGTAAGGCTCATGCACCCATTAATTGACATAAACAAGGGTGGAGTCCTACTTAGTACCATTTAGAGAGTCAATTTATACATAATTATATTTTTTTAATTAGTTTAGAAGCATATGTTTGGATTGAGGAGATGATTTCATATAAATTCAAGAAAGTAACATGTATTTCAGGCCATTATTTTGATGCAATAATATATGCTATTGGTGCTCTCATTCTAACTATAGTTATTCTTCTTGGAGTGTGTTATTTTTGTTAAATTTTTTTCATGAATAATAATGGAGCCAATGATTTTTTTGTGTTTATTTGATTCTATGTTCTTATAGTTCTATTTTTTGCCATGTGTTGACAAATTTCACTGACATACTGAGTTGGAGAAGAAATTAACCTATATTTCCTACGTAGCTTCTTGTCTTGCATGAGTGAACTTTCCATGGCCTTGCAATTCAATAAGAAGTGAAAAATCTTTCAGTTTTCACTAAGTTCCCATTGACGATTGCATCAATGGATTTGAGGAAGTGTTGCTCCTATTTTCATTTGTTTCCTACCTAATCTTTTCAATGATTTAACTTATAGCCATGTTTTTACTATGGTTTATGTCCATTAGGAATTTCCCTTTCAAGTTGTTTGCTTTCATCTCTTGTTACCTTGTCTTTGTTATTTGCTTTGCTAACCCTCGGTTAAATTATGAATTCATATATTTTCATTCTTAAAATTGCATTTCATTAGAAAAACAAAAAATACTAGAAAAATCTATTTTTGTGGTTACTTTTTGAGATAGCAAGCAGATTGGACATCTTATCTAAAATTGGTCAGAACTAGTAAAGTCATGCCTATGAACAAATATATTTAGCTTTAACTTAGCAGATTCTACTAGGTTGTAAGATTGCCCAGAACCTTGGAATTGATCCCCGATTAGCTTTTCAAGAGAGGAGTTTGAAAGGATTCCCACTATTAAGCATCATGCAAAATGAAAGCTCAACAAATACTTTCTCTCTAGCTAAAAACTACTTATTTGTCTTATGAGAATCTATACACTTCTTATGTCTATCATGTGTTGTAGACTCATGCTCACAAATGCACACTACCTATTGCTCCATATCTCAAAGCATCTTAGGACCCAAGAGGATGCACTCCTATAAAAATTTCCAACTTGATGGTGTACAACAAGGATGACCATACAAAGCCTAAAAAGTGTTATCCAATCGAACTATCATAGGCATTATTATACGTAAAATCCACTAGATATATATAGCCCTTCCAAAGAGCTTGTTGGTCTTTAACATACATTCTCAACATATCCTCTAAAAGTTGATTCACTCTTTTTTAATGTCCATCTATCTCAAGGTGATATGTTGACCTGAAGTGCAACTGCACTCCAAGATCATGTTGTAAAGAATTCCAAAATGCTAATGTGAATAAGGGATCGTTATCCTAAATATTCTTTTAGAGAATACCAAACAATCTCATAATGTCACACATAGGTAGATATTGGCTATAGAATTCACTATTCAGGATATCCTCATTGGTGAAAAGTGTGCTACCTTAGTCAACTGATCAAAAATTATCATAATAGCATCATGTCAATAGGCAGCCATGCGTAATCTCACAATGAAGTCCATAGAACTAATATGCCACCTCCATGATGGAATGAGATTAGGCTAAAGAATCCCTACAGGATGTTGGTGCTCTACTTCAACTCTTTGGTACTAAAAATATCTAGACACAAAATCAAGGACATCCCACTTGATACCAATCCAATAGTACAAATTTCATAATTTTGCATGCAGATTCTTGACACTTGTATGTGTCAATTAAGGTACACATTGTGTCTCATATAGGATCAATATATGAATCTCATCCAATGGTGAAACATAATCCTCCCAATACAACATAGAGGCCTTCTAACTCTAGGACATAGCCTAAAAATCTACCCTAAAAAGGTCTACCTAAATCAATCTCAATGCCCACTTCCTAATACCAAGTATCTTTATGAAGTTCTTGAGGTACACAGCTCCACAAATTCACACTAAGAGTCAATGTTGATGTCTCATGTCTCATGTAACTCAAAGCATCAACTACGATTTTCTCCTTTGAGCCTGAATATACTTCACCTCAAAGTCATACTCATATAAAGGTTCCATCTAAAACCTTTGCCTAGCATTCAAATTAGGTTACATTAAGGTATACTATAAATTATAGTGATCTCTATGAAGTTCAAAATGATTTTGCAACAAGAAATATCTCCATCTTACTAGAGTATGAACAACTACTAATAACTCAGGATCATGTGGGGGATAGTTCACCTCATGGTCCTTGAGCTTGAAATACTCATACACAATCACATGGCTATCTTGCATATAAGAATTGCTCTAATTCCTTCTGGGGAAGCATCAATGCACACTATGAAATCATCTCCTCAATTAGACACTACTATAATAGGTGCACTAGTCAAAAGCTCCTTGAGATTTTGGAAGGACTCTTTGCACTTCTTTGTGCAAACGAGCTTCCTTCCATTTGATAGGATGTGCAAATCTAGAAAAGTTTTGAACAAATCTACAGTAGTATCTAACCAAACCTATAAGGCTATGAATCTTAGATATAGTAGTGGGTGTAGGCCAATCTACCATTATCATGATCTTTATGGGATCCACTAAGATACCATCTCCTAAAATGATGTCCCAAATACTACACCTCAAACTGAAAGAAGTCACAATTCATTGGAAAGGTATACCACTATTATCTCTAAGGAACTAAAGGAGTAGCTATAGATTTTCCTCATGTTCTTCATGATATCTAGAATATATCAATACGTCATGTCCAAGAGTAGAAGTACAAAATGGTCTAGGTAAGACCAGAATACCCCATTCATCAAGAATATGAATATCAATGGATCATTCATCAAACCAAATAGAACCATTGTAAACTCATAAGATGTCAATATGGAATGTGGAAGGCTATCTTATGTATGTCAGCATCATAAAGGTATAGATGATGGTACCCTAACTTTAGATCTATCTTAGAGAATAGTTTGGCTCTCTTCATCTGGTTAAATAGGTTGTTGATCCTCGATAAGGGATACCTATTATTAATTATTACCTTGTTCAACTACCTATGGTCAATGCACAAGTGTGATGACTTATCCTTCTTTTTCACGAAGAGCACACCATGAAGAAACACTTGGTCTAATACAACCTTTTGAGAGAAGGTCATCTAGTTGTATATGTAACTTACTCATCTTGTGCTCTAGATGTGATAAGGAGCTCTAGATATGGGCTCTTCTCCTAGAATGAGATCAATGTGAAAATCAATGTCTCTCTTAGGTGGCATAGCTAGGATCTCACACTAGAAAATACATTAATAAACTCATGTGAGATAATATGATCTAGGGCCTTCCCTTTAAGGTGTTCCTCCTCAAGTTCACTCACAAAAATGTTGAACACCTGACAACCCTTTTGGATGCTCTACTTAAGCTTCATCACAAAAATCATTCGGAGGGATATAGGTCTCTGGATTCCTACAACATCTAATTACTTACCATGGTCATCCTTATAATGAATAGGCTTCCTCTTAGAGTGAATGCTATCTCTTTGAAAGCCTATCCAATCCATGTTTAACACCAAGTAATACAACTCAAGCGAAATAGCTTGAAGGCCTACTGTAGTAATGATTCCCCTATGTCCAATTTACATTGTTGCTCTAGAGAGTCTATGGCTATCCTATTTCCTCAAGCTAGTTCCACTTACCAACGTATCTTTTTCTTAGCTTACTCAATCTCACACTTGACTACTATAGAAGGTGATATGAAAGAGTTTGTAGTAATAGAGTCAAATAGAATAGAAAGAGGCATGCCTCTAGTTTCTCTTGTATTCTCAACTATAGTGCCCTGGTCATCTTCCTAGTAAGGATCCACCACTATAAAAAAATGTATGTGATTTCCTAGCATCATCTACTATAGAATCTGAGACCTTTATCTAGAATACTAAGAAGTACATTTTGTGTAGTTAGCTACAATATGTTGAAACTATCCACATGAAAAACACCCTATACGTCTACTAGAACCTCTAGTAGCTGGAGGTAAACAAGACTGGTGATGACTATTAGGAATAAGGTGTCTCAACCTTGTATAATTCCTATTCATATTTTTTTTTTGTAAAATGTATTTCTTGCAAATAATGTTGATGTGTCGACATCTTGAATTGTGTGTAAGGAGATCATGGCTAAAACGGCTATGACGGATTCCTATGACACATAAGAGCTATGTTAGGAAGATTCATTGATAGGTGAAGACATGTGACAACTAAGATATTTTAGTACTATACACTCTACCCCAATAGTGGGGTAGTTTTTTAGGGTTCCTATTTTCTCAGAGAATGGTAAAACCCTAATAGGGTTTACCTTTGGGAGTAGCCCTAAAGTGAAGCGCATGTTATAAGTGTTTTTACGGTTACGAAGAGAAGTGATGCGTGAGAGTGTATTGTTGGTACTGTGAGTTGCTATTGGAGTCTTCTGTTGTCACTGTTGAGCTTGCACTGCAAGTGTATTGTAACATTTTGCTAAAGATAATACATTGTGCAGGTTCTGAAGGGGTGGGGTTTTTTTACTGAAAGGTTTTCCCCCACCGAAAAATCTTTGTGTTATGTGTTTCTTTCTTTGTCTATTTTCTATATGCATGGTTGGCTGCAATATTGTTGTTTACATGATAATGAATTTGTAAGTGTAGAAGATTTTATAGGATTTGCATCATACTTTCCTTATGAGATTAGTGTAGGAAGCTGATTCCGCACCTGAGTTTCCTTACAAGTGGTATCAGAGCTTGATCAACTTTTGATCCTAGTTGTTGGGTAGGGTTTTTTGAGCTAATATCAAGTCGAGTGGGAGTCTTGTGTAGAGCATCCTAAATCTTATTTGCAGATTGAGATGGTGAGTTCATCATATGGAAGAATGGGGGAGGAGAAATTTAATGGCACTAATTTCGAGTTGTGGAAAATCAAGATTGAAGACATGTTGGAAGATTGTGACCTATAGGAAGCGACTACAAGTGCTACAAGACCAGCAACTATAGCTCAAGTAGATTGGGATATCAAAGACCGTAAAGCTAAGGGTCTCATAAGACTCTGTTTAACCGATGTAGTTCTTCTAAATGTTCTAGATGAGAAAATTGCATATAGTTTGTGGGAGAGACTTGGGGCCATGTATCAAGTGAAATCTTTGGTGAACAAGTTGTTCCTGAGGAAGAAGTTGTATTCTCTGCAAATGGAGGAAGGTGGATTGTTAACAGATCATTTAAATGCATTTAATCTACTGGTTGCACAGTCGACATCAGCTGGTGTCAAGTTAGAGGAGGAGGATCATTGCTACACACTTTTGTGTTCTTTACCGGATTCATGGGACCATCTTGTGATGGCTCTCAGAAGCACATTAGTCACCTTCAAAATGGATGATGTGGTGTCTTTGCTGCTATCAGAGGAGATGCAGAGAAAGGCTTCTGTTTCACAAAAAGAAGCCTTTGCTGTTCGTTGGAGATCCATAGAAAGAGGGAAGAAAAATGACAATAAGTCTGATAATAAGAGTAGATCCAAATCCTGTGGGAAATCAAAGACTTCCAATAAGTCCAAGGAAAATTTTTGAAACTATAATAAGAATGGGAACTTCCGTAAAGACTATAAAGAGCCTAAGAAGAAGAAGAAAGCCTCAGATTCTGGTTCTGAAAAATCTCAAGAAGATGGTGATGCATTCATTGTAGCTTTGGCAGCCTATGCATCTGATGATGTGTGGTTGGTTGACTCGGGTGCATCTTTTCACATGACCTCTCATCAAAATTGGTTCTCAAGATATGAAGAGTTCGATGGTGGAAACGTGTACTTGGGTGATGATTCTCACCTAAAGATAGTTGGACATGGAAGGGTCACTATCAAATTTCTTGATGGACGAGTAAAGGGAATTAATGGAGTTATGCACATTCCAGGTTTGGAAGGAAACCTATTATCTATAAGTATGCTAAATGATGTAAGTGTGCAAGTTGTTTTTCAAAAGAAGGATGCAAGATGATGAGAGGATTGATAGTGCTTGCAAGGGGTACTAGGAGAGGTACCTTATTTCAGCTAGATGCATGTATTCCTCTATGTAATAGTTCTTCATCCTCACCTTCTAAACGAGTAGTGAAGAATACTGCAGTTATTGGTTCTGATGGCAATGCAAACATTTTGGAAGATAAGCTTCCTACAGAAAAGACAATGCTATGGCATTTGAGATTTGGTCACATTGGTGAAAAGGGTCTCAAAACCCTAAAAAATAAAAATCTTGTTGAGGGGTTAAATGATTGCAATCTCGAGTTCAAGTTCTATGAACACTATGTCTACTGTAAACAAAATCATGTTCAATTTTACTCTAGTTTTCACAAATCTTCTGATGTTTTGGATCTTATTCATTCTGATGTATTTGGTCTTGTCAAAGTTCCTTCAATCTCCAAGTCCATATTTTTTGTATCTTTCATAGATGGTTATAGTAGAAGGACATGGATTTATTTCCTTAAAAGTGAGACACAAGTCTTTAGTCAATTCAAGGAATTTAAAGCCCTTGTAGAGAATCAGAGTAGTAAGAAGATTAAGTGTGTGAGAATTGACAATGGTGGTGAGTTTTGCTTAGCAGAGTTTGAACAATTCTATAAAGAATAAGGTATCGAGAGGCATAAGACAACTCCTTATACCTCAGAGCAAAATGGAGTTGCAGAGAGAATGAACAGGACACTGATGGAGAAGGCTAGGAGTATGCTTAGTGGAGCTGGTTTAGAACAAAGGTTCTGGGCCGAAGTTGTGGCCACTATTTGCTATTTGGTTAACGGTTCTCCTACATCAGCCCTTGTTGGTAAGACACCCATGGAGGTGCGGTCTAGTAAGAAGCCTTCAATTAGACATCTTTGTGTTTTTGGTTGTGAAGCTTATGCACATGTTCCAAAGGAGAAAAGATCTAAGTTGGAAAACAAAGCTGTTAAATGTATTTTCATCGGATACAGTGTTGGTGTGAAAGGATACATGCTTTGGGATCCTGTGACTAGTAAGGTGTTGTATAGCAGAAATGTTATTTTTAGAGAGCTAACATCTTCTCCAATTGTGCTACAACCAGATGAAAAAGAAAAGGAAAAAGATGTTGTTCAGTTGCCCCCTACCCCTGAGAAGATTGAATGAAGAGACCATGTTGGGTCTAATGACGAGGAGAGCTCTAGTAGCTTTCACAATTCAGAAGAAGAAGAAGAACAACCTCAACCTCAGCCCTTGAGGAGATCCACAAGAGAAAGTGATGCAGGAGCATCCAGAGGTATAAGGGTAATCTTGTGTCACCCCAAAAAAATGTACTTAGACTTGGTTTTTGTTTCATGTCTTTACATTTTTGGATACCCATTTGGCTCAAATAAAGGTTCCAACTCTCACAGTTCAACTATTAGTGCGTTTGAAAATCTCAAAAAAATAGGAGCATGTATTTGGGCCATCATTTCGGTAAACTAGAAGGTGTGAATTGGCCAGATGAATGTAATCATGATTTAAAGCATTCCAGAAAAAGAATCAGGTCAATAGGCCCCACGGTTTGAAAGTTATTGCAGTTTTTTTGAGTTTTGGAGACCTCCTAAGAATGCTTCAAAGTCAGGTTTGGGGCATTAAATGACCTTGAAAAGGGTCAAAAAATGGGGGACGAGCGAAGCTGGTCCATAGGGCTATAGAGCGCTTCGAGAGCTTTCCGAAAATGTAAACGGTTCGTCAATCGGAGCTATAGTTCAAAAGTTATGGCTCCCTAAGTTCGGTTACCATTTCTGGATTCTTCTAGATTTGCACCGACTTCTAACGCAGCTTTCGAAACCTTCTATTTCATCAGTGGATGCCTACTAGAACTATCTAGAATGTACTCCTAGTCCGTAACCCTCCAGGATCTATTTAAGGAGATTTATGGAATTGTAAAAGGCAGTTCAGAGTGGAGTTTGAGAGGAGGTGGTAAAAGGAGAAATATTCTCCAGATTTATGCTATTGTAAGCCCTTAGGGCATGTTCTGAAGTTTATTTTCTCTGTACTATTTGTACTAGCATATTTTCTCAGTTAATATAATTTCCCTTTTCTGTGTGTCCATTCTGTTCTTGGGTTGTGTCCCCATCAGAAAGAAAGCAACCAGAAAGGTTTGGTTATTCTATGTTAGATTCCAGTTGTGCTTTTGCTTTGATTACTAACACTGATGAGCCTAGATCTGTGAAAGAGGCTTCGGGCATGAAAGATGTAGGTTCCTGGATTGAGGCTATGGATGATGAGATGGCTTCATTAGAGAAAAAAAAAACTTGGGACCTTGTACCTTTGTCTAAAGGGAGAAAATCTGTTGGCCATAAATGGGTGTTCAAGACGAAATTCTATGCAGATGGCAGTGTTGAAAGGTACAAAGCTAGATTGGTTGCAAAGGGGTATTCACAAGTAGAGGGAATAGATTATGGTGAAATATTCTCTCCTGTTGCAAAGTTGACATCCATTAGATTTCTATTATCTCTTGCTCCATCATATGATTTAGAGATAAAATAGATGGATGTGAAGACAGATTTCCTTCATGGTGATTTGGAGGAAGAGATTTATATGTCACAGCCTGAGCACTACATTGTTAAAGGTAAAGAATCCTTAGTTTGTAGATTAAAGACATCTCTATATGGTTTGAAGCAATCTCCTAGGATGTGGTATAGCTAGGTACATCTTGGGTATGGAAATCAGTAGAGATAGGTCTAACAGAAAACTTTGGTTGAGTCAGAGTAAGTATGTGAAGTCTGTGTTGGATAGATTCAGCATGGCATATTGTAGACCACTATGTGTTCCTATTCTTGTGGGAAGAAAGTTATATGTAGATGATTATCCAAAATCTCCTAGTGAGGTGGAGGACATGAGTAGAGTACCTTATGCTAGTGCTGTTAGCAGTCTTATGTATGCTATGGTCTGTACTAGACCAGACATTGCCCAAGCAGTGGGAGTCCTGAGTCAATTTATGGCTAATCCTAAACAGATACATTGGGATGCAGTTAAGTGAGTATTCGGATATTTGAGGGGTACATTAGATTACTCCATATGTTATCATGGTAACTCTTTTGGATCTCTGCATTCAGTTTGTATTCATGGGTTTGTGGATTCAGATCAAGGGCAGGTGATATTGATCACAAGAGATCCACCAGTGCTTATGTCTTCACTATGTTTGGTGGTGCCATTAGTTGGATAAGCAAGCGATAACCTGTGGTTGCTTTGTCCACTACAGAAGCTGAGTACATGGCTGCTACTCATGCTTGTAAGGAAGCCATTTGGATTAAGAGATTGTGTTCTAATGTTGTTGTTGATGCAGAATAGATTACTATTTGGTGTGACAGTTGGAGCGCTATTTGCCTTGCAAAAAATCCAACTTTCCATGCCAGAACGAAGCACATTGATGTGTAGTATCACTTTGTGAGAGATATGGTGGAAGATGGAAAGGTAAATTTGGAAAAGGTAGATACTGTGAAGAATGTTGTAGATGCATTAACGAAACCAATGGGCACTGAGAAGTTCAGATGGTGTTCGGAGTCTATGGGTCTTTTGGTCTATAGCGGTTAGTTCCTGTTATGTTCCTGTTGCTCTTACAAGGTGTTGGACAAGTGGGAGAATGTTACGAATAAGGTGTCTCAACCTTGTATAATTCATATTCTTATTATTTTTTTAGTAAAATGTATTTTTTGCAAATAATGTTGATGTGTCGACATGTTGAATTGTGTGTAAGGAGATCATGGCTAAAATGGCTATGATGGATTCCTATGACACATAAGAGCTATGTTAGGAAGATTCATTGATAGGTGAAGACATGTGGCAACTAAGATATTTTAATACTGTACACTCTACCCCAATAGTGGGGTTCAGTGCATCGCCTCGAAAATTCTTTTAGGGTTCCTATTTCCTCGAAGAATGGTAAAACCCTAATACGGTTTACCTTTTGGAGTAGCCCTAAAGTGAAGTGCATGTTATAAGTTTTTTTAGGGTTACAAAGAGAAGTGATGCGTGAGAGTGTATTGTTGGTACTGTGAGTTGCTATTGGAGTCTTCTGTTGTCACTGTTGAGCTTGCACTGCAAGTGTATTGTAACATTTTGTTGAAGATGATACATTGTGCAGGTTCTGAAGGGGTGGGGTTGTTTTACCGAAAGGTTTTTCCCCACTGGAAAATCTTTGTGTTATGTGTTTCTTTCTTTGTCTATTTTCTATATGCATGGTTGGCTACAATATTCTTGTTTACATGATACTGAATCTGTAAGTGTAGAAGATTTTAATAGGATTTGCATCATACTTTCCTTATGAGATTAGTGTAGGAAGCTAATTCTACACTTGAGTTTCCTTACAATGACTGTCCCTATTGGAAAAAGAGTGGGTACTTTGTGCAGGCTAATTCTAGTCTTTGTGCTTAATTTTTTGAGTGTTATCTAGTTAGATATACCTCCAAATAATCACATTCAACTAGTGAGACATAAATTGGTCAATGAGACAAATCAACTAGTGAGGCATTATAGAATGTAATTTTTGATAAGGTGATTAGGCATTTAAAGTGGTTTTATTTCCTAAGAGATTTTCCACTCAAGACATCCCATGTTTTATGTTTCATATGTTTTCCTCTCATGTTGGTATGTTCGTTGAATCTTCAAGGTTTTTTATTGGCACGAGTACTTTTTCATCACTTTTTATTTCTCTATCATCACAATTCAGCATGTTAAAAATATTATTGAAGTGTTCATGTTTGATACATTTAAAGTTTAGATAAATTGACATACGAGTGATTTACCTCCCACTTGCGCCTTGGCCATCAACCCCACTAGTATTTTGCTCCAACACATATTTCTCTATTATTTACTCTATTTCACCATTTGAAAATACAATATTATAAATATGATTAAAAATTTTTATGTAATTACTCGCAATCTTCAAATAAAACTTAATTTCACCCTTCATATAAAATAATACATATAATTATAAATATGATATAAATATAACTAACATCACAATTACATTACTATTCACAACTATCATCCAATATCATGATGGATACATTAGTTTTGATATTTAAAAAAAAAATTAATGATTACATACACTAAGTAAAGTGATTAAATTATTTCCATTCTACCATTTTATTTATTCCTTTTTATCTACTAAAATAAGTATGGATACTCACTTTTACCTATCACAAAAACTAATAATGCATTCTTTTGTCTCCACACAATTTAAAGTAGGAGAAACTTTATTTCATTTTAACAAATTATCTCTAGTGAGAAGATTATATTCTCTTTTATGTAGGCCATAGTTGGAGAGGTTCTTGAATTGTGACAATAATATAGCAATAAAGCTATAAAAATATTTAAGAGGGAAACAAGAAAAAGTTTAGAAAGCATATCTCTTTCACAAAGAAGAGAGTTTTATCTTTGGAAAGACATTATTAATTTTTTCAAAGGAATAAAGTTGATTTTTTCAATGTTGAAAGAAGAAATAAAAATTGATTTTTCTATGTTGGTGCTAATTATATCTAATATATATCATTGATGTGTTGTCAAAATTTTACCACATAAATGAATGTCTCTTTTTTTAAAATTATATTTTGAATTTATTGCTTGTATTATTTATTTGAAACTAAATTGTACAACAATATTTTATTATCTATGTTTATGCTTTCACTTTCATAACAAGTTGTATTAGAGCACATACAATAGCTATTTTAAGATTTTCTATTAATTTTGGAACTTTCAAGGAGGAGAAATTTAATGAAAAGAATAATTTTGAGATATGGAAGCTCATCATGATGCATGATTTGTTCGTGCAAAAGGATTGTGCAAGTCACTTGTGGGAAAGTTAAAGAATTGTGTAGATATCTCTCAAGAGGACTAGGAAGATATGGTGTTGGTTGTTTCTCTTTCAATGCTCTTAGAGAGGAAATAATAGTTATAATGACGTGTTCATGTATGATGGGTATTGACATTCTGGTTACATAGAGGTTTTTGGATTATGGCATGGAATGCTTATGGTGGAGTCATGGTTTCACTCCTTATTTACATAAAAGTATCAGCTGATTAGTTGTTTGTCACATGAAAAGTTTAATAGTTTTCCTATTTAAAAAATCTATGGGTATTCCTTGGTTTAGAGGATGTTTTGGTGTCAAGTTTGATGGTAGACTCTTGATTTTATATCAAATTTTTACAAACTTAATGTTTCTCTTATTGTGTGATATTTAAGTGCGGTCTTGATATAATAGTGAGCAGTTATGACTAACAATAAACTCATTTTCAAAAATGATTAACAATTAACCACTCTTAAACATCACATATTAAGAAAGAAATTCAACTTCAAAAAATGTGTCAATTTTAACTATTTAATAATTTTAACCTAAAAGTCAAATTTTAATATGCAATGTTTAAACCATCCCTATTAACATTATAACTGACCAGAAACAATTTAACTTATCACAGAAAGCCAAGAACGCATACGGTCTAGAAGCCCACAGTATGCGATGTTTAAACCGTCCCACATGATAACTGACCAGAAACAATTTAACTTATCACAGAAAGCCAAGAACGGATACGGTCTAGAAGCCCATAGTATGCGATGTTTAAACCGTCCCACCAGAAACAATTTTACTTATCACAGAAAGCCAAGAACGCATACCGTCTAGAAGCTCCCAGTGTTCAAATATTTCCCATACCAATATTGAGAGACCGTCCCATAGACGAGGTATGCCACACAAGCGGTGGAATCTAGCCCCAGACACTGCAGACCTCGCCGACTGATAAATAAATGCCAAAATACCACATACACTAATGAAAATAAAGATTCCCGTGACAACCCAAGAAAAGTTCTCCACCTTGTGCACCAACACCGTGTACAATGCAGCCATAAACCCATATGCGGTGAAGCCAAAACTGCAGCAAACTACTATATTGTTTACAGTCATGAACAACATCTTGTCCCTTATGGTAAGCTCTGAAGCCATCTGCCACATGATACAAGTGAAGAGAGATAAAAGGAAGGCTACGCAGTCAAAAATAAGAAAGAGCTTAAATGATGTGAATGGTATGAGAATAGGCATCCCTAGCTCGTTTCTCTGGTTAGTATCCGTTTCAAAACCTCCTGGGACGGTGATGTGTGGCCAACAGTGCTGCCACAACTAGTTCTGCATTGCGTCTCTCACCAAAGTCTTCCTTAACCCTTTTTCATCGCACTCATGTACTTTTTATGGCTCACCTGAGGCGCACAATACATGAATGGCTTGCAATTGCGAGGATAATCTCTCAGGTGTTTTATAATCTTGAAGGATTCGTAGTACTCTGTGACTTCTGCTGCAATATCAAGCGGCGTTTTCCACTCGCTGTTATATGCATCCAGCCAGTCTTAAACATCACATACTAAGGAAGAAATTAAGTCAGGAAAAGTAAGTCAAACTTTGACTATTTAACACTTTTGGACTAGGAATCAAGCCTTAGTGTGTGATGTTTAAGCCGTTTGTATGCATCCTTGTTCACCGTGGGCACTTTCAGCAACAGCTTGACCATCTACACCACAAAACAAATGAAAATATCGAAAAACAGTTAGTTCAGTATTTCACAAATGTCCCACACTCAAAGTATTTGAATGTTTAGTGTCTTGTTTCCATGGCTTTTATGACCCTGCATCCAATCTTATTTGTAAAACTCTTTTTCATTGCTACTAGTTCAACTTAAAAAAATTAAAATGCATGTACTAATTGTTCATTATTTTTGCGGTTTTTTCTTTCCCCTATTTGATTGGTGTTTAATCAATTTGTGAACTAACTTTTGATAACCACTAATGAGATATTTAATGGTAGGTTTGTTTTGAAATGACACTTTTGGACCACTTTGCAATAGATGATCCCTACAAAGAGATCCATGAATGTCCAAAAGTCCAAACAGTAACTTTAAACTCTTCACTCACCTCCAAAAGTACACTAAAAAATTAGTAAAATGCCACTTCCAGTTAAGATTTCTAGATACCTGATATTAGCCTGAATGGCTACTAGAATTTCTCCCTTAGGTGCCCCAAATATAAAAAGAGTACTACTTCTAAATTCATATTGGTATAGTTTGATGGACCCCTAGAAAGTTCATGATGCAAGGCATAATACAATCAGGAAGAAAATATCACTTCTGATTTGATAAGTAGGAGATATTTTTCATAGCAGCAAGTCAAATTATGATATTTCTATCAAGATTCAACTGTGTGGCTTTTTGAGTCGAACTTATTGACCCATATTTCATAAATAATGGTTCACTGATAAGAATGAGTGGAACACTCAACACACATTAGATCTAAGTGATACTCACAGAAATGAAATATTAGAACGTCCAAAAAATAACCCATTTCACCGCTCGTTTGCCAAATACATCTAATAGAAAACGGAAAAGGGTTTCAAACCAGGGGAAAAGATACTTACGTGGTCATATTTGTTTCTTGCCGCAATGTGCAAAGGTGTATTTCCAACAGTTATCTGGACTTCCTGGTGATTAGCAGGATTACCTTCCTTATCAGATGGATTTGCTTCAGCCGGGTGATATGTCTGATTGATAAGTTTTGACAGGTCTACCTCTTTCTTAATTAAATATTCAACACGTTCGACTTGGTTAAGCTCCACAATGTAGTGCAGGGCGTTTGATGTCCGAATTACTAAAACCTTTACGGGTTCCTTGAATCCCAATCTGACAGCCAGTTTTAGTGGAGTTTCTCCTTCCTTATTTGCACAATCACACAAACTGGCATCAAATTCTACCAGCTGTTTCACTAGATCCCTGCTATCTTTCCTCACGGCTAAATGCAAAGTCGTGTTTCCTTGGCTGTCGGTTTTTAAGTACATACCGCCGACGTTGTCCGTAACATTTCTGTTACCTTTCTCAACAGTTCTGCAGTTTTTGAATCATCAAACAAAAATAAACAGCAAAAGGAGCAAACAGTAAGTTTTAATTTAGGAAAACATCTAATAAGAGAATGACCTGAGTCTCCTGCCATTACCGCAACATGTAAACATGTTGTTCCCTCCAACATCTTATTCTCCGAGTCACACAAATCGGCCCCCAATTGGAACAACTGTTTCACCAGATCCAGGCGATATAAGTCAACTGCTAAATGCAAAGCTGTATTGCCTTGGTTGTCCTTCTCTTTGATCAATTCCTTTGACGTCGTTGCTAAATCTTGTAAGAAATCTGCATCGAATAATGAATGAACTAGTTTTTCAAGCAAGAAAACCAAGTAGAGAATAGCTTTTATTCAAAGCAAATTAAGGAGTGTGGGAAGAGGAGGACGTGGGTCTCCTGCCAGCACTGCCAAATGTAAATATGTTCTCCCTTCCGCCGTCCGCCAATTTTCAATACACGATGGATTAGCATGTTTCAGGAGGCCTCTGGCGTTGGTTATATCACCACGTTCACAATATGCAGCAAAGGTCGTTTCATTGAAATTGTTCTCCATCGCTTCTTCCTTCGTTCCTTTAGCAGGAAAATACAGAAGCATTTGTTTTGGAGTTTCGGTTTACCTCTTCTCTGTTCTGATATATGCTTTCGTAGAGATGGGTCGTAAATGCACCGAAAGTTACTTATGCCTACTACCATCGAAACGTAGAGGTAGCTCGGATGCCAGCGTTGAAACTTATTATTCCGGAAATGGGACACCTGAGTTGTAAATAATAATAATAATAAAGACTACGGTGAGTTTCAATTGTCATATGTGTTCTCTGCATCTAATCTTTAATTTTAAAGAGTGAAAATTTGACAATTAAAAGTTGTATTTCATATATGTATTAATTGTCCATTATTTTTTAATAGTTACTTTACAATTAGTTCATTTGTTTACTATTTTTTTGAAATATTTCATAAGTATTAACAAATTTGAGTGTATGGTTATTGATAACACTTTTATATGATCATTTATTGACCTTCTAGCGGTTAAGAAATTGTACACAACTGAAATCTGACAATATTATAAGTTGTTGACTCTCGTATAGAGAATCCCCCTAAAAAGAATTAAGTTTCACCTATACTTATGGTTTTGTGGGCCTAGAATGCTAGCTATAATGATGTATACTTCGTTCAATCACATAATAGTACTACAAGATTATTATCATTATTGATTTAATAGCTTATGAGAAGAGATGGTTGTAGAGGCCTACAAACTTAACGAAGGACGTTGTCCTTCTAAGATTTAGAATCTTGAAATTTATTTGGAATTAAATTCAAAAAAAGCAATTTTTAAGACTAAAAGTTGTTCGAATTTAGATTCAAAATAAGTGGAGTGGACCTAGATATTATTGATTTAATAAATTGAAAATTATAGTTGAATGTTATTTTATAAAATATATTTGTAAATAAATCCAAATAAAAATCCATAATGTTTAGTAGTAAACACTAATTTATTTGTGCCTAGAATTAGTTAAATTCATTGAAAATTACTATTTTTGAAGGCTACATTTAAGAAAAAAATAAGAGATAATTTTTATTTCATTGCCTTTAAATATGACAACATGTTTATGCTAAATTACATCATTATTGATCATCTTTTGGATTCAAGTGCTTATGGAAATTGGATACTAGTGGATGTCATAAATAATAATAAATCTAATAAGAACTTAGTTTCTCTTCATAATTTCAATATGTGGAATTTACTTTTTAGTAGGATTTCATCAATTTTTATGTTGAAAAAATGTAAGTTATGAAGTTAGGGTTAAAGACTACAAGAAGATCAACTAGAGACACAAAATAGAGAACATTACATAGTTGCAACAATAAAACAACAAGAAAAATATAAAATAGAGAAAAAGGAATAGCTATATCAATACAAATAGAAACAACAATACAAAATAGAGAACATGGCATAGTAGGATCAATGTAGATAGCAATTTCAAAACAAATTACAAAAGACTGCAAGATTAGTCTTGTGACACCCATTTGTTACCTCCTTCTTGCCAAGTAGTTGATTAATTTGAGCTTTAACTCATTGAATTTGAAAGTCTAGCCTCAAATATTTTCTAAAAATCTATAGTTGAGAGAAAAAAGATATCAGACAATAGGAAATGTTTGAGTGAAGCCTTAACAATACAAATTGTAGATAAGGACTATTGTGATTAGTGAAGACAATTGTACATAGTGTCCTCCATATATGGAATACTATAACTTGTTGCACACCATCAACAATAATATTTTTATGTAAAAAAACATGTAAAATATCCTCTTTCTAACTTAGATTGTGAGAGAAAATAGCAAAAAAACCATTGAAAATAGATTTCCCTTGCTTTTTCACAAACTATCAGCCCTAAAAAAAAATCTCTCATACTCTTTAATTTATAAAAGAATGAGAAATTGACCAGCTGGACCATTTTATATTTCAACCTATTTCTAATGAGTAGGTTGCAATGTAAAATCATCCAGTCAAGCAGTTGAGCATCTACATTAATTTTTGTCTTCCAAATTTAAGCTAACAATTTTCAATTTTTTTTTTATTAAATCTACATTTACATTTAGAATTCAATATATCTTTCACATGCATCATATGAAGCAGATGTAGGTAAAGCTTCTTTAAAGGGAAACAAAAAAAGGATATGAAGATAGCCATTGCCAGTCCTTGAAAAGTTACATTGTATTAGAGTGCATAGTTTTGTAGATAGTTCCAAAGGGAGTAGAGATTGAACAAAAATAAAAAACACTTCATAGCCATTACTCAAAATGAATTTAGTTTTAAGTGTATGATGCAGAAACCAACCATTGAGTGTAAATCCCAAAGGTCCCCAACTGTGCTAATGTGCGTTTTAAACAAATGATAGGAGTGCTTTGGAAAAATTAAGGAAAGGGGATGATTCTGATTTAAAAATGTGTGTGTTCCACTAGATAGAGGACACAGAAAAACTAAAGCCACATTGAAGAGAGTCTCCTCTCCAACTCAAAAGAAAACAAACATCTTGCCAACCTCTCCATATAGACTAAAGTGTTCAAAGAATGCCTAGATTGAGAAGAACAGGGAATAAAGAACTTTATTGAGTCATCCTACATGCTTCCATCTACCTTTGACAATAGCAAGACCAAAATGGTTTTGTGTGAATATCTTCCATGGCTCATTCCAATGAGTAGCTCTGATTATCCATTTGGATGTAAGACAAAATCCTTGTGCTCTTGGATCTGTTAGTCTCAATCCATCTTTGCATTTAGGCTAAATGCAATTGATCCATTAGGTAGAAATAAAACCTTTAGTACTTTCCCATTTAGTCCACGTAAATTGACAAAGATTTTTAGTTAAGTCCTCACATCCATTCTTAGAAGGCATCCAAACATGAGGAAAAGTAGACATGACTTGCTAGAAAGATTCAATGGAAACCTGAATTTTACCAACCTAGGAGACAAACTTGTTTCTGCAAGAAAGAGGTACCTCAATACCAAAAGGCATACCCAAATACCTCATGATTTCCTCATGTTTGATTTCCTTCCATTCTCTAGGAATCTAATGCAGGATTGAACCAAATTATACCAACAAGAATTGTGTCTTGCCATGAGCTAGCTTGGATCTTGGAATGATACAATACAACTATAAAATATCCAATGTATTAATTATAACTTTTTAATTATTTTGAAGAAACATGGTCAAGCCATAGTAATGGTTCCCACTTTTCATCACGAACAAATCAGATGAAAAGCGGGGATTTTGATTTTTAGATGCTTTGCATGAAGCCTAGACTTTGGCTTCGCATGAGGTCATGTGCTTGGGGCTTTGTAGTAAGCCTTGGCCTTCATACGAAGCCTTAAGGAGTTGTTGGCCCAATAGAGCTTTGTGCAAAGCCTATAAGGCTCCATTTGAAGCCCTTATAAATCCATTTTTGCCACCCAAAATGGCTTTTTAATGGTCGTGTTGCCATTTTTCATTTCATTTTTATGGCTAGAATTTTGTGGAAGGGCTTAGAGTAAACTTTGTGATGTCCTCAGTTGCATCATCATATTGGTCTACCATTTTCGATCTTTTTTGAGTATACAGCATACAATTTTACTTATATCGAATAAATTTATTCAATTATACAATTTGTAGAGAAGATAGCGACGCCCTAACATGATAAGAGAATAGAAACAATTTTACTTTATCTCAGAACGCCAAGAACGGATACGGTCTAGAAGCCCCCAGTGTTCAAATATTTCCCATACCAATATTACGAGATCATTTCCTAGACGACGTATGCCACACAAGTGGTGGAATCTAGCCCCAGACACTAGACCTTGCCGACTGATGAATAAATGTGAAAATACCACATACACTAATGAAGATAACGTTTCCAATGACAACCCAAGAAAAGGTCTTCACCTTGTGCACCAACACTGTGTACAATGCAACCATAAACCCATATGCAGTGAAACCAAAACTGAAACAAACTACTGTATTGTTTACAGTCATGAACATCATCTTGTCCCTTATGGTAAGCTGTGAAGCCATCTGCCACATGATAAGCGAAGAGAGATGGAAGGAAGGCTATACAGTTAAAAACAAGAAAGAGCATAAATGTCGTGAATGGTACGAGAACAGGGAGCCATAGCTCGTTTCTCTGATTAGTATCCGTTTCAAAATCTCCTGGGACAGTGATAGTAGCAGTAAATATGAAGTGGCCAACAGTGCTGCCACAAATAGTTCTGCATTGCGTCTCTCACCAAAGTCTTCCTTAACCCTTTTCATCGCACTCATGTACTTTTTACCGCTCACCTAAGGCACACAATACATGAATGGCTTGCGATAGCGAGGATAATCTCTCAAATGTCTTATAATCCTGATGAACAATATCAAGCGACGTTTTACACTCGCTGTTATATGCATTCTTGTTCACGGTGGGCACTGTCAGCAACAGCTTCACCATTTGCACCACAAAACAACTGAAAATATCGATAACTAGTTAGTTCAGTATTTCACCCAAAAGTAATTGAACATCCAGTGTCATGTTTCAGTGGCTTTTATGACTATCCAGTGTCATGTTTCCGTGGCTTTTATGATCCTGCATCTAGTCTTATTTGTAAAACTCTTTTTCATTGCTACTATTTCATCTTTAAAAAAAATTAAAATGCATGTACTAATTGTTCATTATTTTGAGTTTTTCTTTTTTCTATTTGGTTGGCGATTCATCAATTTGTGCATTAACTTTTCATAACAACTAATGAGACATATATTGATAGGTTTGTTTTGAAATGATACTTTTACACCACTTCGTACTCCATGATCCCTAAGAGAGATCCATGGATGTCCAAAAGCCCAAACAGTAACTTTAAACTCTTCACTCACCTCTGAATGTACACTAAAAAAAATTAGTAAAATCCCACTTCTAGTTAAGAGTTCTAGATATGTGATATTAGCATGAATGACTACTAGAATTTTCACCCTAGGTGCCCTAAATTTAAAACCAGTACTACTTCTAAATTCATTTTGGTATAGTTTGATGGACTTCTAGAAAGTTCATGATGCAAGGCATAAGACAATCAGGATGAAATTATCACTTCTGGTTTGATTAGGAGACATTTTTCATAGCAGCAAGTTAAATTACGATACTTCATATTCAACTGCATAATTTTTTGAGTCAAACTCATTCACCCATATTTCATAAATAGTGATTCACTGATAAAGATGAGCGGAACACTCAACATGCATTGGATCTAGGTGATACTCACAAAAGTAAAACCTTAGAATATCTGAAAGATCACCCATTTCACCACTGATTTTCCAAATACATCTGATAGAAAATGGCAAAGGGTATCAAACCCGGAGAAAAGATACTTACGTGGTCCTATTTGTTCCTTGCCAAAATGTGCAAAGGTGTATCTCCAACAGTTATCTGGGTTTCCTGGTGATTACCAGGATTATCTTCCTTATCAGATTGATTTACTTCAGCAGGGTGATATGTCCGATTGGTAAGTTTTGACAGGTCTACCTTTTTCTTAATTAAATATTGAAAAAGTTCGACTTGGTTAAGCTCCACAATGTAATGCAGGGCATTTGATGTCCAAGTTACACTAAAGTTGTTTCACTGAAGTTGTTCTCGATCGCTTCTCGCTTTAGAAGGAAAATAAAGAAGCATTTGTTTTGAATTTTACGTTTACATTTTCTCTGTTCTGATATATGCTTTCTTAGAGAAGGGTCATAAATGCCCCGAAAGTTATTTGTGCCTACTACCATCGAAACGTAGAGGTAGCTCAGAAACTAGCATTGAAACTTATTATTCCGGAAATGGTACATATGAATTGTAAATAATAATAATAATAATAATTATAATTAGTATAGATATCTTAAATAAGTCTATTTAAAGAAATGTCAATAGATATTCATTAAAAAATGATTATAATTTAATTTACTACATCTAAAATTATTTATATTTTCTTTATCTTCATTTATTTAGTTTTTTATTAAGTTTTTTATTTTAATTTCTTAAAAAATAGATGATTTATATCTCCAAACATTATAATTTAAATAGATATTTTATATGGTATTTATTAAATTGTTTTAAAAAGTATATTCTATTTATAATAAGATTTTAATTTTTGACACGTAGATGGTTGTCAAATTTAACCTAGAACAATAAAAGTTGACATTAATATGCGCACACCACCCCACTCCCCCATTTTGCAATTGTAGAATGCCTATCGGCATTAATAAAGACTACAGTGAGTTTCAATTGTCATATACGTTCTCTACCTCTAATCTTTAATTTTAAAGACTAAAAATTTGACAATTAAAAGTTGTATTTCATATATGTATTAATTGTTAATTATATTTTAATAGTTAGTTTACAATTAGTTCATTTGCTTACTATTTTTTAAAAATAGTTCATAAATATTAACAAATTTGACTATATGGCTATTATAACATTGTTAGATGATCATTTATTGACCTTCTAGTGGTTAAGAAATTGTACACAAATGGAATCTGAGAATATTTTAAGTTGTTGACTCTCATATAGAGAATTCCCCTAAAAAAATTAAGTTTCACTTATACTTATGGTTCTATGGGCCTAGAGTGCTAGCTATAATGATGTATACTTCATCTAGTTAAAATGACATGAATTTATTTTTCAATCACATCATAGTACTACAAGATTATTATCATTACAGATTTACTAGTTTATGACAAGAGATGGTTGTAGGGGTGTGCAAACTTAATGAAGGGCGTTGTCCTTTCAATATTTAGAACCTTGAAATTTATTTGGAGTTAAATTCTAGAAAATAGATGAATTTTTATGACTAAAAGTTGTTCAAATTTAGATTTAAAATAAGTGGTGTGGACCTAGATAGTATTGGTTTAATAAATTGATAATTACAGTTGAATTTTATTTATAACATATTTTTGTAGAGAAATCCAAATAAAAATCCATAATGTTTAGTAATAAACATTGATTTTTTTGTTCTTAGAATTAGTTAAATTCATTGAAAACTAGTGTTCATGAAGGCTACATTTAAGGAAAAAAAAAAGATAATTATTATTTCATTGTCTTTAAATATGACAACATGTTTATGTTACAAGTTAGAGTTGTCATTGCACCAAAAGATTGACATTTTAATGCCTGATACAACCACTAGACTTATAGAACACAAGAGATGGTTAAGCCATGTCACAAATCCCAAAGGGAAAGGCTGGCAGTAAGTCCAACAATTCCCCCCTCAATGTTACTTGAGGGGATTTGAACCTTTGACAAAGATTTTAAAAACAACCATCTACCAAGATAACTAAGGGGGAGAGGGGGAAGGGGGGTGTGCAGGGTCAATTAGTTATCCAATAATTAAAACATTTATCCACCTTAAATAAAATTAACCATTCAACCAAAGTAAACAACACCCATAATAAGACATGCACATACACAATTACACTAGATATGTCAACTAGGGAAACCCTTGATCAGAGGGAAAACCTCGGTGGGAATGATGCCCATAAGATGATGTACTAATAAAAATATTACTTGTTAGAGGATGGACCCTGTTAGGAGTGTATTACAACATTTATTACATATGAGTCCCTGTTAGGAGACTTTAAATCCTTGTTAGAAGATTCCAACCCTGTTAGGAGTTGTGCCAACCCTATGAGGAGTTGTAGAAGATAAAACAACCCACTATCCAAACATCATCAAGTGCAAGATCACTAAATTCATTGTCCAATTGATCTCTCAACTATTCCTTGCAGAATAATTGTTTATATTGTACCATAAATTCTTTCCTCTATCCTATCAACTAGACCAGTCATTGTCTGACCTTGTAGACTAGGTCACGAAGCTCAGAACCAAGTATCAAACTTCAGATCACACAATGAAACCTTGGCAATGAAGTTTCCTTCACATTTGCTCTATTCTACTTATCTTTGTATTCCACTCTTTGCAATCATTTGTACATCTCATCACATCTCTTTTTTGATAAAGGAAAATGTCCTTCCTTTATACTAAATCCATAAAATAATTCTGTAAGATAGCAATTACACCTTCTTAATTAATTATTATAGGACCCCACTAAGAATAGATTATACTTAGTGATACCATTAATCTTCTACCTTGTAACTTGAATAACTTTCTATACATGCAATATTATGATGAGTGAGCTTAGCTACATCATCTTCAGAACATCTTCTTCACATTTTTAACTTTGTCTTCACAGAATAACAACTCTACTAAGGAATCTAACAAGTTTACTAGAACATGCCTCTATAAACTCTATCTTAGAATAGGCTTCATTGAAACTTGCATAACTTCTTCTAGATTTAATATCTTATGCTTTTGAGGTTAGCTACATATACTAGACACTTAGTAGTATCTCCTTTTAATCTTTCTTAGTGAAAGTACTCAACAATCTATCCATACTAACTTGATCTTTCTACTATTCTTCTATTAGATACCACAGAAAACTACTATATTGACATCAATGACAAACACATCATGAATGTAACATATCATTATGATAATGATCTAATCATATTTTTATAATACTCCCCCATAGGAATATCATCAGCATTCATGCTTCCAACAATCTCCCGCTTTGGCATTGATGGCAACATAGATGAAAAATATCTAGTTCCAAAAATACCAACTGTAAAAGATTGTTAACCTTTCTTTTCAAATCCTCTTCATCAATCATTCTTCCCTATTGATATACCTCAATATGTTTTATATCAAACTATTTTTCCATTTTGTACTTATCCCAAACTATTTTTCTTCATAACAACTATCTCTGATTTGCTCAAGTGTCAAAAAACACTGTTAAGAAAAACATACAACAAGAGTCCTAGATGACTTTGTTCATCACAAACACTCTCCCATACATGAAGAATCAGCATTCAGTAGACTTATAGAACATAGGAGGTAGTTAAGCCATGTAAGGAATCCTAAAGGGGAAGGCTGGCAATTAGCCCAATAATATATGCTAAATTACATCATTATATTTTATGATGTGATCATCTTTTAGATTTAAGTGCTTATGGAAATTGGATACTAGAGGGTGTCATAAAGAATAAAAAATATAATAAGAATTTAGTTGGTCTTCATAATTTCAATATGTAGAATTTATTTTTTAGTAGGATTCCATCAATTTTTATATTGAAAAAAATGCATGTTATAAAGTTAGGGTTAAAGACTACAAGATCAGCTAGAGACACAAAATAGAGAACATCGCATAGTTGTAGCAATACAAACAACAATAAAAATACAAACTAGAGAACATGGCATAGTTATAGCAATATAACTAGTAACAACAATACAAAATAGAGAACATGGCATAGTAGGATGAGTACAAATAGTAACTACACAATAAATTACAAAAATCTACAAGATCAATCCTGTGACACCCATTTTTTACCTCCTTCTTGCTAAGTAGTTGATATATCTAATATTTAATTCATTGAATATGAAATTCTAGCCTCAAATACATTTTAAAAACTTGTAGTTGATAGAAAAGAGATATCAGACAATAAAAAATGTTTGAGTGAAGCCTTAATAGTACAAATTCTGGATGAGGACTATTGTGATTATTGAAGACAACTGTACTTACATAAAAATATTATTGTTGATGGTGTGCAAAAGGTTATATTATTCCATATATGGAGGAAAATTGCATAATATCCTCTTTCTAACTTAGCTTGCAATAATAAAAAAAGAAAACAAATCATTGAAAATAGATTTCCATTGCTTTTTCACAAACTATTAGCCCCAAAAAATATGTCTCAAACTCTCTAATTTATGAAAAAAATGGGAAATTAACTTGCTAGATCATTATATATTTCAACCTATCCATAATTGGTAGCTTGAAATGTAAAAAGCTCCAGTCGAGCAATTGAGCATTTGCATTAATTTTTGTCTTCCAAATTTAATCTATCAATTTTAGCAATTTTTTTTTGTTGAATCAACATTTCCATTTAGAATTCAATATATCTTTCTCATACATCATATGAAGCAAATGTAATTAAAACTTCTTTAAAGGGAAACAGAAAAAGGATATGAAGATAGCCATCATCAGTCCTTGAAATGTTACATTGTATTGGAGTGCATATTTTCATAGATAATTCCAAAGGGACTAGAGATTGAAAAAAATAAGGAACACTTCATAGCAATTACTCAAATTGAATTTAGTTTCAAGTGTATGCCATAGAAACCAACCATTGAGTGGAAATCCAAAGGTCCCCAATTGTTCTAATGTCTTTTTTAAACAAATGATAGGAGTGCTTTGGAAACATTAAGGAAAGAGACTTATTCTGATTAAAAAGTATGCATGTTTCACTAGATAGAGGACATGGAAAAACCATAGCCACATTGAAGATGGTCTCCTCTCCAACTCAAAAGATAACAGACATGGTGTCAACCTCTCCACATAGATTGAAGTCAACAAGATGCCTTGATTGAGAAGAAATGAGCGTGAAGAAATTTATTGAGTCATCCTACATGCTTCCATTTACCTTTGACAGTAGCAATATCAATACAATTTTGTAAGAGTATATTCAGCGGTTCATTCCAATGAGTAGATCTAATTATCCATTTGGATGTCAGACAAAATCCTTGTTCTCTAGGATCTATTAGTCTCAATCCACCTATGCATTTAGCCTAAATGGAATTAACCCATGAGATAGGAATAAAACCTCTATTACTGTCTCATTTAGCCCACATAAATTGACAAATATTTTTAGTTAAGTCCTCATGTCCCTTCTTAGAAGGCATCCAAACATGAGGAAAAGTAAACATGAGTTACTAGAAAGTTTTAATGGTAACCTAAATTTTACCAAGCTAGGAGACAACCTTATTTTTGAAATCACATAGTTTATTCCTTACCCTATGAATATGCAATCTCCACACATAAGAAAGAGGTACCCCAATATCAAAAGGCATACACAAATACCTCATGATTTCCTCACATTTCATTTCCTTCCATTCTCTAAGAATCCAATGCAAGATTGAACCATATTGTACCAACAAGAATTATGTCTTCCCATGAGCTAGCTTGGATGTTGAAATGATACAACACAACTATAAAATATACAATGTATTAATTGAATTTTTTCATTACTTTGAGGAAACAAGGTCAAGCCATAGTAAAGGTTCCCACTTTTCATCATGAACAAATTAGATGAAAAGTGAGAATTTTGATTTTTAGATGCTTTGCATGAAGCCTACACTTTGTATGAAGCCACCACATGGATTCAAATGAAGCTATGTGCTCAAAGCTTTGCACTAACACTTGGCCTTCGCACAAAGCCCTAAGGAGGTGTTGGTCACATAAAGCTTTGTGTGAAGCCCAAGGTTTCATGTGAAGCTTATAAGGCTTCATTCAAAACCCTTGTCAATTCACTTTTGCCACCCAAAATCACCTTTTAATGGTGGGGTTATTATTTTTCATTTCATTTTTATAGCTACAACTTCGTGGAAGGGCTTAGAGTCAACTTTGTGATGTCTTTAGTTGCATCATCATTCTGGCCTACCATTTGGACCTTCTTTGAGCATTCAACATACTAGGTACATTTTTTAAAAAAAAATTGATATTTATAATGAATATTTAATTATTTCTAATGAATATTTAGTTTTGTTTGTAAATGTTTAGTAGTTTTTAATGAATATTTAGTTATTTTTAATATATGTTAATTAGTTTTATATTTATATGTTGTATTTTAGTTTACATGTTCGAAAATATTGAAAAAGATAGTTAAAATTGTAGTTGGAAGAAATAATATGTTTAGAAATATAAAATGCTAGGTAGATGGACAACCAAAACTAGAAATAGGACTAGGTAAATGTAGAAAACAAAAAATGATTTAAAAATCTAGATGAATAAACAAATAAAAACCTAGGATATCAAGAAAAAACTCTCTCTCTTGCCTCTCTCTTGTCTTTCTCTTTCTCTCCTCATTTTATCTCTCTCTCTCTCTCTCTCTCTCTCTCTCTCTCTCTCTCTCTCTCTCTCTCTCTCTCTCTCTCTCTCTCTCTCTCTCTCTCTCTCTCTCTCTCTCTCTCTCTCTCTCTCTATCTCTCTCTCTCTCTTTCCTCAAATTCTTTCTCCTTTCTCTCTCCCTTCTCTTTCTCTCTGTCCTCACTCCCTCTATTCTCATTTTTGTAAGAAATGTAAATGAGAGAAATGAAAACTTAAATCAATCTAAGTGACTTATGTGAGAAGAAATGTTATCATGAAATAAACAACTTCTAGGAGAATACACCAACAAAAAAATAATTAATCAGAATCAATATTGCCTTGTAAAGTAAAATCAAAATTTGCATCATAAAATAATCCCATATTAATTCTTCCTTTGATATACCTTAATGTTCTTTTAGCAACATTAAAATGTGTTTTTTGATGTTTAGACATAAATCTTGAAACTAAACCAACACTGTAAGCAATATTGGGTCTACTAAGAGTTAGATTACTCAAACTTCCTACTAGTTTCCTATACAAAGTTTCATCAACAAATTGAGGAAGCATATATGCCATTAACTTAGTATCTAATTCACATGGAACAGAAACATGGTTAGAATCATTCATCTTAAAATTTTCCAAAAGATCATGAGCATTATTGCTTTGAGAAAGAAAAATACCCTTAGCTGTTTGGCAGATTTGAATACCTATTAAGTAATGTAAAGTTCTTAGATTAGTCATTTGAAATTTTTGAAAATCCATGATAAAGAAGGAAAGAATTTATTTTAAGGTGGCATTCCCTAGGCGAATGTTTGAGGCCATAAATATATTTTTTCAATTTACAAACCAAAATTTCACTACCTTTTTGAACAAAATTGGGAGATTGAGCTATATAGATTTAATTCACCATTTAAGAAAGCACTTTTAACATCCATGTGATCAATAGGCCAATTCATTTTAGAAGCAAAATCAAGAACAAGTTTGATAGTAGGCATTTTAGCAATGGGGGAAAAAATTCATTATAATCTAATCCTTTAATTTGTGAAGAGCCTCTAGCAACTATTCTATCTTTAAATTTACTAATTTGATTACTGGAATTCAACTTGGTTTTATATAACCATTTGTACAATACTAAATTCTTACCAAGAGGTAAATTAGTAACTAGATCCCAATTTTAATTAGCAATTAAAGAATCATATTCCTCATGTATTGCCTTTTTCCCATGAGGTTTGTTGTGGTTTCACAATGCACACCCCATTTCAATCAGAAATGGGGACCCCCTACTTTATTTTTTGACTTATTCATATCCCTAGTCTAGGATCCAAGTCCTTTTGTGGTCTTATCTAATGTCCTAGTTTATGTCTGGGTCTCGACTAGGAAACCTAGTTGTTAAAAATTAGAAGCTTTAGGATATAGTCTTTTTTTTTAATACAAAATAAAAAGGGTGTACTAGCACACCTCAACTAGTGCACTAGTATGCCTAATTACAAAGAAAAAAAAGTATTTTGTGTTCCTCAATTGCATAGTAGGATAGCTGCGCACTTGCACAACACAAAGGACCAAGATTTCCCTGAGGCTATATAACTGAGGGGAGGTCCCTTTCCCTCCTCACTTACCATAATTCTTTCATTTGCACCTCTACCAAGATTCTTAGCTATAGTTGTGCACTAACTGAGCTACACCTTCCACCTCTTATTATGAAAAACAAACCAAAATAATCATTTTTAACACCCAAAAGGGTTCACATTAGTGCACCTACCTAGGTGTGCTGATGCGCACCCTTTTTGCTTCTCAAAAACACTTAAAAACTTAAAAAGAAAATACTAAATGCCAAATTGAGGTGCACAATAGCACACCCTCAAAAACAGAAGAAAAATATGTCCAAGTGAAAAATGAGGTGCATTACAATGTGATTTTTGATACCATTTTGTTACCCATTGTGAAGGCTTGGGGAGCTTTTCATAATCCCTCCGTTATTTTGCCCCACCTATCTAGGTGTTGTTGAAGGCCTCTTTCAGCCCTTGTACTATAAATGGCCAATTGTGACCATTTGATCTATAATAGGCCTTTTTTAAAATGATAGGTAAATCTACTAATAGTGTGCCCTCTGTGGTCTTAACCTATAACAACAAACACCTTTTGTAATGTGTGTTGATCAAGTCATCTAGAAGCAATATTAAGAAAATCTTTAAGCATCAAAGATCCCTTGAATTATAACATTACAGATGTAACTATGTTGTCTATTAGGTGTGCCAGGTGTAGCAAATTTTTTCATTTCGAGGCACAAATTAAGTTTTTTTCTAGGTTTTAGGGGTTTTGTTCGAGATAGTATCAGGGTATGATTAATCATTTTTTCTTCAACCTCAAAGTAATGGGCATCCTTTTGTGCAGATTCAATGGCATCCTCATCATCCTCCCTTGGCATGAAAATGGAACCAAAACTAGTAGTATTCAAGATTCAAGGCATTCCTACAAAATTATAGTTTCAAGATGACTACTTGGAGATTCGAGACACACATTTGGGTCACATGGATTTTGGAGAAGTCTTAAAGCTATGCAAAAAACCAACTGAGAGGTCTCAGATGATCTTTGCATTGATTTGATCAGGGCTCATTAGTCCAATGTCACACTCGGTGTTAGTATACTATTTAGAACTAATCATGATGCTTGTAGAACATTTTGTTCCTGAAGAGAGGTTAGTCAAGAGTATAATAGGAGAGATCGTTATCTACCTTTGACCCAGGAACATTGAGAAAGTGATCCATCTCCCCATGGTGGATCAATTCATTAGGCTAACCTATGAGCAAGTAGAGAGATGGTATTGGGAACATATAGATGAGACTTCTCAGATCATCCAATCTTCATACCTTATAGAGAAGACTCGTCTAGGAAAGAAAATGGGCAAGGTAGACATGACAAGAGGATACATGAAGGAGGATATTGGATACTCAATCATACTCTTGACTAGAGTTATGAGTTTTCTAGTAGCTGGACACCTAAAAAAATTTATGGTGCATTTTTTTGGGACAATAAAGAAAGCAGAGATGCCACTAGATTGGGCTTCTACTCTTAGTCAAAATTTGGGTGAGTAGTTGGTCGTGGCAAAGAACAATAGGAAATTTTACCGGAAATCATACTTGGTGTACTTGTTGGTCATGGGGGCGATAGATTACCCAGGGCTCTATAAGAGGCGTAACATGTAGGATGCAAATGCATGGCCATATATTGTATACCTTTAGCTATTCAGGAAGAGGCTTTCAAAAAAAAGCAAAGAATATAGAATCATAAATGATGCTTTCATCTTCACAATAATTTGGTTCATAGAGGGGGATTATGTGAAGAGAATATTAGAGGAGGTAATTGCATATATATCACTAGTCAGAGCTTATTATATAAAGTTCTATACATTCACATATTTAAGGGTAGCAGGTACAACTATCAACCCTAAGAAGCTTCTTAGGTATCTCAGTGATAGATTAATTCTCCTAGAGATTTCCCAAAAACTCTTGTTTGCCTATGATAGAGTTAGAAAGCAACATAAAATATGTTGGACCTAGCCTATGACTATAGGACCTTTCTAGGTGGATCGTAGGCAAGATATTCCTTCTTTTGAAAGTGAATGTGATCAATATCCCTTGGAAGAGAATAATTCTAATCAGCCATATTTTGATAATATTGGGAGTGCAACACTTATTGGGCAACACATTTCAAAATGAAGAAGCCATTGAAGATCACTGGATGAATGTGAAAAATGACTACTATGTCTAGATAAGGGATTATTATAGGATGACTTTGTGTCTTGCAGAGAAGGCCTTGAAGATAATGGTTCCATCAAAGATTGTACAACAAGACACAAAGGATTTTCTTGATCCATTATTCAATAGAGATAGGATTGGTGAATGACCTATTATGAATGCTGAGATTAATAAAGAAGAAAACTTGGACATTAATGATAGGGCAAGGCACATCATCAAATTGATGAACGATTGGATCAAGAGACCTTTCAAACTTGACCCAATTCCTAAGATAGTAATCTTCCATGTGCAAGCCCATCTAGCTAGAGGTAGAGGGGCAAAGGTAACCCTACCTATCTTTACAGTTCAGTCACTAGTAAGGCCAAAAATGGTGCACCAACTCGATAGCCCAATTGGTTATTATCAAGCTCAAAAGGGTAAAGGTAATGGCAAGAGGAAGAGAAATTCCTCTTAATAAGTTGAACTAGAAGAGGGAGAAATTTGGCACCTTGATAGAAAGAAGAGGAAAAGCATACAAGGGTCAAAGAATGTAGAGTCCGCACAAGCCCAAGCTAATCCCCAAGTGCTGGTAGTTGCACTGGGCCAAGGAGAAGTAGAAATTAAGCTACAAGAGGTTTTTTTTTCCTTGACAAATAGAGCAAGTGTCACCCTCCACACCCAAAAGGAAAAAGATTAAGACTCAATAAAGAGGAGGTAAAAGGTGATCAAGAAAGTGATTCCGTTCTCCTTAATTCCAAAACCAATTTTAGAAGAATTAGAAGACAAGAGTGATGATGAGGAAGAGAATAATCTACCTTTGAATAGGAGAACTTAGGTTGCCAGAGCCATAGAGGAGGAACAAAGAAGTTACATGATCACACCACCATCTATCCATGATGAACCCATGTAGACCACTACATCAAAAGATAAAATATAATAATGGATAGATGAGTAGGATGTGATGGGCACTAATGTCTTTTAGATATCAAATTTTGACTTTATGCCCATGGGTACTAAGTTGGTCAAGGATAAGATGAGAGACAATCCAACTAATCAACCTCAATAAGAGGATTGGAGTCAGATGTCCCCTAAATCACAACGACCTAAGGTAGTTCTAGTATCCCAAGTACAAGGCACATTCTATGTAGGTAAGGAATCAGCTACCCCTCTTCCTCTAGGTATAGAAGTTGAATAGGTCCAAATGGAGCATGAAGAAAAACCACAACACATAGCCATGGATGAAGTCTCAAAAGAAGGATGGGTAAGTGAACAACCAAACCAAGCGTCCCGAGACACCAAGGTCAAAATTGTTGGATCCACATATACAAAGACTCTAGATGTTGATATCTCACAAAGGGAGAAGACTCTAGAAAGGAGTGATAAGGGGAAGAGTATAGCTAAGAAAAATCCTTCATCCTCTAAAGGTAAATCCCTAGTACACTGTATCCCAAGGTAGCTCAGAAAATAAGTAATAAGAAACAAGAAACAAAAATTAACTACAAAAGAGAAGGAAATAATGGAACTAATAGAAGTTCTAAGGAACCCTGATTCACCTCCAAAGGATGTGCGAGCACTAGCCTTTGTCCCGAGTGATCAAAATCGAGACCTTTTTCCTCATGTAGCTATCCCTCCTCTATAATAAAATGTCAAAGAATTGATTCCAAGGGATTATCAGATCCATGAAGTTATACTTGGGAAGCTAACCTTGGAAGCTATGAAGCTGATGGTAACAATAGGGATGAAGGAGGTGTTCAGGAGCTTAGAGTAGGATGGGGTAGAATTGATAACTCTTTGGCTACAAAAAAAAAAAACCTAAAGGGATATTTGATGAAGTTTTTGACCCCTTGGATCCCACTAACCCTGAGGAAACTTGAAATTTGGCAATTCAGAGAAGGGATAGGGGTGCATTGCAATTGGACCAATTTTTTAGAGCTTATTAGCAATGGCAAGAAAATTTTGATGAGAAAGGCATATTGATCATTCAAGGAAATATTAAATTATTACATGATATGTAAGAGAATGTGGAAAAGTTAGTGGAAATTTTGAATCAAGATTTTGGTCTTATGGATGAAGTGCATGCCTGGGGAAAAGATTTGTAGGCATTACAGGCAATAAATTACTAAAGGAACCGAATGCTAATGGATGAATATATGGGTGAGGAATTAGATAAGATAGATAATTAGATAGGGAAGATTGTAGATAGTAATAACATAATGGAAACATTACCACTAGAGATTCACAAGCTCAAGGACCAAGCCCAAGAGCAAATTTTGGAAGCTAAGAGACATTAGAGTGATGCATGTCTAGACATTTTTGAGGATGATACATGGGAGAAGCTAATAGCAATAGAGGTAGTAGTTGATAAATTTTAGAAAACTTTTGATGATTTTTCTAGTGATTAGGACATCTGGTAGACATTCAAAATGGAAGAATCTTTATTAGAGCTTGATACCAAACTCATGGATTCTGCAGAAACCCATATAGAAGTGGATAACTATAGGTAGAAAGTAAAGGATAAGTATAATTCTTTAGATTTACTAGATGTGGCTCAAGTCACTAAGATAATTGAAAAAGTCAAGTGAAAATACCCAGACATAGCTTTGGTATAAAGGGGAACAAAACCTAGAAGCTAGAATTTCAATTTTCACACTCACTGAAATTTTGCATTTTTCTTCGAGGTGCATTGCTACACTGGTGCGCTAGTGCATTTTTTGAAATAATGCATTGGAAGATTTTGAAAAATTCAAAGGTGCACCAATAGTTAATTTCCAATTCTTAATTTAGAGCTTTCCATGCATCAAAAATGCATTCTAATAGTAGTTTAACTCTAACATATGCCTAGTGAAGATGGAGCTTCTATTGTTGGCATTTTCAGAAACTCCTACATCAGTTGAAGGCTCTCTTCTTCTTATTTTCTCTTGTTTTCTTTGTTTTAAGACATGTAAAGGCTCATGCATCCAATTAATGATATAAAATGGATGAAGTCCTATTAAGCACTAGATAGAGAGTCAGTTTGTACATAATTAGATTTGTTTGATTAGTTTAGAAGCATATGATTGCATAAAGATATCTCTTAGTCTCAACATGAATTGAGGAGAATATTTCTTATAAATATAGGATTGTAATAATATATTCTTTTGGTGCTCACATTTTGAGTGTAGTGATTCTTACCTAAGTGTGTTGTATTTTGTGGATGTATGTTCATGGAATGTAATTGAACCAAAAGTTTATTGCATTATTTTTGGTTGTGCAATCTTTTAATTTTGGTGTTTGCTACAGTTTTACAAATTTTGCTGACATACCTAGTTCGAGAAGAGATCTTCATATTTTTCCTACATAGCTTTTTTTCTTGCATGAGCACACTTTTCGTGGCTTTGCAATTTGATGAAAACTGAAACATCTTATGGTTACTGAATTCCCATTCACAATTGCATAAGTGGAATTAAGGAAGCTAGTGTTAGGTTGGCAGCCCCTCCACCACCCAGAAATTGATACTGATAGGCCCATGGGCAGGGCATGGCAATAGGAATAATTGTTCAGGCCTCCCCAATGTAGGCCTCTGCATGCATTGGGATAGATAGATAGATGCAGTCTTTGGTTCTGTGCTCCTATTTTCATTGGTTACCCACCAATTTCTTCAAAGGCTTAACTTGCAGATGTGTTGTTTCCATAGCTTATATCTATTAGGATTTTACTTTCATGTTATTCTCTTAAAATTCTTGTTACCTTATCTTCATTATTTTCTTTACTAACCCCTTGATTAAATTAGGAATTTATATTAGTCGCATTGTTAGATTACATTCATTGAAAAACAAAAAAATACAAAAATATAGTTCTTTTGTGTGTTTACTATTTTTAAGCAAGAAATAGATTCTACATTTAATCCAAAGTTACCAAAACCAACAAAGGCCTCCTCATGAACACTCACATTTATCTTCAACTTAGAGGATTCCAGTAGGTTGCAAGATTGCCCAGAACCTTGAGTTGATCCCCAAGATTGACTTTTCAAGAGATTATTTTGAAAGGATTCTTGCCATTAAGCATCATACAAAATGATAGCTCAACAAGGTTGAGAGTTAGCTTGTTCAAAAGACTTAGGATCATTAGCATGCATAATAGAATTCATCAAATCATAATTACAATAATTAATTCTCCTAGGTTTAAGTCTAGAAAATATATTAATATAATGATCACTTTGATTGAGCAAGCCTTGAGCTCATTTAGGTTTTCTCTTAGTGGCAATAGAGTCACCGCAAGAAGAAGAGTCATGATTTATAAATGCATCATCAATATCATCATTATCAACATTAGAAGAAATAGGAGGAATAAAAGATGGTGTTTGAGGAGGAGGGTTAGGAGTAGGAGTAGGGTTTAGAGAAGAAGGCTAGTCCTCCACTAGCACTATTTTAGTACTGCTAAATTACACATCTTGCGCATTAGAGGAATCGTGAACTCCATTTTTATTAATACAAACATCCCTTGTAACTTGAACTTTTTTAGTAGTAGAATAATTAACTGTATAACCCTTAGTATTTTCATCATCTTAAAAAGATCATGAGCACTATTTCTTTGAGAAAGAAAATTACCCTTAGGCATTTGCCAAATTTGCATACCTATTAAGTAATGTAAAATTCCTAAATTAGTCATTTTAAATTTTTGAAAATCCTTGAGAAAGAAGGAAAGAATTTATCTTAGAGTAGCATTCCCTAGGTGAATGTTTGAGACCATAAATAGATTTTTTCAATTCACAAACCAAAATTTCACTACCTTTTTGAACAAAATTGGGAGACTGAGCCATATAGATTTAGTTCATCATTTATGAAAGAACTTTTAACATCCATGTGATCAATAGGCCAATTCATTTTAGAAGTGAAATCAAGAACAAGTGTGATAGTAGGCATTTTAGCAATGGAGGCAAAAGTTTCATTATAATCTAATCTTTCAATTTGTGAAGAGCCTCTAGCAACTATTCTATCTTTAAACTTACTAATTTTATTATTGGAATTCAACTTGGTTTTATATAACCATTTGTACAAAACTAAATTCTTACCAAGAGATAAAGTAGCACATGGCCTTTTTCCAATGAGGTTTAGAGTTAGCTTGTTCAAAAGACTTAGGATCATTAGCATGCATACTAGAAGTCATCAAATCATAATTACAATAATTAATTCTCATAGGTTTAAGTCTAGCAAAATCTATTAATATAATCATCACTTTCATTAAGTAAGCCTTGAGCCCATTTAGGTTTTCTCTTAGTGGTAATAGAGTCATCATTAGAAGAAGAGTCATGATCTGTAAATGCATCATTAATATCAACACTATCAAAATTAGAAGAAATAGGAGGAATAAAAGATGGCACTTTAGGAGGAGGTTTAGGAGTAGGAATAGGGTTTAGAGAAGGAGGTTGGTCCTTCACTAGCACTATTTTAGTACTACTGAATTCCACATCATTCACATTAGAGGAATCATGAACTCCATATTTATTAATACAAACATACCTTTCAACTTGAACTTTGTTAGTAGTATAATAATTAACTCTATAACCCTTAGTATTTTCATCGTAACCAACAAAAATATAAGGAGAAGACTTAACATTTAATTTACACATTTTTAGTTTTTGGGTAGAAATATAAGTAATTGACCCACAAATCCTCAAGTGATGTAAATTGGGCTTCCTATTAGACCAAGTTTCTTTGAGAATTATTTCCTTAAGAGATTATGTAGGTGTCCTATTAATAAGGTAAGTGACACTAGCCCTAGCTTCAGCCAAAAAATTAGAATGCATATTCTTAGCACGTAACATACATCTAGTGGTTTCAACAATGGTCCTATGCTTTCCTTTTACCACACCATTTTGTTGTGGTGTATAAGGAATAGTAAGCTCATGTTTAATTCCACATGATTTCAAATAAGAATGAAAAATATTATTCACATATTCCTTCCATTATCAGTTCTAAGAATTTTAATTTTAAAATTGGATTTCCTCTCAACATATAAATGAAACTCAATAAAAGTATCAACAACTTGATTTTTTCTATGAAAAAAATAGATCCAAATTCTCATAGAAAAATCATCAACAAAAGTAAGTCCATACCTTGAACCTTTGATGGAGTTATTCTGCATGGGGCCCAATAGGTCACTATGGACTAGAAACAACTTATGAGTTGCCCTCCATGATTTACCATTTGGAAAGGGATCCCTATGTAGTTAACAACTCATGCAACTAGTGGAAATAATTTTGGAAGGAATAATTTTATGTAATCCATCAACCATATTTTCTTTTTGCACCAAAGTAATATAATTAGAATTTTAATGGCCAAGTCTTTCATGCCATATATTGAAATCAATAGTGGTATGTAAATAATACCTTGAACTAGAAAATTCATGAAATTTAAATAAACTATCACGATCCATTTTAGCATTAGCAACATATTATTTTGAGGACCAATTACATATCACACATCCTTATAGAATTCAACTTTATAGTCTTGACATACCTGAGCAATAGAAAGAAGATTAGTTTTCAAAAGAGGAACATAAAGCACATTATGCAATTTAACATTAGGAACACTCACATCACCTAATCCTTCAACTTTAAAAGTATGATTGTTAGCTAATTGTATTGGAATGTAAGCCAAATCAAGTTGCAAAGAATCAGAAACTTCCTTATGAGAAGTGAAACCATTCTAATGATCCAAAAATATTATAACTATCCACAATCCATTCTAATGACCAAGAAATATTATAACTACAAGTAAAAGCATGACAAGGATTAGAATTATTATAATTTTCTTTCTTATGATTTTTTTTTTTATGGTGATTATTATTGTTCATAGGTTTCTTATAATTTTGCTCCTTGAAACAATTATTAACTACATGACCATCTTTAATACAATAAGTATACATTTTGAATTATTCCTTTGATTATTATTATTATGGTTTGGATTATTACAATTATTATTATGAGACTTCACATGAGATTTATTTTTAGAATGGTTAGAGTTATTATGATTATGCTTATGGTTACTGTAATGATTGTTATGATTAGATGTAAAGTTGTTATTTGAATTCCTAGACATGAAAGAATGTTCACTTGATTTAAGAGTACCAAATTGAATGACTTTAGCTTCTTCTTGACACAATAAGATTTGAAAAATAATATAATTCAAATGAGAATATAAACTAGGAATGACAAGTTGAGCAAGGATATTAGTAATAAACTATTGAAATTATCTAGAACACTTTGTAAGAATAATTTATGAATCAAATGGATATCAGCTAACTGAACACCTAGACCAATCAAATGACTTTTAAGAGCATCAAATTTTATAACGAACTCATCCATAGTTTTGAAATCTATAAACCTAAGATCATTGAGTTGGTCCTACAATTATATTTTGTAGGATTCATCCGTGCTATAATAAGTAGTTTGTAATATTGCCCACACTTCATGAGCTTTAGAATAATTTATAATTAAAATATCTAAATCAAGAAAATTTGAAATGCCAATTCATCATAAAGCTTATTCATTCTTAGCTTTCCAACTATCATTTTTATTTTGGATGATAGTTGCAACAAGTTCAATAGAACCATCAGTAGCTACATCCAAAATGTGTTTAAAATGTAAAATAAATGAAATAGGTGTCTTCCATGAATGATAACCAAAGCTATTCATTTTAATATCTAGAATTAAGGTTGCCATTATTAAAAAAAAATTTAAAAAATTCCATTTAGAAACTAAATACAAAAAGAATTAAATGAACAAAATAAGTGTGAACAAGATAGTAAATATTATTAACTTGTGAAGAATGAATATACCTTCAATAGATAAAGGGAAATGACCAACATGAATAATGCAGTTTTGAAACAAATACACACACACACACACACACACACACACACACACACACACACACACATGTATATGTGTGTCTATATATATAGATGTATACATATGTATAGATGTGTGTGTGTGTGTGTGTGTGTGTGTGTGTGTGTGTACATGTGTTTCTATATATATAGATGTATACATATGTATAGATGTGTGTGTGTGTGTGTGTGTGTGTGTGTGTGTTTGTGTGTGTGTGTGTGTGTGTGTGTGTGTGTGTGTGTGTGTGTGTGTGTATCTTTGTATGTATGTATGTATGTATGTATGTATGTATCTATATACATACATACACACACACGCACACAGATATATATATGTGTGTGTGTGTGCGTGTGTGTGTGTGTGTATGTATATATATACATACAAACGCACACATGTATATAGATTGTGCACATGCACTATTATTTAAAATTTAAAAAAATCAAAGATTATAGTGCCAAGTGGGATGAACTAAAATTAGATACAAGTTGCAAAATAATGAAACCTAGTTTGATTGAAATGAGAAAGGAACATAAAATAGGTGACAACAAAACTAAAGCAATAGAAAGAGAAGATTAGAGGGTGGAAAGTTAATTAGATTCCTTCCAACAATAAAGGAAAGACAATGACATGAATAAATAAAAAGGTGATACCAAAACTAAAGCGATAGAAAGAGAAGATTGCAAAGTGTAGAGTTAAATTGATTCCTTCCAGCAATAAAGGAAAGGTAATGATCTAGGAAGTAGGAAACTTGAAAAAATGTAGTATCATAAAAAAAAAGTGCAGTGCAATAGGAAGGAGACTGGAAAAAGTGTAGTGTGACGAGAGGAAAGAGATTGGAAAAAATGCAGTGCGATGAGAAGAAACTTGCTAAAGGAAAAAATTGAAAATGGTGATAGGGAGAAACTTGCTTCAGGAATTGTTAACAAAGTAACTAAATAAATTCAATACAAACCTTTAAGAATAACAATATAATGAATCCTGCAAATGTAATATATTAATCCTGCAACAAAAATAGAATTAAATATCTCTTGTTTTAGGGGCAAGCCTTCTAAAACAAGAGAAAAATAAATGTAAGAAGAAATAACCCTCTGGAAACAAGCCTTACAAAGGGGGATTCTAGGAAAATAATAAGGTAAAACATAAAAAACCTTCAACACAAAGTATTACAATGATTTCAAGAGACAAAAAATTATTCTCTTAAAAAAAATCTCCAAATAAGGTGAGCTCCAATGAATGAAAACCTTCGACACTATAAATTCAAAACAAGGATTAGTAACCTTAGCTTTGAAGCCATGTAAGAAATGTAAATGAGAAAACAAAAACTTAAATTAATCCAACTGAGTTAAGTGAAAAGAAATGTTACCATGAAGTAAACAACTTCCAAGAGCATACAACAATGTAGAGAAACAAATGCAACAAAGATTTTGGAAATGAAAAACAAATAAAAACCCTTGTGAATATAATAAAAGATGAAAAAATCTGAGAGAGAGAGAGAGAGAGAGAGAGAGAGAGAGAGAGAGAGAGAGAGAGAGAGAGAGAGAGAGAGAGAGAGAGAGAGAGAACGGTTGAGAAAAAATAGCTCATTAGAATAACATCAATGTGATGTGTAGAGAAGAATGAGAAGGAGGCATCTATTTTATAGAGATGAGAAAGGAGTCACATTTGTAACTCCAAGTTCTATGTTTTCCATAATAAGTGTGTGCAGAGTGTCAAGATCCTCTTAAGAAGGATAAACCAATTTCCTTTTTTAAAGGAATTACAAAGTGAGTTGTCCTTGTAAATATACTATATCCTCTTATTGACCTCTTATGTTCTTGTAATATTATGTTAACATCTAGTTCACACATGTTACCAATAGATGGCATCCCATGATCATATATGGATAACCTAAGCCCTAGGATTAGGAACATGGAGAAGGTCAAGGAAAGGGACATGATTAGAGGCGAGGTCATGGATAGGGACATGATTAGGCATAGGAATAGGTATAGGGACATGATCAGGGATAACAAAAGGAATATCAAAAAGGACAAGAACTATATAGCTCTTGTATGATATACCCTATACAGTTCTTGGATAACTATATAGTTCTTACAAGAACTATATCATACAAGAGCTATATCAAGAACTATATAGGGAATATCAAAAAGGAAACTAGAATATAGTTCTTGTATGATATACCCTTGATTCCTAGAAACACATGGTTGTTATCCTAATAACAACCAAATTCCATTATATTTTTCCTACCAAATTTATTGGGAGATCCTTTTGGGGCACCATGTCAACTATTTAGATATTCTAGGATATTATAATCAGGGATGCATCATAGTTAGTGATCATGATGTGTATACACCCTGAGCTAGCAGATTTTGTTCCTGATCATCATGCATTGTTGGGATCTAGTAACCCAACAATGATTCCATTGATGGTCACTACTATATAGAGAGTTGTTATTTCTTCTTAGAGGGAAGTAGATAATTAGTTAGGACACATTGCATCTGTAGCTAGGAGCATTGTATCTAACACTCTAGGTAGATATCTTTTGAGTAGACCTAGTCAGTGCATATTATCTTCAAACTCATCATCAACTACTACATCACCCACTCATGACATATATAGAGTTTTATGTATTCCTATCCCATGAGATATATGTGGCCTCATTAGAGAGCATATACATATGGATATGGCCTTGTATCTCCTAGATGATCTTTTAAATACATATTTTCACATCATAGATATACATGAGATGCCTTAACATAGTGTCATAAAGATAGTTTTACAAAGGCCTATATTTCAAGTGACCCAAGACACACCATTAGGTCATGCACAATAGAGTACACACCACTCTACATAGGAATTTGGTGTTGAGCACTCTACATAGTACTCTAGCACTCAACAATCTAGCACTCATTACTCAACTCAACACTTAGCTCAGCACTCAGATACACAACAATCTATTGCATCTCCACTTGAGGGGACCTTAGGAGTTGGTCCAAGCGTTTCTATTTCTATTGATGGAATTGATGTGCTTGATCAAAAATTGTGAGATTTGAGTCAAATTCATTTTCCTACTAAGTTAGGATCATACATGGGCATGCTATTTTGGTCTATTGACTCTAAACCACTTCCATCCCATCATGTTACTCCTTTCCTCTCATTGCTATTATATAGGATTGGGACCATTAGAGATAGAGTTTTAGTTGATGACACCTTGGTGTGTTTCACTGATGACCCTCTTGGTCCCCAGACCCAGGTACCTCTTTTAAATTTCATTTTTATAATAATAAATTTATATTCACAAGTATATATTTATGTATTGATATTTTGAAATGAATTATATTTTTGTAGGCACGAGTAGCAAAGAATGCTTCTTCTAGTGTGGTGCTTGATCCTAGTGGGAGGAGAGATGTTATCAATGTGACACCTACTACTTATGGGGGTATAGATATGATGGATGTGACACCCACTAGTACTCAGGTGATTTTTAACTATAAATTTAAATTAATTCAACACTAGATACATGCACTTGCATCAATGAATTTAAATTTTTACAAATATCTAAAATTAGTTCTTATGTATATATACAGATATATGTCTAACAAATTTTTGTATTTTAATTTGTAGGGCTCGATTGATACTTCATAGACATATGATCCTCATGAGTCTCAATAATAGGGTCACTCTATTCATATGTATCTAGATGGCTCTTTAGTTTAAGATACATGAACATGTTTACTTTATCATTGATCTTGTCAAGACATATAAATTTATGATTTGACATTTATATATACATACTGATCTATGAACTTGTGTTTATGGTTCATTTATGACTAGACATGTGATATATGTACCTAGTTTATGTTTAGATGTATATGATTAGTTCAATTAATGATTAGATGTGTGGTATATGTATGTTTCTAGTTTATGATTAGATTTACATGATTCAACATTCAAGTGCATGATGAAAATGTATGTATACAACTATAAACTCCTAAACTTATATAAAATGAACATGTATGTATTCAATATAAGTCGTACACATATTACATGAAATGAGTTTATGTACACTGGTATGAGTCCTAAGTAGCATGAAATGAGTTCATCTACAATGTATACACATATAAGTCCTAAGTTACATTATATAAATCCAACAAGATATGTATATAATGAAAACGTACACATGTCTACACATATGCTTTTCTGAAGTTACATGAAATGAACATACATACATAAAATGTACCAAATGAAGATATATACATACATGTACATAAATTTTAACTTGATCAAAGATGACTTGGTAAATTTATGAAATATCTAAGCAAGTCCTGAATATGAAATATCTAAGTATGTCCTAAACATGGAATATCTGAAGTGGTTCCAAGTGGTTCCACATCCTCCTCTAGAGAATTTAATATTCTATCATGGTCCTTATTATCTAATCTCCACTTGCATTCACTCCATTTATGTTTTACTAGATGTAGAGAAATGGAGGTGATGATAATATGGTGACTATATTGAAACACTTTATTATTAGGTTGTTAATCAACAAAGTGAATTTCATGTTTCACTAATATGTTTTGGCTAATATATGTTCCCTCCAAAAAAATTGAGCCTACACACCATGTATTTAAATATTAATTTAATGTGTACATGTAATAAATAAATTCATCATTTAATAATAAACATAAATAATTTATATATATTAAAAAAAACCTATAAGGAATAACATTCCATCACATTCTCCAAGTTTAGTTAACTTCATCCTTTCTATAGTGCAATACAATAAATAGTAATTCACTCCTACATTTCTAGGCTCAGAAATAACTACAAAGACTTCACCTACATACAATAAATATCATACATATAGATGTGAGCTCTACATTGTCTTTTTGATTTTAATATACATTTATTATTTTTTAAATTTTACTTAACAATTTAAACTAGTCTAGATATATGGTTATAATCAATAGAAATCAAAGGAATGCCATCAAAGTTTTCATATTCATTCCCATTAATTGTATCATTAACAACAAGTGTCACTAAAGTCCATAGACCTACATAGCCATGATCCTAATTGATGCATTCATTGTAATTCTTAGCAATGTAATAACAACAAAAAAATGAATAGTCTCTTGCATACAATATCCAATTATGATGATTGGTACTCATCAAAGGATTTAAGGATCATTTTTTTCTATCCTCCTGCAACTAAGCATAGTTTTTCTATCCACACCTAAAGATACATATTTCATATAGAAAAAACAATTAGAGATGAAAACATATATTCATGTGTGTATAACTTAAATTAGATAAGAGAAAATATATACACATGCATACATTAATCTCATATCTCTTGAAAGAGTAGATACATGGTACTGCTTGACTCATTCTTGATGATGTGCCAATCCTATTTGATGAAAAATGTATCTTTCACCATTCAACAATGTCATGTGCATTATTTATGTGAAATCCCTTATATTTCATTTGATACTTTCATAGAGCATGTTTGATGTAAGTTCCAACACCATCTGTTCACCTTTGCAATGCCCACTTTCAAAGAAACTCCATAAATGTGGTATGTTTTCATTATAATGATATCAAAAAGTTGCATAAAATGGTCTAGATAATTTGGATTGTGCAGCATGCCCATCTGACAAAACATAATGTTTATCCATACTTATGCCACTTTCTTTGATAAATACAAAAAAATATTGAAACAATGTTCTACATAAAGAATATCACATTCTTTATCATCACTTATGTAGAAGTGATATTCTTTCTTGATGATTCATGCTTCATCTATGCTTTGAATACCATCCAAATATAACTTTCCATGATGATAACACACTTGTAACATAATATTAATTTGATATGAAAAATAATAGCTTGATTATTATGAAAAGTCAAGAACTGATAAAATGGTTCCAAGTGGAAACTTATTTGTAAGTGTTTGAAATTATTGTGCTTTCCACTTGACGAAAGAAATATGATGAATATATAGTTGTATCAAACTTTTAAATTTTTCCATAAACTCTCCAACACTTATCTCCTCTTCAACATATTCTAATCTTTTCAATCCTTTCCCAAATTTAGTTTCCTTCCTTACATACTTTTAACCTATGCAAGTTATCATTTTTGTGACATCCATATCTTAATTTTGCAAAGGAAAAAGAGCCAAGTTAGAACATGTGTCACATGCTCCTCTAATGAAATTAATTTGGCCAATAAGATCATCCATTTTGTCACATCAAATAGATGAGATGTACTCAATTTTTCTACTAGGAAGGACATTTTTATAACCAAAAGCTTCACCCATGATTTTTTGATAAAATTGATAGTGGAGATCAAATTAAATATGATAATGACAACAACAAATTTCAAACACTTTGTTTCTCTTAACACAATATGGCTTTAATCTTTCAAATAATGTATTCCCAATCTTTATATCAAGATTTGAAGTACAAAATGGGACATACATTTCATGTTGTGTTATATTGAACAAATGTTTTGTATGATGTTCATAAAGATTAGCTCTAACGCTATGTGTGAAAACATCTCTAGTATTTGATGAAGGATGAGTGTTATCATTCTAAAATGATATTACCAATTTTTTATTCTATCATCAATCCTATCACAATGAAGAGCTCTACACATAATTGCTCAATTACCTTCCAAAGTGTTGTCACCCAAAACCATTATCCTCTTAACATATTTTGATATGGTTTTTTGACTAAAACCAATATATGATGAAATTGAAGATATTTGTTTATTTTGGGGTAAACTAAGTTACCAAGAATAGATCTCAACATAACTCTTCTTTTAGTGGTTTTATCTTTACTTTGAGTTATCTTACTTATAGAGCTCAAACCTTTCTTAACATTTTCAATAATATCACTTTGTATGTTAGAAACTTTTCTCTTTTTTGATGTTGTGTCTACACTTAGCAATTTTAACAACAGTCACATTTTTTTTTCAAAAAGAACACTAGCAAGTACTTGGGGTTTTTTCAAGTAATTCCAACATATTAAATTTACTTGATATTTCTTATATTGTTTTATTTGAACCTCTTTTCTTAGAAAGACTTAATGATATAATATCATCCAATAATTTCAATTTATCTAGACCCATTGCAAGTAAAAGATCTAAATCTTATGAGTGATATTTTTATTTACACTTCTGGCTAGTCTTCTGCACTCATCCATACCAATTTGAGCAACTGATCCTGACCCTTATCCAACTTCCATTGCTTCATGTCTTGAATTATCATGTTATAAATTGTTATGTCTTGAATCATTATGTCTTGAATTTTCATGACTCAAATCTTCTCCAACATGTATTTTCTCTTCTTCTGATAGTTTGTTAAGATCCACATGATATAAATAAATAAAATTATAAAATTATTTATAAAATTGAAAATATACATGCATATTAATTTACACATGTACATACCTTCTCTATTTTTATTATAATTCATTAATTTTTTTTTCATAATTTCTCTATTCTACACTAGGTGATCTATTTCTTATAGATTTACTTTGTCTTCCTTGTTGTTGTCCCATCGTTGGTCTTCAAAAAACTATCAAAATATTTTGAATTTTCTTTGAGACCTTAAAAAAGCTATGAAAATATTTCAAATTGTCTTCGATCTTCTTCTTCTCCCTTCAAAAATAATGAATTCCTTGTAAGGTTGTTTTGGATTGATTTGAAAAATGAAGTATTTATTATATCAACCATATTTTTCCAAAAAAATCACTATTGGCTGGTACGGTTCGCTTGGAATCCCCTTGGTTGACAGGTATATACAAATTCACTTGGCATAAAGAAGACATGGGGTTTCAAATGAAACCTCTTGGAAACCCCTTTCATAGATAAAGGCCTTCATTTGAAGCCCTTGGTCTAACATGGGCTTCGAATGAAGTCCCTTGGCCAAATCTTGATGACTATTGAGATCACTGGGAAACAACCCAAATAATTAGTAGGAAAAAACCCTTGTGAGCTTTGAGAAAAGCCCACATGAAATGGTAGAAAACCACCTTGGGGACTTCACATGAAGCCTCTTCAATAAAAGACCCCAAAATTGGCTTTACATGAAGACAAATTCATGTAAAACCTCTAAAAATTAAAATTTCAAAAAGCATTTATAATTTCAAAAATAATTTACCCTTCAAAGGGCTCAAACAAGGGCCAAATAGGTTCACATTTTGAAACCAAATATAAAAAAGTGTTGTTCTCTTAATAAGATTAGCAATTAATATATTTTTAGCATATATTGTGTTTATCATGATGTTTTATTTTTAGTTTTATTAAATATAGGGTTTTGGTCGTTTTAGAAATCTATGTTTGAAGCTTTGGGAAAAATAGAAAATGAGAGAATAATTTTTTAAAAAATATGATCATCAAAGCTAAGTGTGTTACATTTTTAGAAAATCAAGACACATTTCATTTTGATAAATAAAAATCAAATTATATTGATAAAAAGCAACCTATGTCTAAAATATTGTTATTATCACTTTTCCACTGAATAAAATCTATAATTTTTAACAAAATTGAATGAAACCAAAAACACTTGCTAGATATCAATGTTGCTATTCAAGCATTGAAAGAATTTTGTAATTATCATATCTAAAAAGAGAGTTATATTGATCAAAACACCCATCCCTCTTTGAAAATGTTGATTTTCATATAAACCACTTCTCAAAGCAGAAGGAAAAATGGACTTCAAATTAAAGTTAAAAATAAAAAATAAAATAGAAACTAGATGGAAAATTCAAAAATTCTCTAGTTTTCATTAGTGTCAAATTCTTTACAATTATTTGGTAATATGCATTTGAAAATGAAGTTTTTAAAAAACTTATCTATTTTAGTGTCAAACTTGGCTAAATTGTGGGAACCATTACCATGACTTTACTCAAATACCATAAAGATGGGATAGATTTTTATTTAATAGATATTAAAGTAAATTTAAATACACCATTGCATCATAAATTTTAACCAATGTCGAATCTAATCACTTTCCAATGGGACTAGAGATTATTTAATCAAGCAAATGAGTTAGATTTTGTTTTAATTTTATATCATGATGTTCCAACACATTATTTAATGAAATAATTAGAAACTTTGTGGAAAGGAAACTTTTGAAGGATCTAAAATATTATTATTTACTTCTAAACTAAAGTTCCTTAAGAATATGTTTTTGAAGTATTAGATAGCAGTCAATAAAGATGGGGGGTTGACCCCAACTAACAAAAGGGCTGAAGAATCAGTTGGAGGTAACCTCCCAGTTATCTATGCTATGCCATCTTTAAACTTCAAAAAACAAAATATGTCTATAGCATAAATGACGATATTATCAGTCCTTAATCTAACATGCATAAAAGACTATAATAATAGTTCCTTAAGAATATTTTATTTTTGCAATGACCAAGGTAAATTTATAGTGCCATTTAATTTTGGCATGTGTGTTCAAAAGTTTTAAAAATCTTAATTTATAATGAGTATAAGCCATGAAGATACATTTACCTTCATGAGACATGTCTATTGATTAAATTGCTAAGTAATATAATATCAAACCATAGCTATACGTATATGTACATGTATATATATCATTATTATATTAATTTCTCTCATTAAAAAATTATGTCTAATATATATATAATTAAATATGTAGGTTTATTCAACTAAAGATCTACCAAACATCAACACCCCCTCTTTTCTAGAAAGGATAAACACAAGGAAGATATTACACCATTGGTAATATTAAAGAAATGTCAAATTTTAAGGATATCTTTATTCAAAATATATCCACCACTTTGATATCATGAGTATTGATCTTCTAAAATATCAACACATGATATTCACCAATGACTCTAAGTAGGATATGATATCATGAGTATTGGTCTCCTAGATTATTGACATCGATACTTACCGAGTAATCAAAATGTTTTGATATCATGACATTTGGTCTCTCAAAATACATGATATTTGCCAATTACTCAAAAAAATTTGGTATCACATCTCATAACATGAGTATTGGTCTCCTAGAATATCAATTATATTCACCAAATACACTTTGACTAATGGTCTTCCAGAACATCAAACTAGATGACGTTCACTAGGTACTATGTGTAATGGCCCTCCAAAACATAAATTTTCATAATGTTCATGATGTACTAAAAAAAATCATATAGTGTGTGCACCCACATTCTCATAATGCTTACCATATAAAAAACCACCATACAAAGTATTATGTATCATGGTCTACATAGAAATTGTAAGATAACCATTATAATAGAAAATTAAGTTATTGTAAGATCATCAACTTTCAATATTTTTTTACAAATATAAGTGACATCATTTGGATATTGTCACTTCCTCATGATGTACATAGAGCGTAAGCCCATTAAAATAACATAGTCACAAGATATATTCATGAATCATAGTCCTCTTGATTGCTACAATTTATTGATCACTACAAAATCCAATTGAACATGATTTACTCCCTCTAAATAAATATGATTGAGATCATTGAAGGTTGACTAAATCGTATTTTTTATCTAATCCATCTCTTTCAAGATTTCCTCTAATAAAATATCAAGCTCCCTCTATATCTTAATCTCCTTCTTCTTGCAGTAACATTCTCAAAGAAAAGATCAAGGCACATAGCTCTTATAGTACGCAATGAAAAATAAGAGAGAGTGACATAATAGTCAAAGATAATTCAACATAATGATATAAGATCATTACAATGTAATATAGAAAAGATCTAATTTAAATACTTTACATACATACATACATATACATAATCATCATATATTTTCAGTTATAATATCTCATATAATGTAAATCCAAAATAATTATTAATAATGACAGAATAATAAAGATTTGATAGATATATTATTAGCCCCAACTGATAATATAATTGATAGTGAGATATTATTAGTAATAGTGTTCTGAATGTATGTAAGATAGTCACATTAGGCAATGTCTATATAGCCACAAAAATGTACTTCCATACGAAGGAAAGGACTTAGTGAATTTTTTAAAAAGTTAGAAAAAAAAATGTAAAGGAAGTGCATTTTTATGGCTGTATAGCTAGGGGCATCACATTAGTTATTATATTGTCGTTTCTTTCAAAGTCTTAGTTGGCTAGACATTATGCTAACTTAGTAGAGTACATATTATTTGATTGACAAATAGGATTTGAAGAATGTATGATGAAGACATAAGTGATATCTAACACATTCAATGGATACTTGAATGAGTTAGACAATGATAATGTAATATTGGTTTGATTGTTTTACAATCATATATTTTTGTAAAGTATTGAAGAACACAAGCTTAACCAAGCGATAAGGTTAATGAAGGGAGACTATATCCACCATGAAAATAGTGTTGCCTAATTGATTGGAAATCAAAAATAAAAATAAAGTGTTTCTCAATCAAGTCAATATCAACCGAGTGTTATGTTACCCAAGTAAATGTTATGTTTGCCAAGTGATAATATGATGAAAAAGTTTGTAAATTGGAATCTAAGGCAAACTTGTGATGAAAATTTGGAAAGTTCAAGATGGTCTAAGGTACGAGTCCAATTTTTTTACAAGATCAATGATCAAGATAATTTAAGAAGGATCTGAAGATGGAGAGTGTAGAGGGATAAGGATATTTGCAAAGTTTTGTCCAATTTATATTTTTAGAGTGTCTAGATTCATTATATGAAGTTTTTGAATATGGAAATTTTACATGAGCCTAAGATCAATGATGGTGATTAAGAAGAAAAATATGGAAGGATTTGGAAGGTCGAAGGGAGACTATTTAGGGAGGAGAACAAGATAGTTTTAAGTTGTTGGTTGATGTTGTTTGTTGTTGATCTAGAAGTAGATAATATAGCTAAAAAAGTTGTTGTGAGTGTGAAGTTGAAGAAAAAGGAGTAAAGAGTTGAGCTAGGTAAAATGAGTAGTGAAAGGAGAAAGATACGATGTTAATCAAACAAGTCAAAGTACAAAGTGAAAGGAGATCCAAGAGATAGGTCAGACAAAGAAAGATAAACAATAAAGATCTGAACAAGAAAATGTAGTTATTATTCTTAATAGATCATTTTTTCTGTTACTATTTAATAATTATAGCAAAAAATATTAGAAGTACTGAGTGGACCTAACAAGTCTGTGAAATCCTATATGGTAACATCAAATAGTGGTGTTTGTAAATCCTTTAAATTGGGTCACTCTTTTTAGTTAGTCATAGGGAGATATAAAACCTAGATGATATTTTGGTGAAATCCTCTAACAAGGTCACATTAACAATGTGTATGGGTAACTGAAAGAAGTTGGGTCTTACTTTTGGGAAAAAAGTGGAAGTCTTTTTCCTATTTTTGAAATTTCCTGTCAATTGATGTCAAAATTTGAGGCATTTAGAGATTGAATCTAAAAAAATTTCAAAAATAAAAATTTTAGTATTTGGAATCTACTTTTTGAATATGTAATTTATTTGTGACCCATATGATAGATTTTTTAAAATTATGGATCCTTAAAAACCACTTTTTTTAAAATGCCTATTTTAGGACCATACTACACTCATGTGTGGACACCATAATTTGACACAAATAAATGAATTTTTGTAAATCCTTTTAAAGGGAGTTATCTAATAAACCTAAGATTGATAACAATATTTTTCCTTAATTTTTAATTGAATAATTTCTTTTTTATTAATTATTAATTGAGTATAAAGGTAAATTTTAAAACCTCTCATGTATGGACACCATAATTTAATCAAAATTTTATTTTTTTCATTTTTTTTTAAAACCTCAAAAGAATTGTACGTAGATTCATGACATATAAATTAATTTAAGAAAATTTATAAAATAAAAAAGTTATTAAAGTTTTAGTGAACTTCACTATTTTACATTTATGTATTACCAGTATTTTTAGAGTGTCTCTATTATATTCTTTGCAATATGCATAGTATCAAAAAAATGCACAATTTGTAGTCTCTTGTAGTAGGGAAGCCTACTAGATTCTCTGGGATAACATTTGAGTCCCTTTGGAAGGTGGTCAGCGATGCCTTAATGACCTTCTCAATCATCTATTACATAAATAGGCAACAAGGTACAATCAAAATATATAATTTCTAAATATAAACCATTAGGTGGACTGATACTACCTCAAATTCTATGATATTCCAACTACCATAGGTGAAGTGTCATTCTTCATGGCTTTGATGTAGTTATTTCTTTCCCATTGAAAAGATGTTTTTTCGACACTTCAAAACTTATGATTTTTGTGGATGAAGTTCCCATTCTCATCAAACACTTGCTTTCTTAAACTTTTGGAATGACAAGATTTCATCTTTAGACCACACATTGGACATGCAAGTTTCCCTTTATTTGAAGACCTACAAGATAATGATAAAATTGGATTAAATATGTTCATTTTTGGAATTAGTATTATCATGTACAACTAGATTTCAACATAACATACTACAAAAATGTGTCAACTGTGGGGCATCATGAAATGTCCACACAAGCATAGCATGGAATTGTAGCTATTTTGGTCCAATTGTTCTAGAGATATCATACATAGTGAAACCATTGCATAACACTAGGAACTCATCAATAAGAGATGCAATATATATATTCATATCTTTCACTTGGTACTTACCTAGTTCAATGAACAAAATCAAATAATAATTGTGGTCATTTCAGTCCAAAATTTATAATTACATGTAGATAAAAATAAATTAATAAAATACCTAAAACAATCATTTCCAATATTTTTCCCTCTTTATTGACATCCATGGAGGAAGGTTATTATTTATAACAAAAATAAGCCACATTGAGTAAATAGATCTCATCCCTCTAAATGGATTGACACCGTCAGTTGTTGGATCTATCCTGAGATTTTGAGGTTCTTCTTTAAAGTGCAACCACTTTTTTTATATGCCCATAAATGATGAACCATCTACAAGAATTTGAATAATTTCATCTCAACTCCTATTGTGTCCATGGTAATCCATAAATTGTGCCAAACTACTGCACTTGAATGATCATTCAAGACATGGAATAATGAGGATGTAATGAAGAACCTTGTGAGGCACCCTTTTTGTCACTTGATTATCTCAGTATTCACTTGTATGGAATTCAAGGCATTCTATTGCATTTTTCATATTCTTTGTAATAAATAACATGATCTTTAAGATATAAATCTATTGCTTGATACTCCATTCCAATATGTTTCATTGTGGCAAATAATTCCCAGTATGAGCGAAGGAGAACATTTGATGATGGTAATAAATAGTCACCTATCAACCTATATTAAAAATAATAATTCATCAGTATAAACAATCTAAATGTTACATATTTTACCTTTTATAGGCTATAATGATGTATATGAAAAACCTTCACATACGTGACATTGTTATGTTGGATAAACCATTCATAACCTTCAAATTCACCAACAATAATACAACAAAGAGAAGAGTTGATTGGAATCCCTCATAAAAGGTTTTATTTTCCTTCTCAAGTAGAGGTATATCATTTATGGCCTCAATCTCATCCTCATCATCATTAGTAGCATCACCACTAGTACCAAATGTGTCATGGATCAACGCATTCATACCATTATCTTCAAATGTATTTTCTAGCACATGATCATCATCTTCCATGGGATCTTGATCTTCTTCTTTAATACTCACACATCCATGTTCCTCCATATTCACACCTTCATGTTCCTCCATATTCACACCTCCATGCTCCTCTAAGATGTGGTGGTCCATATCATGTACTACCTTGGAAGAGTTTTACCTATATAAAAATGATGATAAAAAAACCCCCATTTTGTGATTCATATGTATATTAATTGTGAAAATAATATAACAAACAACTTGCCAATGGAAGATAATCAAACCCCCCTTTATTGTGACTATTCTCCCTACAATTTCACTTAGCTATTTTGATTTTGATTCTTCTTGTCTTTAAGCCATTACAACTCTTGCAAGGTCAATAACATTTTTCATCACCTTCTCTTTGAAAGTTAGACAAGAATCTAGTGATTGTCTGCCTATTTTGATCAAATTTCCTTGTATTATTTGACATGATCCTTCTTCACATGAATAACATCTTCTTGTACCTTTATTGAGTTGGTTGTACTTAATGTTTAGATCTACACATATTGTTTTAAAAGAAAATTTTAGTATAATTAATGTGTATATCTACAAAAATATTCGACATGTTGTACTTAATATTTATATTTGTAGATATGGTTTTGAAAGAAAAATTTGGTGTAATTAATGTGTATATCTACAAAAGTACTAGATGTGTTGTACTTAATGTGTATATCTACAAATATGGTTTTGAAAGAAAAATTTGATGTAATTAGTGTGTATATTCGCAAAAAATATTGGACATGTACTTAATGTTTATATCTACACATGATTTTGAAAGAAACATTTGGTGTAATTAATCTGTATATCTGCAAAAATATTTGACATGCTGTACTTAATGTTTATATCTACACATGGTTTTGAAAGGAAAAATTGATCTAAGTAATGTCCATGTCTGCAAAAATATTGGACATGTTGTACTTAATCGTTAGATCTACACATATGGTTTTGAAAGAAATGTTTGGTCACCTTGCTCAAATTCACCACTATTCCTTTTCAACATCTCACCTTTGCATTTCATCCCTATTCATGTGCTAGTGCAAGAAGTTAGGTCTCACTTTTGGCCAAAAAGTGGAAATATTTTTCATATTTTTGAAATATATTGTCAATTGATGCCAAAATTTGAGGTATTTAGAGATTAAATAAATAAAAAATTAGAAATAAAAATGTAGTGCCTAGAATCTCCTTTTTGAATATGTAATTTATTTGTATACTCATATCATAGATTAATTTTTTGATATCGATCTTTAAAAATCACTTTTTCAAAATGTTTGTTTCAAGACCATACCATGCTTGTGTATGAACAACACAATTTGACACAAGTAAATTAATTTTTTTGAATCCTTTTAAATGAAGTTACCTTACACACCAAAGATTGATGAGAATAACTTTCCTTATTTTTTTAATCAATTTTTAAAAACATTTAATTGATGATTAAGCTATATTCTAAAACCTCTTACATATGGATGCCATAATTTAAACAAAATATAAATTTTTTTGGAGTTTTTTTAAACTTTAAAAGAATTCTGTGAAGATTGATGACATATGAACTGATTTAAAAAATATGAAAAATTTAAAAAGTTAGTAAACTTTTAGTGAATCTCACTATTTTATGTTTAAGAGATACTTTTGATTAATAGATAATGGAAAAATAGAAAGTCAACTCATAACACTATAAAATTTAAATTTTTGAAATCAAATAGTAAGGTTCGTAATGGATTTTCATTTTGTCAAAAAATTCAATGGGGACGACCGTATAAAAATTATGACAATCTCTGAAATTGTCGATTAAATGCCTTAGTCAAAATTTGGTTCATAAAGGCACAAGCTTGGTCCCTCCAAGCCTATGGCATGCCTTTCCCCAAGGGAAAACCCAATGGGAATTCATGCCCATGGAAATTTCCCACCCATGGCAGTAGAATCAGGCACTCGATTTGAAATTTAAAAATTGGGTGCCGGATTTAAATTAAGCTTTTACTTAAAAATTGGGTACTCGATTATTTAAAAATTAGTTGCTCAATTTGTCAAGAATCAGGTACCCGATTTTAAATCGGGTACCCAATTGTTTTAAAATTGTGTACCCAATTTTGATGTTCCCTTTGGGTCCCAAAAGATACCCCACAAATAATTTTCAATGATTGCAATGATTGAATGACAGTTATGAATCACAACAAATTTTTTTTGTCATAATTATTTTATTTTATTGTCATCTTCTACAATTTGCAAACTATTGACTTTAATTCAAAATTGGTGCAAATATGGGATCAGAACAATGAAGAAAGAAGAAAATAAAAGTTCTAACAAATGAGGAGATTGCTAAAAAAAAAGAGAATGAAGCACAATGTCAATGAGAGAGAAGACAAAGAATTAGAGAATTCAACAATGTTTCAGAGGAGAAAGACATTGAAGATACCATGATGGATGAATAGGCTAAAGAAGAGAACCCTATACAAGGAGATTCAAGTGCACATTCTAATCAAACATTTAATATAGGTGTGTCTCGAAACCCTCAAGTTTCTTCTCATGATGAAATTGGTGATTTTTTAGAAGCAGGTTATGATATAAATGATTTAGATTTTCTTCATGACAATAGATTGCCAAATGATCATGCACAACAAACTCCAATGAAAATGAATTCCCTAAAAGAAATACCAAGAAAAAATGAAAATGAGATTAAAATTTCAATTAACATTGAAAATAAAATGTCAATTTAAAATAACAATGGTATGAATGTAGACATGGAAACACCAAGTATTGAACAAACATGTCTGAATTATATTGAAGTACGTGAACATAGTTTTCATTTTTCTAATGATGTGCTAGATAATCTTCATGGATTCATTTCTTGGAGACAAATTAGGACACATGCTAATCGATTATATATACATTTTTTTATAATAAGAAATTTAGGTTTAAATGTCAGTTGATGTTGCAACTAATTAAAATGTACAAAATGTAAAAAGTAATGAAAAGATTAGGAATGTATGAAAAACCCAAGAATAAAAATGATTCTCTAAAACAAGTTGTATCCACTATTACTAGTGCCTTTGATGTTATCGGAAAGAGAAGTCACTTTAACGATATGAATGCAGTACAACAAGCAATAAAAATAGCTTTAGTTAACAAATCAACTAATAAAAAAAGATTTATTAGTAACATAAGTGGATATTTTAATGTGAATCATAAGACTTTAGAAAGAGTTGTAAAGAGAAGGGTTAACTTTGAATGTGACCTAGCAAATAGTTTGTGGACTTCTAGTGATAGACTCTCGAGATCTAATATGAAACTTACTAGTGAAGTCAAATGTTTGGTTGAAATTTTTGGCATGATAATACAAGTGTATCACCTAATTCGAGAGATGTTCTTACATTGAGAGTTGGCTCAAAAATACATGATCCACATCCTAAACAACTTTTGAACATGTCTCAAATTGAATTGCTCAAAAAATTTATAGATGGTAAGGTGTTAAATATTACAATGAGTCAAAGATATTTTGAAAAGTGTAAACCATGGTATGTAAGGATTAAAAAGGAAGGAATCACATGTTGTAAAACTCATGTTCAATTTCATTACCATTATGATGTACTTTGATCTATACATGGTACCATGCATAGTAAAGAAATATTGCAGGTATGTGGTATAAAAATACCACCTCAAACTATATAAGATTTCATATTAGGTTTGTTTTGTGAGCCACCTAATGACCAATACTTTCTTTTCAATGCATGTATTTCTAGTACATTTGATATGTGTGGCAATCTTTCTTTGTTAGATGAATGTTTGCATGAATTTTTTTGTACTACTTTTGGACAACAATTAGATGATGTAAAAATATTCAAAACTATTGAATATCCATTTAAGGATGGGAAGCTTGAAAGAAGGTATGATCTAGTTATAGATAAAGTTAGTTGTCATGCATTTATGGATTACTTTAAGAGTGTGATCGTACCAAAATATGTTAAACACTCTGAATATGCTAGATGGTTTGATGGACAATTTTGCATATGTAAGAATACATTTAAAATTGGTAGTATAATTTCAGTTGTTGACTTTGTAGAGAACTACACACTTGCACTTCAAGATGAGGTACAACCATAGTAAATTAAAATTTAGTGCAGTTAGCAATTTATGTTCATATAGTTTAGAGGTATGCACTTGATAGTATAGAAGAGGATCGAAAAATATTGAGAGAGTACCATTTCTATAGGAGTGATAATAAAATTAATTCATCTAAGTTTTCCAATATTGTTTCAAGGTCTTTTATGATAATTCAAAAGAGAGACAAATTCAAATGACACAACATTGGATATGGTCAGATAATTGTATAGGATAATTCAAGAATGCTAGAATTTTTTATTGGTTGAGTAGGACATGTAGAAAAACTAATATCCAACATGTCTAGAACTTTTTTGAGGCCGGACATGGTAAAAGAGAACATGATGGTATTGGTGCATGCATGAAGAGAGCCCTTAATAAAGAGTAGTTAAAATTTTAGGAAAAATCCAAATTCAAAAATTCATATGAGATTATGGAATGTTGTAACAAATATTTATACACATGATCAAGTTAGAGCTCTACAATCAGACATTTCTTCTGCCTAGTTGAAGAGAATAATATCCTTTCAAGATATGACTATGACACAATTAGCAGGTCAGCTAAATGGCATTTATTTAGGAGTTTAGATTTTAACACTTGGACTATATGGATTAGGGAGCTTGCTTGTTTTTGTCAGTTTTGTCTTGTAGGTGAATGAGAAGAATGTGAGAAGATTGACGACATAAATCATTAGCACCTACTGACACACATTTTATAGATGATATAGTAAATGAAGGTTGAAATGTTACTTTTGCATTGAAAGACTATAGTCATATTTCGAACCTCATACAACATGGTGTGATCATGTTTCAATTTATATTATTTATTTATGTACAACTCATTAATATAATTCAAGTACATGTCATTAATATATTATTTATATATGTAGACATGTGATTAAAGTGTTTATGTAATTTATGTTAGTTTGTAGGACATGTTTATGTTGTTATTGCATCTATTGATAACCATGAACACACTGAGTATTGGCTAGCTAGATGTGTGGAACCTATGAAAAAATTGATATGTCATCAAGTAGGTGATGATGGTTTTCACTATCCAATTGGATCTATCATTGTAGTTGGCACTGGCTATGTACATACCTAACAAGAAGAATGGTTTACCATCATTTGAAGACTACCAATCCGAAAAGAAGATTTTACACTATTCTGATTTGGTTGTGGCAACAAATATCAAATTAGAAGGATACAGAGGGAGACATTTCAATAAGGTATTATGGAAAATTTCAATGGATGAGCATGAGAAAATCATAGATGCATTGTAAAAGAGAGAGGATGCAAATGGTACAGTGGGATGACTACATTTAAATCAAACACGTGTAAGTTTTTTCTTTATTGTGCTATTTTATATATATGTACTTATATAATTAAATTAAATATATGTATGAATTGTCAATAGAAAATTCGAGAACTTATATATACCTCTTATTCAAGTCTCAATTACAATTTATGCAAATTTAATTTTTTAAGGTAAATTGAAGATCAACATCTTGTACAATTACACATAGTGAGTACATATATTACACATATTTACATAATTTAGATTGCTCGTATCAATTTATACTTTTATTAACACATGTTTTTGTTTTACAATTTTATTTTGTAGGATCTCATTTGAAGAAATGTGTTGAACCAATTTTATATTTTGAGTTCACTTCTATTTATTTTATTCACATTGTCTTACATATATTGTAAAACATGTTGTAAAGATTTAAAAATGGGACTGCACTTCTATTTCAAAGCTAAAGGTGTACACTTGATATTAAAAATTAATTTCCAATTCAAGTAATGACCTCCTCTTTTTTTTCCCATTAATTTTACAATCAAACATGTTTAAATTAATGTTTCTATATAAATAATTAAAACAATTAAAATTATTGTGCATGTACCATATACTTACAAAATGTGTCATAACATGAATAAAATATGTCACAATAAAGAAAATGGTTCATACTTACAACATGATAACATAATAATCTACACTACATACAATAGCATGATAAGAAGTCATAAAAATATGGTACATGGTCTAACATGTCATAACATGATCTATGAAGTCAAAAAATAGATATAATACAGTTAACTATCCTAATACAAAGTGTATCAAAATAGATAACATGTGTCATAAAAACATAATCTAAAGGTGTCAAAAGACCTAATCTATTTGATCTACAATCCTCTTTACTCCAAGCAAAGAGGACTCAAATGGATCGTCCTCTGTAACATGAGGTGTTTCATCATGTGGGATATCCTATGGGGCATCATGTGTCACATATTGAGAAGATAATATGTACATGCTTAATTAAAATGGGTTTCAAAACCTAGCTTGCAAATAAATTTAATATTTAGTACATAATAAAAATAATACCATGTGAGATGGATGTCCCTCTATAATAGTAGGAGGTGCACTATGAAAGCTACCAAATGTGTGTTGGAATATTCAAATGCGAAGAATGCTTCTGAGAGGAGGAGGTTGGGGGAGGGGGGTGTAAATCAGAAGTATTATGCTTTATCCATTAAAACTTTTAACTGAAAGTAAATTGCATGCATGTAAACATGTGAAATAAACATGAAGTAAACACATGCATCAACAACACGTAACACTAGATTTTGGTAACCCAAAAATCATCTAGGAATAAGAAGGTAAAACTGGGGTGGGGATGATACCCACAAAATCACTACAACAATAATTGTTTTGACCACTTCTGATGGTCTACCCTGTGAAAGGCCTACCTTGTTAAAGGCTTTACATTGTATCAATAGTGACCTAGTTAAGGGATTTATGAACACTTTTCATTAAGTATCACCCTATTAAAGGATGTAATCACCTCTTCAAAGGATCTACAACCTAGCTGTTAAGCTAACCTATCAACATAGGATTTCCTTTCTAATACAATTGCTAAAGAGTATTAGGTACAATAAAATTGATAGCTTACAATCCTTGATTGCTGAATTTAGGCACTTGATCTGCTCTCTCTGATCTTGATTCTCTGAGATCTGATATTTATTTGCATCCCTTACTTTGTTCTAATCAATTGAATATCTAATTGCTGCTCTGTTCCTCTAATTCTTTTCACTCTTCACTCTAAATTTTACTATAGTTTCTCATACACTTTTTTCATATACACAATGAGATTTTGTCTTCATTATAAATACTTTCAAAGACTTAAGGTTAGGTATGGATCTACGATCCATATTGAATCTTTATTTTGTGCTCATTCCTTGCACTTTTATTATTGGTTGCATGCAGATTGCATAGAAAGTACAAAAGATTCGATCTTATCACTTAGAACCTTCGAGATTCATCATATGTCATCCATAAAAATGGTTTACATATGATTTTATGCCTTCTCAAACTCATATGTGCATTTTGTGTCACTCGACACTTTCTAATTCCTGATGCTGGGCACATATAAGAAAACTAGCTTACTCGGCTCTTGTAGTGATTCTATCCTACTCGGCATCATCTGTGACTCAACACCTATCTATTACTCAACACTTGTATCATGCTTGGCACCTAGAGTCACTTGGCACTTGATCTTCACTCAGCACCTAAAGATTGCTTGGTACTTAAAGATCACTTGGCACCTATTGGAATTCTAACTCGACGTACATAGGGTACTCAGCTTCAATATAGAAAGTGATTAAGTGTGTTGGCACTCAAATGTCAAAACCATTTTGAGACTAAAAATCTCCCCCTTTGACATGAGTGTCAAAAACAATTAACTAAGAATTATTTATCTGACCTTAAGATTCTTATAACTCCCCCTAAGCTGATTGTGCCATCCATTCCTATAACCAAAATTCGGATATATCTGATACTCTTTAGTTGTGCCATGTTAGCTATGCCTTGTTTCTGTACTCTATACCTGTGATATACATGTATCCCCCCCCTTTGTTATATCTCCTTGAATATATCTCCCCTTATTATATCTCCCCCTTTTTATTTATCTCCCCCTTTTTGACACAAATGTCAAAGGGTAGTAAGGGTTAAGACCATATTTTGCCAAAAATGCACTATTTACCTCCATAATCATCTTGAGAGCTCCATCACAATTATGCAAAGCAATTTCCAATGACTTGTGTTGGATGGCAATCTCTACAGCAAGGTGAACAAGTCCATCTAAAGTAGAAAGATTAGGATCTTTCTTGAGAACAATTTTAGCATAGGCTTGTTCTTTATGGAGTACTTCCAAATGTGGGGTAATGGAAGATTGGAGCTACATCAGTCTGACCTTGATGGTGGCCTCTATTGCTATCAACACAACTACTTCCTTCTGGGTATGAAGTGTTTGATTAAAGTGCTTCTCACTTTGAGCTAGATCTTTTGGTAGCTACATGCTTGAAATCTTCAAATTCCTCTCCAGGCTCATTATTCTTTGGCTTGTCTCCTATGTGAAGTATGAAAAGTCACACAACTTTTTGTACAATGAGAATATTTTCTCAAGTACCTTTTTCACTTTGTGAATGATCTTCACCAATTCAGCCTAGGACAGTGCAATTTCACTAGATATTTTCTCTTTCATTTTCCCTTGGAATTTCCTTTCATACCTTTCCATAAGTGTTACATTGGTTTCTTGGTCTTCATTTGTCACTTGGTCAACAATATCTGACAATTGTTCCATTATATACTTTGTCTCATCTGGTGATTGCAAGCTAAAGGCATCCATAAGGATATCCTTAATCTCATGTACTTACTTTTGTTTATACTCCTTCCTAAGTATCTCTTGCCTCTTTCTTCTATTCAATGCTTCTTGCATCTCAGTGATTTGATCAAAGCTTATTATTTTTGAGTCATAACTAGGTATGACTATCTCCTCATCTAATTCAGGGTCTCCGTAGTGAAGCACCCTTGCAACTTTTGTAGTACTTGGTCCTGGTGCTGACATTTTTAGTGGCATTGCATCATTTCTTGGCTTTTTCGGAGGAGTCCCCAAGGTAGGAAAATTTATCAATGTTTGTATTGCCTCCTACTCTTTAGGGGTTTTCTTTTCTTCCTTCTCCTCCTGTTTGCTACCTTGGTCAATTATAAAAATGTGAAGAGGTGCACCTTGTGTTTGTGTTGTGGGATCAGATGCAATAGTTTGTCCTATTTGTTCTATATCTTTGTCTCCTTCTACACTATGGTGTCAACTATTCCTGATGTAACAATTGTTTGCATTTGAAGTTGACCACTAGTAGCTATAGAGATAATGGAAGGTTTCTCTTGTGGATTCACCTTATCTCTAATTGGTTCAGCTACTACCTTTTTTAATTCATCCACACTAACCAATACTAGATTTGTACATAATTTTTCTTGTTGTGTGGATTGGTCAAGGATCATTTTGAGATCCTCTGTAGTTAAAGGATCGATGTTCTGAGTAGAAGTATCAGGAACATCCTTTACAGTTATAGTGTTTGCAAGTGTGATGGTTACATGAGGAAGGCTAAGAGGTGGCAATTGTGTGTCTTGCACACTCTGGTCTTGTTTCTACTCCTACTTAGCTATTGCCATTTCATCTTGTTTTTGTGTCTCCTCCTTCTCACCTTTTTCTTTCTCATCTTCATCTTTCTTTTCTTCTTCCTTCTTCTCTTCTTCTTCATTTTCTCTAACTTTTTCTTCTACCTTCTCTTTTTCACTAGGCTCTGCCTTATCTTCTTGTTCAGTGTTTTCTCCCTCAAGGGGATCTTCTTCTCCATCCTTGATAGTATTCAAACCATATATCAACTTCCATATTTTTGTAGACTTACTAACAACATCTTCAATATTATTTTGTAGGATGCTGAAGGCTCTATACTTTGGTGTGAACTTGCCACTATGTTTCTTATTAGCCTTTGTTATATGACCTCTTGTGCTAAGGTAGATTCTCTTATCTACTTTTCCATTTTAAGACAATAATGCCTTTTGTTTTCAATTATCTCATATAATTCCCTAGGCATGGTATTGTCTAACTCTAGAGGTATATTCTTAAATTCAGCCATCATGGCATATACTGATTCCTCTATTTCATTTTTCTCTTCTCTACTTAGCTTGTTGAAATCAATACTTTTCAAGTTAGTAAAATCTGCATTCTTAATATTTTCACAAATTTTATTTGTGGCTGATTTGGGAGGATGACTTATAACTCTAAATTGGATGTTATCTTCTGACTTTGTTCTCTCCTCCTCATCAAAATCTGGTTGTGCTACATATTTTCTTCTTTTCTTATGCACTTCACTAGTCTCTTCAATGGCCTTCTTCTTCTTTTTGATTTTTTCCTTGGCCTTTTGTGAAGATGCCCTTGTGGTAGCTCTTGTGACTGGTATCTGTGGCTTGGCTTGGCTTGGCTTAGTAAGCTTCTTTGCTTTACGTTGGGCTGGAGGCTGTATTGTTGCCTTTATTTTCTTTTTCTTAGCTAGGGTTGGTGGTTCCTCAGCTTCTTCTTCCTCAGCACCTTCCTCCTTATCTTCATGTAGGCCTTGAGTCAATTCCATTAGGCCTTGCCCTTGTTCATCCTCATTATCATCATCATCTTCTTCTTCTTCTTCTTCTGCCACCTCAATTCCTTCACCAAATTTCTTCTTTATTTTCTTCACCAATTTATCTTTCTTCTTAGTTATAGAGGTAGTTTTCAACTCTATTTTAACTTTGGATTTAACATCATCATATGTGACAGAAGGCTTGGTAGACTTGTCTATTTCTTCTACAAGAAATGCAGTGATTACTATCGATGCTTCATCCACATCTAGTTCATAACCCAATGGCCTTAGCCATCTCACCCTTGGAACTATTGCTTGGATATAGGTGAAATCAATATCAATTAAGAAGCATATGTCATTGATATGTTTTTCCACTAAGGAAACTGTTGGATACAATTAAGTAATTGTGTATTGTCTTTGATGTTACACAAATGCCATATTAGTTATCAGACAGAGTCTACCGAGTTCTGTCGATCAGAAAAATAGTTTATAGAGTCTACCGAGCTCAATCGGTCAGAAAAGCCTTTTGTAGTGTGTACCGAGCGTTCCTGTATGTCACACGGTGAGTTACTGTTAATCGAGTTTGCATGGTAAGCTAAGGAAAGTTTAGTTCTTACCGAGATCACTCGGGTATCAAAGGATTTTGTAGCGGACGGATAGTGTTAACCGAGTTCGCACGGTAAGCCAAGGAAAGCTTAGTTTTCACCGAGCACACTCGGTAGTCGAAGATAGCTTTTACCGAGTCTAGTCGGTTTCCAAAGGAAGTGGCAGGTTTACCGAATTCCCCGGTAATTGTAGTTTTTAACAAGTTCTGCCGGTTAACACAGGAAGCAGTTTTTTTTTGTTCTGTATTGACCGAACAACATCGCGCAGTGAAGAATTTTGTTTTAATTGTTAGTTCAAGCCAACTTTGGAATATGTTTTGTCAAGTTGGTTGGGCCGACCTGGTATTATGTATAGTATATAAAGAGGTGCTCAAGATGCGGAAAAGTGTGGAACAGAGAGTGTATATGGATAGTGCAAGGAAGTGCAAGGAAGAGACTTGCGTGTGCCTAAGCAGAGTTGAGCAGAGGGAAATCTTGGAGCTGCAAAGATATATTTAATCAGTAAGGATCTTGTGGAGCTAAACTGAGATCTGTATTCAGCAAGATAAGTTGCATGTATTTTCAGATCATTCATTGTTGCTTTCTAACCATTGTAACAGTGATTCCAAAATCTCCTAACAGAGTTGGTTTAACAGCCATTCCATAAATCCTTTAACAGGGTGGCAATTTAGTTGAATTGTTCTAAAGACCTCTTATAAGGCCACTCCTAACAGGGTGATTAAATCCTCTAACAGGGTCACACCTAACAGTGTGTTTTGTAACCTTTAACATGGTTGGCTCCTAACAGGGCTCACTTCAGAAGAGTGAAAATTGGTGACTAGTTGCTAGTGGTTTTTTCCATATTGGGTTTCCACGTAAATCTAGTGTCTATCGTGTTCATGATTACTTTCTTTTGCATAGTTGCTTATTTCAGTAAATACTTAATAAATTAACCAAACATCTATCAAGTATTAAGCAGTAATCTATGTGTTTACCGAGTAGCAGCAGCAACTAAGTTTAGGGCATCTTTGGGACTGTTGAATTTGTTTTTTTGGTAACTGATTCACCCCTCCCCTCTCAGTTACCCCATCTTCATTTTCCAACAATTGGTATCAGAGCTTTTGGTGCTTGCAGGAGGAGATTTCAAAGATCTAAGCCAAAGATCAAGATGTCTTACAAGAGGAAAATCCCAAGGCTTAATCGAAACAACTTCTCAGCATGGCAGGGATTAATGAGACTTCATCTAGCTTCCATTGGTGACACTGGTCTGAAATATCTTGATGAGAAATATGTAGAACCATCAGGTACATTATCAGTCAATGACATTGCTATAAAGAAGACTCATAACATTATGATGATTGATATTGCATCTGCCTTGAGTTATGAAGAGTTTGATGATGTCAAGGACTGCACGACTGCCTATGAAATGTGGGAAAGACTGAAAGAGATCTATGGTGAAGATGACAATGTCAGAAGAGCCAAAGCTGAAAGTCTGAGAGGACAGTTCGATCAGATGAAAATGAAAGAAAATGAAAACATTGCCAAATATGTTGAAAGAATTAAAGCATGTGTCAGTGCTATCAAAGCTTCTGGAGGAATTATCAGTGAAGAGACAGTCATAAGTAAAGTTCTTAGAACTCTACTTTCAGTTTATGCCATCAGGGTATCAGCCATTCAAGAAAGAAGGTGTGAGGCCAATCACAAGATAAACCTAGAGGCCATAGTTGGAAGATTGACAGCATTTGAACTAGATAATTTTGATAATTATGTTCTAGCTGCAAAGAACATTGAGTCTGCATTTGAAGCCAAGCTTTCACTCAAGGACAAAGGCAAGAAGAAGAAGGAATCTCAGTCAGAGAGTGAAGATCAAATAGATCAGAGTTCTGATAGCGACCTTGAAGTAATTGAAGCTCTAATTGCAAGGAAATATTCAAGAGGAAGAGGTAAATACAAAGGTAAAGTACCCCTAATCTGCTTTTCATGTGAAGAAGTCGGTCATATTGCTGCAAGATGTCCAAACAAGAAAGATAAAGATGAAAAAAAAGAAAATAAATGGAACAGTAAGAAAGATCTCAAATCATTTAAGGATAAAAGTAAGAAATCATGTTTTATGGCTAAAGACTCTAATGATTCTAATGATGAAGAAGAGGATGAGATTGTTTACATTGCTGTAAAAGATGAATCTGACAATGAAGAAATGGCACTCATCTCTCACATAAGTAAGAATGATACATGGATCATTGATAGTGGCTGCTCACATCATATGACTGGAGATAAAACAAAGTTTGATCAATTTGAAGAGTATGATGGTGGCAGTGTAAGATTTGGAAACAATGAACCTTGTTGCATCAAAGGAAAAGGAAGAATCACTCTAACCCAAGAACTTGTATGTGATAATGCTTATTGGGTAGAAGGCCTAAAGCACAATTTGTTGAGTGTGGCACAGTTACTCAACAATGGACTCAAAGTAGAATTCATCCAAGGCAAAGCAAGACTGCTGAACGGTAAGGGAAAGCTGATTGGATCTGGTACTCAAACTAAAGCTAACTTGTTCTATCTTGAACTTGGTGAACATTCATGTTTTATTGCTCAAGTAGAAGAGAGTTGGTTATGGCATAAAAGGTTATGTCATGTGAATTTTGACAATTTGGTAAAGATAAGAAAATTCAAGAAAGTGAGAGGCATTCCTGATTTAAAGAAACCAGAGGTCGGTTTATGCAAGAATTGTCAAATTGGAAAGATGGGTAAGTCTAGTTTCAAAAGCAAAAATTATCAGTCTGAAGATTTATTAGAAATTGTGCATACTGACTTATGTGGACCTGTTGAAACTAAAAGCTATACTGGTGAAAAATATTTTATTCTTTTTGTTGATGATTATTCAAGAATGATGACCGTCATGTACCTAAGGAACAAATCAGAAGCATTTGAAAAGTTCAAATGGTATTTGGTGAGAGTAGAAAAAGAAATAGGGAAAAGATTGAAATGCCTAAGGTCAGACAGAGGTGGTGAATTTATTTCACATGAATTCAATAACTTTTTTATTGAAAGAGGAATCAAAAGACAGGTTTCAGCACCAGGTACTCCTGAACAAAATGGCATAGCTGAAAGAAGGAACAGATCCATCATGGATTGTGCAAGAACCTTGATGATAGAAAAGAATGTTGCTATCAAATACTGGAAGGAGGCTATCAGTATAGCAGTTCATACCTTAAACCGAGTACAATTGAAAAAAGATTCATTCAAAACTCCCTATGAATTATGGTATGGCTATAAACCCAATGTAAGTTATCTGAAAGTATTTGGAAGCAAATGTTATATCTTGAAAGAATCTAGAAAAGGAAAATTTGATGTAAAAGGTGATGAAGGTATATTTCTTGGATACTCATGCAAGAGTAAAGCATATAGATGCTTGAACTTATCTACTCACAAAGTCATAGAAAGTATACATGTGAAAGTTGATGAGTTTGCAGAAAAGACTGAAGAAGAAAGCAGAAAAGAACCAGAAGATTACAAAAGATTCGTCTTCAGTGAACCGGATATAATCTCAACTGCATCTGAGAATCAGAAACCTTCTTCTACCGAGTCATCACTAACCGAGTTGTAGGAAACATCTACCGAGCCAACATCTACCGAGTCAGAGAATACCGAGTTAGAGATTACCAAGCCAGAGGTAACTGAGCATGTGCATACCGAGCCAGTTGATACCAAGCCAGACCAAACCGAGCATGAAGGTGAAATGCAAGAAGATAACGACAAGATTCATCCAAAAGGAAAACAACCTGTTCTAGCCAAGTATGTCAGGAGACATCATTCAGCAGATCAGATCATTGGAAATAAATCTGAAGGAACCATCACAAGAAGTAAGTTGAAAGGTACTTGTTTACTTGCTGATTTTGAACCTAGAACTGTCAAAGATGCATTAGAAAATGATAATTGGATTGAAGCAATGAATGAAGAAATAGAGCAGATAGAGAAAAACAAGACATGGACTCTTGTACCCAGGCCTAAAGACAAAAATGTAATCGGTACAAAGTGGGTTTTTAGAAATAAGTTGGATGAAAATAGTAAAGTATCAAGAAACAAAGCTAGATTAGTGTGCAAAGGATATTCTCAAGAGGAAGGCATAGATTATGGAGAAAATTTTGCTCCCGTTGCTAGATTGGAAGGTGTTAGAACCTTATTAGCATATGCTGCTTACAAAGGTTTTAAAGTTTATCAGATGGATGTCAAGTCAGCATTTGTAAATGGTATACTAGATGAAGAGGTCTACATTGAACAACCTGAAGGTTTTATAGATCCAGATAAAAAGAACATGGTTTGCAAATTGCACAAGGCACTGTATGGTCAGAAACAAGCCTCTAGAGCATGGTATGAAAGATTGCATAGCTATCTTATTCAAATTGGATTTCAAAGAAATAATGATAACAGTAGTTTGTATATCAAGGAAGGACCAAAAAATAAGATTTTCCTAGCAGAAATATTTGTAGATGATACTATTTTCACAGGAAATGATGATCTTTGCAAAGAATTTTCAAAACAAATGAGCAAGGAATTTGAAATGTCAATGTTCAGTGAAATCAAATTCTTTGTTGGACTACAAATTCAACAGAACAAGAATGGCATCTACATCACTCAAGCAAAATACATCAAAGAGATATTGAAAAATTTTGGTATGGAAGACTGTAAACCAGTTGGAACTCCCATGTGTACTGGACTAAAACTTACCAAAGAAGATGATTCAAAGGAAATAGATCAGACATTGTACAGATCTATGATTGGAAAGTTGCAATATGTAGTTCATACTAGGCCAGATATTGCTCTTGCAGTTGGAATTGTGGCAAGATTTTCAGCCAAACCAAGAGAAAATCACATGATGGGAATCAAGAGGATAATGAGATATCTAAAAGGAACTGAAGATTATGGATTATGGTAAAAATTTGGAGGAAACCTAGACTTAAAAGTGTTTACTGATGCTGATTGGGCAGGAAACCTTGACGACAGAAAAAGCACAAGTGGAGGTGCATTCTTTCTTGGAAAGAGGTTGGTTTCTTGGACAAGCAAAAAGCAAAATTGTACAACTCAATCAACAGCAGAGGCAGAGTATGTTGCTGCAGCAGTAAACTATTCTAATATTGTTTGGTTCAAGCAATTGCTACAAGGCATGAAGATGGAAATCAAGGAACCAGTTGTCATGTTTTGTGATATTACAAGTGCAATCAACATATCTAAGAATCTAGTAATGCATTCTAAGACTAAGCACATTGCAATCAAGTATCACTTTGTCAGAGAATTGGTGCAGGACAAGGAAATCAGATTGGAATATGTCCATACAAAGGAACAGATTGCTAACATATTCACAAAGCCTTTACCTAAGGATGCATTTTTGTATCTCAGAGGTAAGTTAGGGGTCATTCCCCTATCTGAAGTTCACTAAAAATAAGTTTTAGTGATGCATCAGCTCTTACAAAATTGAACAATCATCAGTTGATGTAGCAAATCAAGGAAATATTGCATATGAATCAGTAATAAAGGTACAATGAAATTCATTGAAATTGGATTGTCTTTGGCATGTGTTGTCAAAGAGGGAGAGTTTTACTGTCATATCTTTCCGAAATTTGATTATGTAATTTCTTCACAGAGGGAGATTACTGTAAGAGGGAGAGTTCTCTATCTTAGAGGGAGAATTGTTAATTGTGTTGTGTTGATGTAGACTTGCTTTCAAATTTCATTTCTACTATGACATGTTGTGTTGCCATCAATGCCAAAGAGGGAGATTGTTGGATACAATTAAGTAATTGTGTATTGTCTTTGATGTTACACAAATGCCATATCAGTTATCAGATAGAGTCTACCGAGTTTTGTCGGTCAGGAAAACAGTTTACAGAGTCTACCGAGCTCAATCGATAGACTCTGTAAACTGTTTTCCTGACCGACAGAACTCGGTAGACCGAGCTCAAACGATCAGTAAAGCCTTTTGTAGTGTGTACCGAGCGTTCCTGTATGTCACACGGTGAGTTAGTGTTAACTGAGTTCACACGGTAAGCTAAGGAAAGTTTAGTTCTTACCGAGATCACTCGGGTATCAAAAGATTTTGTAGCGGATGGTTAGTGTTAACCGAGTTCGCACGGTAAGCCAAGGAAAGCTTAGTTTTCACCGAGCACACTCGGTAGTCAAAGACAGCTTTTACCGAGTCTAGTCGGTTTCCAAAGGAAGTGACAGGTTTACCGAATTCTCCGGTAATTTTAGTTTTTACCGAGTTCTGCCGGTTAACATAGGAAGCAGTTTTTTTTAGTTCTGTATTGACCGAACAACGTCGGCCAGTGAAGAATTTTGTTTTAATTGTTAGTTCAAGCCGACTTTGGAATATGTTTTGTCAAGTTGGTTGGGCCGACCTGGTATTATGTATAGTATATAAAGAGGTGCTCAAGATGCAGAAAAGTGTGGAACAGAGAGTGTATACAAATAGTGCAAGGAAGTGCAAGGAAGAGACTTGCGTGTGCCTAAGCAGAGTTGAGCAAAGGGAAATCTTGGAGCTGCAAAGATATATTTAATCAGTAAGGATCTTGTGGAGCTAAACTGAGATCTGTATTCAGCAAGATAAGTTGCATGTATTTTCAGATCATTCATTGTTGCTTTCTAACCATTGTAACAATGATTCCAAAATCTCCTAACAGAGTTGGTTTAATAGCCATTCCATAAATCCTTTAACAGGGTGGCAATTCAGTTGAATTGTTCTAAAGACCTCTTACAAGGCCACTCCTAACAGGGTGATTAAATCCTCTAATAGGGTCACACCTAACTGTGTGTTTTGTAACCTTTAACAGGGTTGGCTCCTAACAGGGCTCACTTCAGAAGAGTGAAAATTGGTGACTAGTTGCTAGTGGTTTTTCCCATATTGGGTTTCCACGTAAATTTGGTGTCTATCGTGTTCATGATTACTTTCTTTTGCATAGTCGCTTATTTCAGTAAATGCTTAATAAATTAACCAAACATCTATCAAGTATTAAGCAGTAATCTATGTGTTTACCGAGTAGCAGCAACAACTAAGTTTAAGGCATCTTTGGGACTGTTGAATTTGTTTTTGTGGTAACTGATTCACCCCTCCCCTTTCAGTTACCCCATCTTCATTTTCCAATAGAAACTAGTATTCTTACCCTTTGCTTCATGGATTTCTTGAAATCCTTTAAATAACTTGTCATATAGGCTTCAAAGTTGTCACCCATCTGATTAATGAACTCATTGACTTGTGTAATTGTAGTTTTGTTAGGATTTCAACTCACATTTCCTATAGAAGGAAACTCTTCCATAACATAAAATAATATACACATAAGAACTTAACCAAATTTGCATTGAGCACCTTTTGATCTCCTTATTGCTCCTAGTTTTTCATTTATCTACTGGAACAAAAGTTCTGATAGATAATATGTGTGATCTTTCTTTACCAGTTTCTAGGCTACATCAATAGCTATGCATGGTACATTGTTCAATCTATTGGATTGATAGAATTTGTGGGATATTATTCTCATAGAAAAATCTAGAAGAGGATCAATGATAGTATCAATAGTCATACTCCTTTTATTCCAGTTTGCACGTGTATTCTTTTCAATGATCTCTTTAGAATCATTGCACAGGGTCTTAGGCCAATCTAGGGTGGGAAAACTTGTAACCCTATGCACTATCATTTTTTCAATCTTTATTGGACCTTTTTCCAGCAAAAAACATCCATTTTAAATTCTACTTAAAACAATCTGTATCCATTCAGTTTTGAATCCTATAGGGTAAACTAGGGCATTGGTCAAACCCTTTCTTTGGACTATCTAGAATTTGTCCTTCACAATCTTGTTCTCACATAGTTTTTCATAGGCTCGAAGTATTTCAAGATCACCTATGGCACTAATTTTTTATTTAAACACTTCCTTACATCCTGCACCATGACTACTTTGGATGGGATGATGGATAATGAGCCAGCAGGGTCATTTTTGTAGGCGACTTCTAGAATTGGCCTAAATTTAGGTTGTTTAATCTCATTACTAACAAGCTAAACCTCATGACCTTCTTTTCCCTTAGGTTTGTTAGAGCTAGAAGCCATTATACCAATCTAGGGTTTTAAAAGATTAAAAATTTAACACTATGTAGCTTGACACTTGATAAATACCTTTGATCGACAAAATTTATGTTGAATCATAGTTATAATCCATGCAAATGGCTTCAATGTAGTTCTTTGATCTCTCCTACACTCTTCTCGTCTTTGCTCTATGTTTGAATGGCAAGAAATGATGAAAAATTGACCTTATACCCTTCAAAACATAGCATTAAATGCGTAGTGCATGTACAACTATAAACTTAGCACTTGAAGGTTTCAACATCACTCAGATTCAGTTGACATTTCTCAACTCTGCATCAACCATCAACTTAGTCACTATTAGCAACTCGACATGCATTAGAGATTTACTCAACATCTAAGGACAACTCGATAGTATTTGCAAGAACTTCAAATTTTGACTTGGCATCTTTGCTTATTGTCATGTCCCCTTTTCAAATAATTAAAAAAGAAAATCTTTGCTAAGGCAGGCAGGCCCAAGAAAGTGAAGTTTCGGAAAAAGGGGGTTAATCTTTAGAAACCGTTGGACTAATAAATGAAAATTATTATTAAAATAAGTTTCATTAACCTCTCTTGGACGTGAGTTACAGTTATGCCCTCTTTTAAGGGGTTTGGAGGCATTTTGGGCTGATTCCAGACTTGATTTTCGCTCATTCTTTGTTATTCTTCAGAGGCTGCCAAACCTGTGGAGAAGGAGACCCAAGAACGGGAGTTTGCAGGTTTCCAGGGAGACCCAAGAATGGGAGTTTGTAGGTTTCTAGGAAGGCTAAGGATGGGAGTTTGAAGCCATCCCATGTGCATGCTCATACAGAGTTTGCCTTTGTGCTGAACAGTGCAACTTTGTGAGTTTCCGGGTGTATTTTTGTAAGAGTTTGGTGTTTCCGGTTGAGTATTTCATATCAGTTTTGGTTGCTGCTATATTTTATACTTTAAGCTGTTAAAATAGAGCTGAATATATATATTGGGACGTGATTAAACTTCTGAGATAGATTATTAGTGTTCTTGTGGTGTTTCCGGGCATATTTTGTGCTATTACGGGAGCCCGATGAGCATAGTTTTGGTCCTACATTTTCGAGCTGTTGTGTAAAGGCCATACGGATCTGGAAATGTCAATTTGTAGGCTGTTATGCTGCTGAAAGTTCTGTAAAAATTTCCATTTTTAGATTCATTAATAATTTGTGAAGTTGTGAAGCTTTTAGCACTATTTTCAACATACCCGATTTGGGGTTTCTTAAGGAATTTGGTGGATCTTTGGGATATTAGCTGTTTGATTTTAAAGATCTGATTAGAGGTTGGAAATATCATGAAAAATTAGAAAAGGGACATTTCACTTATGCTGATTTCTTCTTTGCAATACTTCTTTGTCATGGGACTAATGTATGATATAACTTTGTATATCAGTCCCATATACCTATTCATTCTTAGTTTGATGAATTTTGATTACTTGACCCATTGGGTGAAGTGATCTCTTCACTTGATGTGCTACACTCATTTTTCTTCTTCCATGTCTTATTCATCTCTCCTCTAATGTGTTCAATGTCTGCCTTTGCCTTCCCTTTGTTGAACTCAGAACTTGGTGCCTTGGACCTTATTGGGAAATTCCTACTTATATGACTAGTCTTCAAGCAACTGAAGCATGTGATTTGACTCAATCATCTGCTGTAGTTTCCTCTAAAATGTGTCCTTATGTAATTTTGAGGAACATGTCCATATTCCTAACAGTAATGATGGCTATACTTGGTGTTGTAATCCCAATAGTAGTGATTTCCATTGCCTTTTGTATTTGCTAGTTGATTTGATGCCCACATGGGCTTTGATCTACATTCAAAGGCTCTATGTCATACTTCTTGCAATTGTAGCAGTGACCTTCAAATCTTGGTGTCTTGATAGTCCTAGTTCTGCATTCATGTGCTTGATGTATTTGCTTCTTGCACTTATGGAAATAGCTTGCACTCTTAGATTTATCATGCTGATGGGCATTATTGCTCCTACACATAGTAGAAGTATGTTCTTTCTTACCATAGAAATGATAGGTAGGTTTGGTGTTCTTAGCTTTTTTCTTGCTTTCTTCTACAGTCCTAGATGACTCTCCTTCTTTAGTGTTGGTATATCCTAATCCTTGAGTGTCATTGCTGGACCTTCGAGATTTTAGCAACTGCTCAAAGTACTTGATGGCTTCGTTAGGTTTGTTGAAGCTCTCTGAAATTTCCTTTTCTCTTCTCAAGTCATTCTACAATTTTTCATTTTGCATCTTTAGTGTAGAGATCTCAATGTCCTTTAGATTCGGCTCATGATGTGCATTCATCATCTGGCTTAAGGTTTCTAGCTGCTTGTTTGAGATTCTTTCAAACTCAATTATCTTTTCCTCCAATCTATTTGTAAGATTTCTCTTGTCATCTTCTATCATGGATTTTTCTTCAATATCTCTTTTCTTTTGTTCAGTCACCTCACAAAGCATTATGGCTTGTGATTCTTGTTCAATCTTCAAGGTTCTGATTTCTTTTGCTTGAGATCTATTCATTTCCATTAGTTTTGCTATTACTACATCAAACTCTTTAATATCACCATTGGAAAAAAAGTTTGTGGTATCAATCTCCTTGTAGTTTACATCATTTTCAGCTATGGCTATATCCTTCCTTCTTTTCAAGGTTTTTTGTAATTCTACTCTTGCTTCCTCCAATTTGTGTAGAGCGAGTTGAACATCAATCACTTGATTTTTTATTATCTTCCCAAGTTTGAAGACCTCCATCTTCTAACCTTTTTCTTGAAGCTATTAGGCTTCTCCTTGTGAGAACCTAGGCTCTGATACCAATTGTTGGAATATTCAAATGGGAAGAATGCTTCTGAGAGAGGAGGGGGGGGGGGGGTGGGGGTGGGTGAATCAAAATTATTATGCTTTATCCATTAAAACTTTTAATTGAAAGTAAATTGCATGCATGTAAATGTATGAAATAAAAATGAAGTAAACACATGCATCAACAACACATAACACTAGATTTTGGTAACCCAGAAACCCTCCAGGAATAAGAAGGTAAAACTGGGGTGGGGATGATACCCACAAAATCACTACGGCAATAATTATTTTGACCACTTTTTATGGTCTACCCTATTAAAGGCTTTACATTGTATCAATAGTGACCTGGTTAAAGGATTTACAAAAACTTTTCATTAAGTGTCACCCTGTTAAAGGATTTAATCACCTCTTCAAAGGATCTACAATCTAACTGTTAAGCTAACCTATCAACATAGGATTTCCTTTCTAATGGAATTGCTAGAGAGTATTAGGTAGAATTAACTTGATAGCTTACAATTCTTGATTATTGAATTCAAGCACTTGATTTTCTCTCTATATTCTTGATTATCTAAGATTTGATATCTGTTTGTATCCCTTGCTTTGCTCTAATCAACTAAATATCTAATTGCTGCTCTATTCCTCTAAGTCTTTTCACTCTTCACTCTGAATTTTACTATAGTTTCCCATACACTTTTTTCATATACACAATGATATTTCATCTTCCTTATAACGACTTTCAAAGACTTAAGGTTAGGTATGGATATACGATCCATATTGAATCTTTATTTCCTACGCATTCCTTTCACTTTTATTATTGGTTGCATGCCTTCTCCATTTTTCTTATTGGCTCCATGTAGATTTCATAGGAAGTACAAAAGATTCAATCTTATCACTTAGATCCTTCGAGATTCATCATATTTCAGCCATAAAAATGGTTTAAAGTTGAGTTTGTGCCTTCTCAAACTCATATGTGCATTTTGTGTTACTTGGCACTTTCTAATTCCTGATGCTTAGCACATATAAGAAAACTAGCTCACTTTGCTCCTGTAGTGATTCTATCCTACTTGGCATCATCTATGACTCGACACCTATATATTACTTGGCACTGGTATCATGGTCAACACCTGAAGTCATTCAGTACTTGAGCTTCACTCGGAACCTAAAGATTGCTTGGCACCTGAAGATCACTCAACACCTATTGGAATTTTGACTTGGCATACATAGTGTACTTGACTTCAATGTAGAAAGTGATTAAGTGTGTTGACACTCAAATGTCAAAACCATTTTGAGACTAAAAATGTGGTTGTGGTGAGGTCCTATAATTTACAATACATAATTTTTTTAAATTTAATAAAGATCACAACGAACTATGTATTTATAGAGTCACAATACTAATCTCAATGGATGATGTGAATACCTCCATCTAGCTTAGTCAAAATTATATATACATGAATTAAAAATTACATAAATTAAAAAGTACATATTTTACACTACATTTTTTTGAAATAAAAACATATATATTATACATGAGTAGTAGGCAGTGTCTAAAGATATGTTACCATGATGATCATAGCCATGTCTCAAATGTTCAAAAGATGGAGTTGAAAATAAACTATATTGAGGACTATATGAATAAGTATGATCCATCTCTTGTTCATAAAACAAGAACACGTAAATTTATGCATGAATCATAGTTGAACATAAGTTACTAACAATGTGTACATAAAAATAGTACAAATTATTTTTCTTCAAAAGTTCATACCATAGTTATTTGAGGTTGCACCTAAATGATCAATAGACTAGGACGTGTACAAACATTGAACTATGTAACATATGACAATCCCTACAAAATCAGATAAAAAGAACATATGAGCACATGTTATTAAATTTGAGTTTGAATGTACATTATTTATAGTGTAATTAAAAGTGCATATAGTATGAGGGATGCCAATGTTTGTAGGTCTAGAAAAAAGACTATACTACCTCCTAAGAGGAACAATGTCATCCATCCTCTTTTATTTGAAAATCAACATACATTAATATTGCTAATACAATTACACATATATGTAGAAAGTAAATAATTACTTACTTAATAAATTTTAATTAAATTTTTACCTACTGCTCATGATTGTATGTCTCTCCATGCAGAAGGTCAACAAATGATGACACATCAATATCATCACTACCATCACCATGAGTAGCATATGTGTCATCACCAAAATCAATTCCCTCAACATCATGGTCATCTTGTACCACATTAACATTACTCAGGGGGCCTCTGCATAAAGCTCCATAAGTAGTACAAATGTGTCCAAGTGGACAAATATCTATCACCTACATCCACTGCTCTACTAAATTTCCCTAAGGGGCACTAAATGAAGTAAGACAAGATCACACTGCTCAATGATGGTGAGGTATTGGGACAACTAGTTTAGGAAGAGGTACAACAAGCTAAGGAGGTGTGTGATTCAATTTATTATCACTCAGCTTTTCCCTAGGCCTATCTTGAGGCATCCCTCCACCAACCCCCTGAAATTATCAAGTATCAAAATAATTAGATTTCAAACCCAATTCAAACTCAGCCCAAAGCTTGTTAAGAAAGTAGCTAGGCACCTCATGATTTGTGTGTGGTGGATGGTCAAATAACACTGCTCCCAAAAGTGTGCCGATATACACAAATTTATGCACCATCTAAAAAAATGTGAGGCTTCTTATCGCTAATCTCAAGAACTATCATAGGGTTGATAAAATATCTTTTAAATTTTCATTTATTTAATTTTATCTAATAGACCTCTCTATAGGATAGACCATCATAATAGAAGGAATGCATGTTTTGCCTAAGTAATTTAAAGCAATCGATGTCACTATCCAAATGCTTGATAGAGTGCACAATTCCTTGCATACTATCTGCAAGGCAAAGTAGGTGAGGGCGGGCTCATGTCTAATGGTCTAAATATCATGCATGAGGTCACAAAGGTTGCACCTCATACTCTCCCATAGATCCTTTGTAGTAGGTGTTGGAGGAGGACTAGGTGGTCATGGAGGTGTGGGTGGATGTGGAGGTGGAGATGGAGGGAGCGGGGGTGGGGGTGTTTCCATAAAATATAATCTACATATATGTTTAAACAACATAAAAAATAACAAAATTACTATTTAATAAAATACATCTAAAATATGAATTATATAAATGTACATCTTTAAAACCATGTATCAATTATATAAATAAAGTTAAACACTTAAGTAAACTTTAATGTTAAGGCTAATTGAACATTATACCAAATTTAAGCCTAATGATAAAATAATACTCCAAAAAACTATTAATATATCAATTTAAATGTGAATTTTAAAAATAACTTATATTTATGTTTAGGATTATGCCTTAGCATTTACAATTAAGGTTCAATATTAGAACAATTACAATTTAACATAAATAAGATTGTGGTTTGGGTTAGGATTTAGGGTTATCCATTTAGAATTATGGTAGAGTAATTGGGGCAGAAAATATAAGATTTAGAATTACAGAGGCTACTATTTAAAGGCTTATCATTTAAGATTAGGCATTAGAATTTAGAATAATGGTTTAGGTTTTGATGGATAATTTAATTTAAGATTATAGTTTAGCACTTAGAATTAGTGTTTAAAAATTAGGATTAGACTTAGGGTTTACATTTTAGGATCACGTACTAGGTTCAAGGATTATGATTTTAATTATGGTTCTAGGATTAAGATTACTTTCCATTATGGTTACTTTTATGGTTATTTGGCTAGGGATCAAGTGTTAGGTTTAAGATTTGAAGTTAGAATTAGAATTAGGGTTTAACATTTAGGATTAAGTTTATCATTTAAGAAATGGGTTAGGATACTTGTTTTAAGGTTTCAAATTAATGATCAGGGTTAGGTTTCTCATTTTTAATTATATAATGATTTATATTTTAGGATCACATGCTAGGTTTAAGGATTACAATTTTTAGTTATGGTTAAGATTCAGATAATTTTAAAGTGTATAGTAATTTAGATTTTAGCATTTAGGGCAATTATTGAGAAATTAGGGTCTACCATTTGCAATCATGGTTTGACATTTAGAGTTGGGGCTAGGTTAAAGATTATGGTATGGGTTTACACCACTAAATTAGAAAAATGATTAGGATTATGGTATGTATTTTCTAGGAAATTTAATATGAGTGTTTAACATTTATATTTAAATATTAAGGATTATACTTTAGTATTTACAATTAAGGTTCAATATTAAAACAAATAGGATTTAAAATATAAATAAGATTATGGTTTGGGTTAGGATTTAGTGTTATCCATTTATAGTTAGGGTAGAGTAATTAACATTATGATTGGGGCACAAAATATAAGATTTAGGATTACGACTACTATTTCAAGGCTTATCATTTAAGATTAAGCAAACTAGAATTTAGAAATAAGGTTTACGTTAAGATTTAAGATTTATGAATGATAATTTAAAATTATAGCTTAGCACTTAGAAAAAGTGTTTAAAAATTAGGATTAAAATTAGGGTTTACATTTTAGGATCACATGCTAGCTTTAAGGATTATAATTTTTAACTATGGTTAAGATTAGGATAATTTAGTACTTCTAGTAATTTATATTTTAGTATTTAGGGCAATTATTGAGAAATTAGGATTTACCATTTATAATCATGGTTTCACATTTAGAATTAGGACTAGGATAAAGATTATGGTATGGGTTTACATCATTAAATTAGATATATCATTACAATTATGGTATGTATTTTCTAGGAAATTTAATATCAGTGTTTAACATTTATATTTTTTTAATGTGTAGGATTTTTCTTTAAAGTATTTATGATTAAAGTTCAATGTTAAAAAAACTAGAATTTAACATAAACAAGATTGTAGTTTGGGTTAGGATTTAAGGTTATCCATTTATAATTAGTGTTTCTCATTTTTAATCATATAATGGTTTAAATAAATAAATTAGTGTTAGGGTTAGGATCAGAATTATGGTGAGAGTGAGATTTACATCAAGGTTAATACTATGTTTAGGGTTAGTGCACGTAGTTTTATAAAAAATGATATGGTCATAAAATTATTAAAAATCTTATTGTAAAATTTATTTGACTAAATAATGAAATGATAAATGGACACATAATTTGAAGTATGGGATTTAAAATTACATTTCATTTGGAAGGTAAACATTACATATTGAAAACCACAAATAGAATTTAAGAGAGTTTGCAGTTATGTCATAATTAGGGCTAAGCTTGTCTTAAGGATTTGGTTACATGATTGTTTAGGATTAGAGTTTTAGTTAATGTTAGGATAATAGTGTTGGGCTTATGATTAGAGTTACATGAATCTAGGGTTTAGAGTTAAAACTATGGTTTTAAGGTAAGGGAGCACATTAAATACTTAGTTTTATGTTTAGGGTTTAGATTAAATTATTGTAAAGTTATGGTTAGGTTGAGATTAGAGTTAGGAATATAGTTAGTTTTACTTTTTAAATGAACATCTACAAAATTAAAATTAAAATGAGTGTAGATAAAAAAATATTTAAATTAATAGATACAATAATTTAAATAGAAAACTATTAACCATGGAAATTTACAATATTACATATCAAAAACTATTAAATGTGAAAAAAGGAAAAAATTTTGATGGAATTATAAAGAGTAAAACTAAAAACAATGAAGTAAAATACTAGAAAGCAAAGTAAAATACCTAGTACAGTAAAAAACAACAATTGGGGTTTAGTAGAAATCCAAAAATGGGTTCCCATTTCTAAGCTTAAATTAAGCTCTCATTTCTGATGCCAATGAAAGTGGGTGAAAGCCCCATAAAAAGTGGGTTTTATATTTTTTATAAATTGGGTGCCTAATTTTTAAATACGGATCGTGCACCCAAACCATAACGAGTACCCAATTTTTTAAAATCAGGTACCCATTTTTGAAGAGGTCCATTTTGTGGAATTGACTTCCATAGAATTGTGACCTGACTTTGTACATTCACCCTCATCACATTTCTCACCCAATGATTGACCCATATTAATATTATTTCTATCAAATCTAGCCAATTGTAGTTGGTTGAAAGTCATTTGATATGAAACATGTAAACTCTAAAAAATAGAAATTTATTATTTTTAGTATGTTTGACATGGAAATAGATCTAGATTCAACTTTGCATTCTAATGTGGCAATGTGGTATGTTAATAGTACACATAGGTTTCTTATAGCTCATTAAGTGCATGACTCCTTGAGATTTTACTTCTACCTAAGAACATGTCCTCTTGTCCATATTTTTCTTTGTTTATGAGTTGGGGATGAGAGTGTCAAGAATATCATAAAATGCTCCAAAAGTATCCCAACACACTTTAAACTAGCTAGGTATCATCTAATGATTGTTGGTCAATAGTTGAAAGCTTGACATAAATCCATTAATGAATCCAAATGAATTTGAACAACTAATTATATATAAGTATCTCCTTCTTATGATGATAAAATGATTAAAATTACACCCGAGTATTTGATTTAGTTTATGCTATTTAGTATTGATACTAACATTTTGTACATTATTGCCACTAAAACAAATAATAAAGCAAGGAATTCAAAAATTTGTTATTTCTAAAACAACTTCTTATGCTGAAACATTAAAGAAAATAATTCCTTATTGCTAACAAAATAATATATAAAATTTATATGGTAGGTCTAGTCATCAATAGTTTTCCATCATTTTTTAAAGTATCGTAAAGTATTTATATATGTTGCCAAAGAGTAAGACTTACCTTCAAAAAGGTTAATCGTAATTCAACTGTGCTGTGAAATCAATAGAAACAAATGAAATCAATTTCAAACTACTTAAAGGCAAGGTAGAGAAAATTGACTTCTAATTCCATATCTAAACACAAAGAGCTATTATCATTGATTCATTATGTTTGGGCATATCAAAATATTATCCTAGAAACAACAATATGATCCATCCCATAATAAGTTATGGTCTCAAACTTGTGGAAATTAAAGAGGAGAATAAATTTGAAGAGGAATACTTTTATGACATCTTTTTGAGACAATTATGATGCACCTAGTTCCTAGTTCTTTTAATCTAGTTTATCTTCACCTGTGCTACAAACAACCCAACTTTAGGCCTAATGTGAGTGGAAAAGATGACATCATAAATTTTGATGAAAATTTGACAAACATTCTCCCATAGGATTCCCAACCTTCCACCCCAAAATTTGATGAATATTTTTAACACTAAACTTATATGGATCCTATAACTTTGCAAAATAGGGTGTATCTAATAGGATTCTCAAGGATTAGATATGATGTAGAGCCTTGAGGATCAAATAAAACCCACTCAATTGACCTTATAGGAACAATATTTTATCAAGGATTAATACATCATATTAGCCAACTTCATGTTTGCATTATTGTTCAAAAGGCTTGACCAATTAAGTGATAGTCTCAAAAGGTCAATCTCTCTAGATTAGAAGAGAACATTCCAACTATTTTTCAAATCAACAATCTAATACATACATATAGAACTGCTAACACATGGGATTCAAGCCTTATTTACCTTAGCCTGGGTAACCAACTTTATCATGGGAACTCAAAACAAGTAAAAAGACATCCAATCCTTTGAATTTATTTTTAATTGTGTATTACTTTATTATACTTTTCTTTGGTAACAACACATTAAAAAATCAGATTTCAAGTTACTGTAATGATTAGACTTGCAAATTCTTTAAATAGGTTCACTTTTCTTTGGTCATCTACAACATTGGTTACAATAAGACTCCCAACATATATTACACACAATAGTTACAAAATCCCTTACAAGTAATGGACACCCAAAAAATTAAAAATAACAAGTTTTGAACAAGCTGTTGTTAAAGAAAAAATGGACTTTCATGATTTACTATGAAAACATAGTTTTGCAACATCTATTTTATTGATGATTATTAACATGTGTGAAGAATCATATCCATTAAAGGATATAAATGAACATTCGAGACATAAATTACATGTCTTTTAGAAGGATTACAATTTGAGATATAGCTTCAATAAAAAATGAAAGCTTTCTAGCTACAGTAGTCAGTATTTAATGATAATTAGACAATATTCTCAAAATTAGAGGCTTGAAGAGAAATAAAAACTTTTTCATGCACTAGGAAATGAAGAATTAGATCCTCTACAACCTTTATTAACTTCAAATTTATCAGAACTCTTCCCATATATTTGAAGTTAACAACACAATGAAATTTACTATTGTAGTTAATAAAAATTGAAACAATAGTCATCCTAGAGCGTCCATTAATTATTCATGGACACAACTCCTAGGTATTTGAACTATTCCATTTGAAAAAAACATTCAAAAACTTACTATATTCTAAAAATTCATTATTTTTAGATGGTGAAAAAATGAGATATCAATCAATCTTCATCCAAACCCTTGTTAAGAAGGGTTTTGGGACCCCAAATAACATTCGAGCTTGCTCCCAAATCAAAGAGGACCCCAGATAATGCATCCACCAAAATATCCATGAAGTGAAGATTAAGGCATATGAAATATTAATAAAGAAAAATATTAAAGAACATGAGTGAGACTATGCCAATACATGCATGGTTGCATCCTTAGCTTCCATTGTTGGGCCAATGTATGGAGCCTTTATATCCAAGCATTCATTATAAGTTGGGGAATGTGCTTCATGCCTAGCATGAAAGTGATGCATTTGCATATGCAAATTTATCACCTTAGAAAATTATATTTGATCTTACTCACTAGGAACAACTAATTGTTTGTTTTATTGTACCTAGTCTAATGACAGTTCTACAAGAATTTGTAATCAGCCTAGTTAATCACCAAATAGAAAAATTTACCTAGGTTATGGCTTGTTTCTTTAAAAAAATATCTTCTATGATATCTTTTTGTAAAATTTCATGTGAACTCTACCCATTTTTCTTGGTCTACATTATTTTTCTCCAAGATCTTGAGGTAAGTAACTTAGCACTGGTTCAATGAGTTTTATTGTTTTATTATTTGGATTATGTAATATGTATGCTAAATGAATAAGGTTATCAATCTTTGATCTATTTGGGCCTATCTTTCTCAACTTGGTCAATACCTCTTCTTGCAAATAGTGATTGCATATTGTGGTAGATCTACATTGCAAGGTCAAACACAATGCCTAAAACCTAACCTATAATGGTACAAAATATTTCTTTATGGGCTGCCAATATGCACAAGACCCAAAAGATGAATAATTCAATGCATCCCACTATCCCTTCCAATAGATAATGATAATGGATAAAAATAATTACTAACATGATGAATACAGTCACAAAAGCCATCAAAATTATTTTTAAAGTTTTATCACAGACATTGGTGAACCTCCTTCTACTAGTGTCATCTTTCAAAGAGGTGTAAGAAAGGGATGATGCTATTGAAAAGGAAATTCCCCCCATGCTATACACCAAACATTCAAAAACTACCATTTCAGTGCTCTTCTTATGTCCTATTGTCAACCGAAAGATGGATGTCATTCAACCAAAAGCCAGTAGGGCAATGGTAGTCATTAATGTTGTATTACTACCCTTCTCTTCCTCCTTCATTCTAAATTCAGTAAACTGCCTAAAAAATAGTGAGTAAATAAATAATTTGTGTCTTGTCCTATCTTGTTTTAAATGGACTCAAGGAAATCTAAAATAAAAGACACGTGTTTATGCTGATGGAACATGTTTTTTGTTTCCAATCTAAAGGCTTGTGACTTTTTTCAATTTATTTACTGACCCAATAGATTTATTCAAAATTATATCCATTTAAGAAAATATCCATGCATAAGGGAGAAACAAAGTCACAACTAAAAGACATTAAGAACAAACCACATAGTTGAGCAAAATCTTTCTAAATCATTCTCTATTTTCCATACTTGATTATGGTGAAAGGGAACATGCACCTACAACTCTATGTTAATAAATTTTTTGAAAGGTTTCCTTTTTTAAAGTGTAAACTCTAGAAATTTAATCAATGGTGCAAAATGGCTCCAAAGCCTACCTTTGTTGCATAATGAAACATAGTTCTACCCACATGAGTCAACATCCTAGAGTATGCCTTAACAAGAAATATATTTTTACAAAAAAAATAAAAATCTCTATTAAAATATGACACGTGCTTGTAGGGATATTCTAGTTTATATGTTCTTCAAAGTTTTCTTTTTATTTGTGCTAAACTCAGGCACAAATCTACTAGTTCTCTATTCAATTTTTAGTTGGGTCATTGCATAATATTAACAACTGAAAAATTCAACCATCATAGTGATATGAAATCCCAAGTTGGTCACTACTTGAAATTATTTTGGAATGATTCTAGTGTGATCTATAGATTATTAATATGGAAATCAATGCCTATAAGAAGTGACATTCATAGAGACACATAGATCAAAGAAAATATGGGTGAATCTTATTACTAGAATGGTTAGAGGAAGGTGGAGGAGATTAATTGTAGGAGGGAGTGCCATCTTATACTCCAAGAGGTGTTTTTAAATTCTAAATTTGTAGGGCATCATTTTATTCTTCTTGCAGTTTGTGCACAAGCACAAAGAAACAAGTGGATGGTTTCAACTTTGCTCCATTTTACAAGCAACACCAAGCTTACATACCTCTTCTCCTATTAAAAAAAATCACAACACTCAAAACAAAATTAGATCACAAGGGCACAACAATGAGATCACAAGGGCAAGACAATGTTTAGAGCTCTCCACCCTCACTCAGACTCTTCACCTCTTTCACGCATGGCTCCATAATCAATAAAAAGAAAGGGAGAATGATTTCATGCTTTTTTAGATAGTCACATTGATACTACAATTACGATGGCAACATCAATATTGTGATTACACTAGGGAAAGTTACAAAAAACAAACATGAAAATCACCACCAATTATACCGCCATCACAAATTTTTGTCAGAATTTGAACCCAAATGTTGTAGTGATAGTATAATGTTTAGAAGAAACACCATTTCACAAAGAAGAAGTATTTTGAGGCTTAACCATCTATAAACTACACCGAGTCTCTAAGTGCGTACTATTATAGCATTTTCTTAATCTAAAGTCTTCATAGTCCAAAGTTTGAATCCAAGTACCATTACAAAGCTTTAATTTGAACTTCTCATGAAATCCCTTAGAGACATCCACCTCCACAATATTCTCGCATAAGTAGATTTCATAATATTTAATAAATCATCATCAACCATCAAGAAATCATGTATGGATTCTCCTCTAGCTTCCAATAGGGAATCAATCTAAAAATGAAGATCTAAGTAAGGAAACCTTATTCAAATAAAAAACATATTAAAAGATTCAAAAGAGAGACAAAATTAGTATACCATAGTTTTAACATCAATGGGTGATGATGAATAGACCAGGTGAAAGAAAAAGTATAGAGGAATCTTATTTCAATCCACAACATTATCAGACTTAGAAATAACAAAACCCCTTGGACATGGTAAAAATATGGATAATACTTGACAAAATGGGTTCCCACACAGAATAAATACATCCATGCAAATTAGGAAGACGTTGCCATAGGCTTTGGAAGACACAAATAATGGAATGATAAAAAAATATTGGAGGAAGCATCTTCAATTTCTTTCACCATGTATTCATCCAAAGAGATCAATATACGGGTATAAATAGGAAAGGGATCCTTCTCCTTTGAACTCAATCCACCATGGGGAAGAGGAACCAACAACACTTCCATGACCTTAGCAGAAAATGACACAGAAATAATAGATTGAGGTTTCCTAGCAACTAAAATAAAACTAGTAGATAGAGAAAAACTAGATGAACTTCTAGTAGAAGCCTTAGTGTCAGTGTCATCCATAGCCCCATTGCTAGAACTATAAAAAAATCTACTACTAGAACTACCAATAATAATCATAGAAACATTATAGGAGGAACCAATACAAGTTACATCAACACTAGTAGTTAGTAAAACACTAAAACCAATACCAACAGTCATGCCAACACCCATAATAACCACATATGAGCCAATAACAACACCAATAAGTGATAAAACCCTAGTGCCAACACCTAAGCAAGTGTTTATGCCAACACCCAAACTTATAAGAGTAAAGCTTGCAATTACATTAGTTGATGATACAACCCTAGCATTTGTGCACACAAACAAAACACAAACTCCTCTATTAGCATCAATAGACCAAGTGAAAGAGTAAAGCTTGCAATTACATTAGTTGATGATACAACCATAGCATTTGTGCACACAAAAAAAACACAAACTCCTCTATTAGCATCAATAGACCATTGTGATGATGAATAGACCAGGTGAAAGAAAAAGTATAAAGGAATCTTGTTTCAATCCACAACATTATCAGACTGAGAAATATAAAAACCCCTTGAACATGGTAAAAATATGGATAATACTTGACAAAATGGGTTCCCACATATAATAAATACATCCATGCAAATTAGGAAGACGTTGCCATAGGCTTTGGAAGACACAAATAATAGAATGATAAAAAAATATTGGAGGAAGCATCGTCAATTTCTTTCACCATGTATTCATCCAAAGAGATCAATATAGGGGTATAAATAGGAAAGGGATCCTTCTCCTTTGAACTCAATCCACCATGGGGAAGAGGAACCAACAACACTTCCATGACCTTAGCAGAAAATGACACAGAAATAATAGATTGAGGTTTCCTAGCAATTGAAATAAAACTAGTAGACAGAGAAAAACTAGATGAACTTCTAGTAGAAGCCTTAGTGTCAGTGCCATCCATAGCCCCATTTCTAGAACTATAAAAAAGTCTACTACTAGAACTACCAATAATAATCATAGAAACATTAAAGGAGGAACCAATACAAGTTACATCAACACTAGTAGTTAGTAAAACCCTAAAACCAATACCAACAGTCATGCCACCACCCATAATAACCACACATGAGCCAGTAACAACACCAATAAGCGATAAAACCCTAGTGCCAACACCTAAGCAAGTGTTTATGCCAGCACGCAAACTTATAAGAGTAAAGCTTGCAATAACATTAGTTGATGATACAACCCTAGCATTTGTGCACACAAACAAAACACAAACTCATCTATTAGCATCCAAACTAGTTGTACAAGTTCTAGCCATGACTCCAAAAAATGAAAAAACCTTATTTCCAACACCCATAATCACCCCAACACCAACCCTAGTGCCCCCTCCAATACCCTAACCATTTAGAGAACAACCAACAACAACACTCGCAATTGGTAGAGCCATAGTGTTAGCACCCATGCCAACACTAGCACCAACACTCACATAGGACAAATCACTAGTGCTATTAATTGTACCAGCACTAACCCCATCACTAGCAACCATGCTAATCCTATTAACCAATTAAAAAGTGTATAGTTTATTTTTGTTAAGATATCAAAATTATGTTACAAATATCCTAGAGATAATATTTCTCATAAATACGAAGCAAGATGTGGTATGAGAAATAATATTGGGACAAAAAATAAATCTAAACAAAAATAATAAATATCTAGGAATTTTATAGTAAATGAGGTTAACATGGCCAAATTTTTACCAATTTTGAAAATGTTTCCCAGGGTCTTAGTTAAGTTAACATGTATATATCACCCCTAATTAGGTAATTACAAGGTACAAATCCTTGACCAGGTACTAGATTTTTTCATTCTAACAAACATGAAAATTTATAAATGGGCCCTTATTACATCTAAATAGTTAGATGGTTTGGTTAAATGAAATTTATCTCCAAAGAAGAAAGTTAGGTCCTTAATAGTATCATCAGGGAATAAATAAATATGCTTACATGGGTTATATAAAAGGAAAGCATCTTAGAGATATTTATTAAATACATAAGAACAATCATATTACAAAGAAAAATTAGAAACCTTTGAAGAAAGTTGTAATGCTAATATTAATAGATAGAGTATGTGATGGATGAATCTTGGTACATCCACAACATTTATGGCTTGCTATATCGATTTCATTCACCACTCATCCCATGAGATACTCACGTAGACTACATTGGTATAGAAGTATAAATATGCAAAAGGAAAAGGAGGCTCAATAATTTCCTAATGTCATCCATGTATGCAATTTTTAAAATTAAACATCATAAATAGATTGAAGTTTAAAATGGTCTCCATATAATTGCCTAATAATTGTTCATGTAATGAAATGATACTATGTGTGCTATATTAAATACAAAATATTCTTGAAAAATATACTGGGTAACTATTTTTTTTTGATATTACAACCTCCTCATAATCACTTCAATCACTTCACTTAGAAAAATCCATAAACATATAAAATGTAATTATATGAAATATACTGATTTTTGAGCTTATATTTGATCTATAACAAATAAAAAAGTAACTAAACAATAACACAATATTAAAAATACTATTTATAATTATATATAATTAGAATCAAGATCTTTATCTATTCCACACTATTTAAAGTCAATTCATTATCACATACAAGATTGACATATAATGTTTATTTATAATTGCACATAACTTTAATAGCTTTCCAAAGGATAATGCATTTAAAGTACAAATTGTAGAATTCTAGTAGAACTTTTACCAAATTGGAGAAAGATAGAATCACAATAGAGAGGATATTGAAACAAATATTGAAAAATGGTACTAAAAAATTAATGATTCTATAATACATCAGAGTTCTCAAAAGAAGTACGTATGTACCTAAAGTTATTTATTTATAGAAATGACATTAGATTCACCCTTGATTTAGATTTTTTAAGATGATGAAATTTTCTCTCTTTAAGAAAACTACTATCGACAATAGACCCCATGAAATTACGCTTGAAAAATTGATATTGCAAGGGTTAATAGTGGGCTTCCAAGAAAGAGAAGGATGGCATCATCTTTTTGATGTTTAGATATCTCACATATCTCGTGGAAAGAATGCAGGGACATTTTTTATCTTAAAATATCCTTACATTTCATGAGGATTGGTTTGCTGGATAGCGACAGATCTCATGTAGTACTACTCTAAAATGACTTCCATTCTTTCTTCGAATTAATGGGCCAGTTGATGGACACATCTTCTAAAAATTTTGTACATTCAACAGACGAGAGGGTGATTTTTTGGAATACATAATGCATCATTGATGTTTTCCCCTAGAGCCAAACACTCACCTACACCCCCTGACGTCTAGAACAGATAGAAAAAATTAATATGGGTAGGTGAAGTTTTTTTCAAATTCTGAAAAGAGGGGGCAAATGGAATGTGACAAAAGGAATGTTTACTCATTCATTCATTCAGTTAGTCAGATTATTCAGAGTTTTAGTTTAGCAGAGTAGAGAAAAAGGAAGAAGAAGAAAGTGGTCAACAAATCCACTTGTTGTAGAGATAGAAGAAAGTATGTTCAGTGTCTCCAGTTGCACATGACTTCTTTGTTCATTTTGTGAGTTTTTTGTTGTTTGTTCTTGTCCTATTGAACTAGTGATTACTCCAAGCACCATTGTATGCAGCCTTTAGAGTTACAGGCTTAAAGGTTTTTTGAATACTTAAAGTTGTTTGAAGTTTTACCAATTTAGGGTTATTTTAGGGTTTTCTAGTTGAAGCCAAATGCTACCAAATTTTGTAATAGTTTAAAACTTAGTTGAATAGAAAATCAAGTAGGCATACTTGAATCTATTGTTCTTCCTCTTCTATTCATTGTATTTGAGAAACTTGGTTGAAAGGTTAAACCTTGGCTCTTTGGTTTTAATGGTGAAAGTATTCACGTTGAAATATTCTTTAAGTTATATTTATTTAGTTTGAAATAGAACACTCGGCATATTCTTTTTCAGTTGGAGCCAAGGTCACTCAGCTTCCATTGGTGCTGAGCATTTTTTTTTTGTTTCAAGCTCTTCTTATGCCGAGCCAACTTGGTACCTGTTGCCTGTCACTCAACACCCTCAAGTGTTGAGCAATTTGTGACTCGCACCTTCAAGTGCCGAGCAAAATTGGCACTTGACACTTTCATGTGCCGAGCAGTTTTTAAGTGCCGAGCAAAATTTTAGGTTGTGTTGTGAGTTTAAGTTTGATTTTATAATATTACTCACATGGTATCAAAGATTTGAGGCCACACATCCACAATGAGTTAGGGCATTTAATTTTCTTGGGATATTTGACATGGCAGGAGATGCAGGAAAGATATGGCAGTAGCCACCATCCTTTAATGGACAAAATTATGATACATGGGCAAAGAAGATGAAAACTATAATGGTTGCAAATGATTTATGGGAGTTTGTGGTCAATGGATTCAATGATGTGACTGATCCAACTTAGTATGCTACCCTCACAAATGCATAGAAGACTCATTTGAAGGAGTCAAGGAGGAAGGATGTTAAGGCATTAAGTCTTATTGAAGTAGCAATGATAGAGATAGTATTCCCAAAGATTGCAGTAGCAAATTTTGCAAAGGAAGCTTGGGATATCCTTGAGATGAACTTCAAGGGGACTAATAAAGTCTGTACTATAAAGCTACAGAATATAAGGAGGGAGTTTGAGAACCTTCAGATGAAGGAAAATGAATCAGTTGCAGACTTTAGTTCAAGGACTTCCAATGTGATTAATCAACTGAAGTCAAATGGAGAAGACTATCAAGAGAAGAGGATAGTGGAAAAGATATTGAGGACTTTACCTCATAAATATGACAATTTGGTCATGACCATAGAAGAGGCAAAAGACCTCACTGTTTTGACAATGGATGAGTTGATGGGTACACTTCAAACCCATGAGCACAAGATCAATAGATCTACATCTTCATCTTCCCAAGAGCAAGCATTCAAGGCTTAGTCAAATCCAGGAGGAAGGGGGAGAGGAAGAAATGGCTCAGGTAGAAACTCTAGAGGTAGAGGCTGAGGAAATGGAGGATAAAGAAATGTTGCAGCAGAAAGCTCATGAAGAGCAGATGGAGCAACTAGCTCACAAAATACTTCAAGAGGAGGTAAGAAAACCTACAACTCAAATAAGAGAATTTAGAATGCTACTACTATCATAAATATGGGAATTATGCAAATGAATGTTGGAAGAAGTAGAAAGATCAGTTAGGACAAGCAAATGTGGCTGACATGAATATGGGAAGTGAAAAAAATGCCTTCATCATGTGTAATGTTGGTGAAGAAGGAAGCCTTGAGGTTTGGTACCTTGATAGTGGATGTAGAAACCACATGAGTGGCAATGAGACCTTGTTTTCATTCATTGACAGGAGTTTCAAATCAGAAATTAAGATGGGTAACAATGGAACCCTACTAGTTGTTGGCAAAGGATCTATTATGGTTTGCACCAAGAAAGATGAGAAGAAGGAAATACAAAATGTGTATTTTGCCCTTGGTATGAAGCACAATTCGATGAGCATTATTCAACTCATTCAAAATGGCTACAAGGTGCTAATTGAGAATGAAAAGTGTGTCATTCATGAAAAGGATGGGAGCAAAAACTTACTTGCAGTGGTTCAAATGACAAAGAACAAAATTTTTCCCTTGAGGATAGAGACATGTTTCTCATCTCAAGTTTCTGCTACACCTCACACACAATCAGCTCTAAAGAGTGTGATTGAAGACCCTTCATGGTTGTGGCATCTCAGGTATGGTCATCTTGGCTATGCCGGTTTAAATTTATTGTCAACTAAAAGAATGGCAGATGGTTTGCCACGTGTAAGAAATACTTGTGACAAGTGTCAGGCTTGTATTTTGGGTAAGCAGCATAGGCTTCCCTTTAATTCTAGAAATTCTAGGAGGGCTAGATATCCATTAGAGTTAGTGCATACTAACCTAGTCTATCCTATGCAAGTTACTTTCATTGGGGGGGGTACTTATTTCATGACGTTCATTGATGATTTCAGTCATAGGACATGGGTGTATTTCTTAAAGAATAAATCTAAAGCATTTGATAAATTTGTAGAATTTAAAGCCCAAGCTGAAAGAGAATGTGGAGACTATATCAAGGTCCTAAGATTAGACAGAGGAGGGGAGTATACCTCCAATTCTTTTGTAAACTTTTGTAGGAAACATGGCATAAAGAAAGAGCTCACAATTAGCTATACACCATAGCAGAATGGAGTGGCTGAAAGAAAGAACATGACCATTGTTGAAATGGCAAGGAGCATGATGAAAGAGAAAGGTCTCCCAACTAAATTTTGGGGAGAGATTGTGGCAACAACTATTTACCTAATTAATGGGTTTCCTACAAAGGTAGTTCATGATAAAATTCCAATGGAAGCATGGTCACAAGGAAGATGGACAGTTGAACACCTAAGGGTGTTTGGATGTCTTGCATATGCACATGTGCCGAAAGAGAAAAGGTAGAAATTGCATGAAAAAGGTGTGAAGTGCATCTTCATAGGGTACAACTCAAAATCAAAGGCATATAGATTGTATGACCCATTGAACAACAAGATGACTCTTTCAAGAGATGTGGAATTTCTTGAAAATTAGTCTTGGTATGGTCAAACTGATGAGTCACCAAGCACTTCAAGTAAAGTGCCAATTATGAATAAAGAAGACACTGATGAACGGCAAGATGAAGGAGCAAATAGAAGAAAATGCAAGTAGATTCAGACATTGCCGAGCTCCTCTAGGCATGACTGAGTGTCAATGTCGAGTACTAGTGAAGACCGAGTTAGTTGGCAAAGCAACAACAATGAAGATTCTGATCCCACCCTCTCCTCCCTATTACCAAGAAAGACCAAGAGTCTTAGGGAGATATACCAAGATGAAAGGTATGAATATTATGATGATAATGTTAATTTTGCATTATTTTCTCATAATGATCCAATATATTTTGAAGAAGCTATTAAGGAGAAGAAATGGTGTAAAGCCATGGATGAGGAAATAGATGCTATAGAAAGAAATGAGACATGGGAGCTGACTGAATTGCCTCCCAAGAAGCAAGTGATTGGAGTGAAATGGGTCTATAAGACCAAATGCAATGTTGAAGGCAAGATTGATAGGCATAAGACAAGGCTGGTATTCAAGGGCTACAAATAGTAGTATGGAAGAGACTATGATGAGACCTATGCCCCAATTGCAAGAATAGAAACCGTAAATGCTGTCATAGCAATTACAGCTTAGCACAAGTGGAAGGTATTTCAAATGGATGTGAAATCCATCTTCCTAAATGGTGTATTGAAAGAAGAAGTATATGTGGAGCAGCCACTTGGTTATGAAGTTGCAGGTGAAGAACACAAAGTATATAGATTGAAGAGAGTTCTTTATGGGCTCAAGCAAGCTCCATGGGCGTGGTATAGTAGGATTGACTCATATTTGATGAGCAATGGCTTTAGAAAAAGCAATGGTGAACCCACTCTTTACATCAAGGTAGCAAATGGTAATGTATTAATTATTGTCTTGTATGTAGATGACTTAATTTTTACTAGAAATGACAAGGCTCTAATTCGTGAGTTTAAAGAGGCCATGAAAAGTGAATTTGAAATGACAGACCTAGGTCTCTTGAAATACTTTCTAGGCATAGAAGTAAAACAAATGCATGATGGAATTTTCATCTCTCAAGAAAAATATGCAGGGTAGATCTTGGAGAGATTTAAAATGCAGAATAGTAAGGTAGCCCCCACACCAACAACAATAGGTTTGAAGTTGAGCAAAGAAGACATCAACAAAAGAGTAGATCCAACATTATACAAGAGTATGGTTGGAAGTTTAATGTATTTGATTGCAACTCGGCCAGACCTAATGCATGCAGTAAGTCTGATTTCCAGATTTATGGAAACACCAAAGGGTTCCTATTGGCAAGCAGGAAGAGGATCATAAGGTATGTGAAAGGTACCAAGGGATTTGGAATTTTGCATACTGCAAATGATGATTTCAAATTGGTGGGATACACAGATAGTGATTGGGTTGGAAGTATAGATGATAGGAAGAGCACTTTTGGATACATGTTTCATATGGGATCAGGTGCAATTGCATGGGCATTTAAGAAGCAACCTATTGTTGCTCAATCAACATCAGAGGCTAAATACATAGCAGCAAATGTAGGAACATGTCAAGCTATTTGGTTAAGGAGGATCTTGATAGATTTGAATGAAAGGCAAGAGGTTGGAACCACAATTTATTGTGACAACATCTCCTCAATTGCATTGTCCAAGAATCCAGTCTTCCATGGGAGAAGCAAACACATAGAAATTGGATATCACTTCATCAAAGAGTTGGTGGAGAATGGGGATATCAAAATGAATTTTTGTAAGTTTGAGCAGTAGCTAGCAGACATTTTCACAAAGCCATTCGGCATTGGATCCTTTGTACACCTAAGAGAGTGTGTTGGTGTAGTTGATTTGGATTAGTTGTGATCCTTATTTCTTTGGCTCAGGACAAAGGGAGAGTGTTTGAATACTTAATGCAGAGTTGACATTTTCCCCTAGAACCAAATGCTCACCTACCCCCCCGACGTCTAGAACAAACAAAAAAAATTAATACGGGTAGGTGAAGTTTTTTTCAAATTTTGAAAAGAGGGGGAAAATGGAATGTGACAAAAGGAATATTTATTCATTCATTTAGTTAGTCAGATTATTCAGAGTTTCAATTCAGCAGAGCAGAGAAAAAGGAAGAAGAAGAAAGTGGTCAACAAATCCACTTGTTGTAGAGATAGAAGAAAGTATGTTCAGTGTCTCTAGTTCCACGTGACTTTTTTGTTCATTCTGTGAGTTTTTTGTTGTTTGTTCTTGTATGTAGCCATTAGAGTTGTAGGCTTAAAGGTTTTTTGAATACTTAAAGTTGTTTGAAGTTTTACCAATTTAGGGTTATTTTAGGGTTTTGTGGTTGAAGCCGAATGCTCCCAAATTTTGTAATAGTTTAAATCTTAGTTGAATAGAAAAGCAAGAAGGCATACTTGAATCTATTGTTCTTCCTCTTATAATCATTGTATTTGAGAAACTTGGTTGAAAGGTTAAACCTTGGCTGTTTGGTTTTAACGGTGAAAGCATTCACGTTGAAATATTCTTTAAGTTATATTTATTCACTTTAAACAAAACACTCTGCATCCTCTTTCTCAGTTGGAGCTGAGCTCACTCAGGATCCATTGGTGATGCAAGAGCATCTAGAGGTATAAGGGCAATCCTGTGTCACTAAAAAAAAAATGTACTTAGACTTAGTTTCTATTTGATGTGTTTTCATTTTTGGATACCCATTTGGGTCAAATAAAGCTTCCAACTCTCACAGTTCTAATATCAGTGCATTTGAAAATCCCAAAAAATAGGAGCATGTAATTGGGCCATCATTTTGGTGACCTAGAAGGTGTGAATTGGCCAGATGAATGTAATTGTGATTTAGAGCATTCCAAAAAAGGAATCAAGTCAAAAGGCCCCACGATTTGAAAGTTATTGTAGTTTTTCAGGTTTTGGAGACCTCCTAAGAATGCTTCAAAGTCAGGTTAGGGGCATTAAATGACCTCAAAAAGGGTCAAAAAATGGAGGACAAGCAAAGCTGGTCCATAGGGCTATAGAGTGCTTCAAGAGCTTTTCTAAAATGTAAACGGTTCGTCAATCAGAGCTACGGTTCAAAAGTTATGCCTCCCGAAAGTTCGGTTACTGTTTCTAGATTCTTCTAGATTTGTGCTAACTTCTAACGCAGCTTCTGGAACCTTCTATTTGGTTAGTGGATGCCTACTAGCACTTTCTAGAATATACTCTTAGTCCTTAACCCTCCGGGGTCTATTTAAGGAAATTTCTGGCATTGTAAAAGGCAGTTCGGAGTGGAGTTTGAGAGGAGGTACTGAAAGGAGAAATTATCTCCAGATTTATGCTATTGTAAGCCCTTAGGGCATGTTTTGAAGTTTAGTTTCTCTGTACTGTTTGTACTAGCTTATTTTCTCAGTTAATAGAATTTCCCTTTTTTCTTGTCTCCCCATTAATTGGTGCTGAGCATTTTTTTGTGTGTCGAGCTCTTCTTGTGTCGAGCCAACTCAGCGCCTATTGCCTATCACTTGGCGCCCTCAAGGGTCGAGCAATCTGTGACTCGGCACCTTCAAGTGCTAAGCAAGTGCCAATCAAAATCGGCACTCGACACCTTCATGTGCCGAGCAGTTTTTAAGTGCTGGTCAAAATTTTAGGTTTAGGGTTGTGAGTTTAAGTTTGATTTTATAATATTACTCACATGATTGGGATCAGATTGGTATGATCAAATTGAGAGTGACTGCATTGTAAATTTTCTCTCATCAAGTACTGGACTTAGAATGACTATGGTAGGGTAATGACGTGCCCTAATGTCTGCATATATATGTCAATTTAATGGGCCAATTAAAGGGTACTTCTTTCACGAGTTTTCCTTTTGCATCAAAGAATGGTGGAATGCATAAAAAAGCATTTCCCTCATGATGTGACAATATCTTGACTACACAAAATTGGTGTTTCGTTATGAAGGACCTCCAAATTTCAAAATCAGACATTAACATAGATGAAATAGAATAATCAGGGGAGAAATTCAAATATGGGCTATCATATCAAGTTAAAAATCAGGCAAAAGAGAATCCAGAGGATAAACCCAAATATAAAATCTGCAAATCATAGACCCAATCCATTATATTTATAATAAAATACATAATAAATGCTATCTTCACTTTATCATATAGCTAACTGGAGTACTGATGATAAACAATTGGAATGGATGGTGGAAGATACATATGTCGGTATTCAACATATTAAAAAAATTATCCATGGTCTTTGTTGACCATTTGACTCTGCCTATAGTTTGTTGATAATTAGTTTACCATTCTCACAATATTGATGGCAAAGACAGAGATATTCATTGTTCACTTATAAGTCCTGATGCATCACTTTATCTATGGGAGATAAGAATAGTGGGCGGGATGGGAATGGGACATACATTTAGCATTTGGTATTTTCGCTACTCTATAGGATGTTCAATAAATAATTCTAAAATATTTTAGCACATCTATTTAAATAGATAATTGTGCTATACAAATTTTAAAGTGTAAGAAAAGGATAGTTTTGAATAATTTGTTATTTTAGTAGAAGGTATAGAACTTTAAAGATCTTCAATTAATTTGCATGATAAATAGATTCTAAAACTCTAATGTTTTGATGAGAATATTTTCAACACCAAAATTTGAAGTATAATTTAGTTTTTCTTATTGGTTGGAGACAATTTTGTTGAGTTTTTTCTTTTCAATACAAAAATAATAACAAAAAGAAAGGGCATAAATAACTATGAATTGATTGCATTGTCAAAGTTTATGTCACACTCCAATGTTTTTCATTTATCGAAAGCTTGTTTCCCCTTCATCATTACCAAGACTATGAATGCAATTTATTGGTAGAGTTTCCTTGGTACAAAACATGCAGAAAAGTTTTAAGGCTTTGAATTCATTGAGCAATCTATTAGTGCTTCTTCCTTTCTTATAGAAGGGTGTTGTACATAAATTTACTTGACTCAAATATGAATATGTCAACATTGAAATATAGAGAAGGGGTTACCCTACTTCAAAAGACAATTTCATCTTCTCTAAACAATGCTAGTAGTAGGCAATCTTAAATTGGGGAGTATAATTCCATGTCTTTTCTTGAATATCAACATCGAGATGAAGTTAAAACCCTAATACTGCTTCAATCCTTTCGCCCATTTTTGGTTTAGGGAAATTTGTGATTTCTTCAAACCCATAGCCATAGGCCTACATGTTTCATGTCTTATTTTTGCACACACACACACACACACACACACACACACACACACACACACACACACACACACATATATATATATATATATATATATATATATATATATATCTACAACAATATTTTTGTTGAAAATGATTTTATGGGGAAAAAGTAATTGAATTAAAAGCAAGACCCCATGTTAGAAGAGTCATCACAACATAGAATGTTGCATCAAAGGAAAACCTAATAAAATAGAAGATTTATCTATGGAGAATTTTTTTTTGGATATTATTTCCCCTATAATATTATGAGGTTAAATTTGACTTTAGTAGCATATCCGAAAGTTATTGATTGTAAGACATTATTTCTATGGATTTTATGTTGTATTACACTTGATCTCTTTCATTTTGGTGCAAATGGAAAGAAGAGACACAAAATTTAGAAGGTAACATGTAACACCCCCCTATGGAACCAAAAACAAATTAACTTATAATATTAACAAAGTTTGCTAATTTTTTTTTTGAAAGATTAAAACTATCAACAGATAACAAAACAAAAGCAATATCTCACATCCATATATAGGCAATACAATAGCAATTAAATCTCTCAAGGGTTCCATAATGATGAGTCACACACATAAGTTTTATTAAGTTTAAGTTTGATAAATAAATAAAGTCCATGTCATAGATTAACCATATGTACAAAATAACATGGAAGAATGTACATGTACATAAGATATCCACATGGCATAATCATAATGCATACTCATCCTCTACACATGTCATAGGGTATGAAATGCCAAAAGAATATACATCATGATAAGATACAACATTCCATAAGATCTCAAATAGCCAAAGTATAAAATACTTGAATATGGCCATAGAACATAGGGTGGGTACAAGAAGCTTAGTCCCACTTTACGGAAAAAGGTGGAAGTGATTTTCCTATTCTTTTAATTCCCTATCACTTGATGTCCAAATTTGAGGTAGAGTAACATTGAATCTTGAAAATTTTCAGTAATAGAAAATGTAGTGCTTGGAGTCTAGTTTTGAAATATGTGATTTGTAGGCATGCTCAAAAACCATTTTTTACAAAATGCTTGTTTTAGGATCATACCACATGTGTACAACCACCCTTTTTTGGGGAAAAAAACGTAAATTTTTGTTATTCCTTTTGATGAAAGGTACCTAACACACCAAAGATTGATAAGAATATTTTTACTTATTTCTTATGGAATTTTTTTAATATAAATTTGTATTTGACTAAAAACTAGATTTTGAAAACTCCTATTACATGACCGCCATAATTTGATCAAAATTTCACCTTTTTCAATTTTTTCTAATTTTATATTAAAGTACATTCTATGTAGATTGATGACATATAATTCATTTTCAAAAAACATAAAATAAAAAAGTTTTTAAACTATTAGTTAACCATACTACTTGAATTCTAAGTACCAATTTGGTTTAATAAATATTTTTAAAATACTAAACTAAATCATATCACTATAAAATTTTCATTTTTAAAATCTACACAAAGAGTACTACAATGAGTTTTTGTTTCATCAAAACATTCATTTGAAAAGTCCTCCAAGAAATTGTGGCATTACAAAAAATACATGTTCATGTGCCTTAGCCAATTTTTTTCTAGCACAAATATAGGCTTGTTCCTACTAAGCCTATCCCAACACAAAACTCATTGCAACCCATGGCTTGTCAAATTCAAATTTTAAGAAATTGGTAACCCATTTCTAAAAGTGGGTAGAAATTAATTTTCAAGTGTCAATTTTTTTTAAATTTTTTTTTTTTTTGAAATGGGTAACTATTTTGACACATGTACCCATTTTTAAAATAATAGGTGCCCATTTTGAAAATAATGGTTACCTATTCTGAAACGAACACCTAGTTTGAAAATAATGAGTGCCCATTTTGGAAAAAAAAATGTATACCCAATTTTTTAATTTAGGATCTAGCATCCGAGCCTAAAGAAGGTACCCATTGTTTAATAAATGGGTACTCATTTCTAGCTACAAAGTCTTTGTCTCAAGGACTTCTGTAGTTTTGGTACTCAACTTTTTGCATTTACACCATAATCACAACATAAGAAGAATATAATGACTACACAACATGCATCAAGCATTAACATCAAGTTTTTGCATCTCAATGCTATAAGAATCACTAACACACAATTTTGTGGACCCTAAATGGTCCATTCCCACCATACTAAGGAGATAGTCTCAAATCCCAAAATGGAAAACAATCCAAAACTCATAGAAAGGATCTAAGTGAAGGAATCCTTTTAACACTCTATCTTAAAGGTACCAAGTACACAAATGAACATCTAATCCCAAAGGAAAATAATGACATGTAGGAAACCTAACATGCATATGGGTAAGTGTAGTCACATGAGTCAACTTTAAGGTTATCTTCACAAACTCTATATACTCAAGCCCCCTAGTGACCCTATCTAGCATGAATATCACTTCTTATAGACAAGGAACACTAACAAGGCAGGGCTACAACCAAGCATCCTCTCTACTCCCATCCTAGCTTGTACTAGTGCTCGAGGTATAGGAAAGGTAATAAAAGAAGCCTTGTTAATTAATTTTAATCCTATTAATGAATTATTTATCACTTATTGAGATAACTTAAAATGGCTTACCCTGGCATCATCTTTAGTGCTCTGGCTACCATTTCAAACCACTTCCCAACATACACAAAGATAACCTACCATAAGCTCATAAAAGTACATCTCATAAAATTACAGTAATCACATCAGTCTTATATGAGAAACTAAATATAAACAAATCATAGATCAAAACCATAAAGGTTACATAAGAAAGTCATAACACTGAGCTTACATAAAAATATTTGGTTATCAATATAGAAACACATATAGAATCACACCTGACACAAGTCACTAAAAAACACTCTCAGAACTCCTCGCCTCTAGTAAACATTCCTAGTTTGGTCAACTACAAGCTTTCTGAAAGCCATGGCTAGATAAAACATAAAATCAAAAAAGATATTAAAGCAAGTGTAGTTTATAGCCATGTAGTTTAAATGTAAATTATAGAAAGTTTGATACATGGAAAGGTTGAAGTATTCATTTTCAAACATTTTGAAACAGATTTAGTTTCTAAGTTTACTTTAATCATAAGATAAGTTTCATTTTCATATTTTAAACATCCACATTCTCCTAATAAACTATGTATTTATTAAAGCATAATATTGATTAGGATTTACTCAAAAATTATAATAATATTTTCATTTAACAAATTCATTTTCTTAAGGAAATGTTTAAACTCTCAAATATTATATAAATTTATGCTTAATAATATTTAAAGTCCAAAAGTAGTAATACTAAAAAAATCAATTTAAATAAATTAAATTCATTTATAATAACTAGTTTTAATTAAATTAAATTTTAATTAAATTTAAATAAGACAGAAATTATATATAAATAATGTCAAATATTATAAACTTTAAATAATATTGTAATTTAATTTTTTTTAAACTAAATTTAAATGTCACTTACATTTTATTTTAGAGCTTGTGGGCTAGGTGTTGCCATGACAACCTTGTTGACCACATCAACAATGTACTACCTTCTGACAATACCTACTACTCGAAAAATTTAGTTGTGCAACATCCTTTGATAGTCACACAAGTGTGGGGAGAAATCGGGTGGGGAGGTGCTGGTCCCTGCCCCAATATATGTCTTGGTAAAAAAATTAATTAAAATACAAGAATCACCCAAATAGAATGATATATCAAAAGACATTACCATAGTAATAATTTTATTATTGTGACTGTGCATATATACATATACATATACACATACACATATATACACACACACACATATATGTATGTATATATATGTATATATATATATATATATATATATATCTATACACACACACACACACACATATACATATATACATATACATACATATACACATATGTATATGTATATATGTATATATATGTATGTATAGATATATATATATATATATATATATATATATATATATATATATATATGTATGTATATATATATGTATATATATGTATGTATATATATATGTATATATATGTATGTATATATATATGTATATATATGTACCTATATATATATGTATATGTATGTGTGTGTGTGTGTGTGTACACGTGTATCTATATATATATGTGTATATATATCTATATATATTCCACTAATAACTCTGATGGAAACTCTAATTGCAACCATTCAAATCTATTAGATACTAATCTTTTCTCAATTTTCAAACTCTACCCATAAATTAATTTTCTAAACTGAAGATTTTTGAATAAGGTTTCAATCACATTTTCTCCAATATAATTTAATAATGAAGAATAAAAATTTCTCCAACAAGTGATTCAATTTAATATGTTCTCAATAAGCTATATCAATATAACATTTGTACAAAGAATACAAATGTTTTTGAGAGATTTTATACAATGATTTTTACAAAGCCCTACCTCAATGTGATGCTATAAATCTAGTAATTGTTTAGTTCTTGTAAAATTCATGTCTCACATAACATTTATAAAATTATCATCTTTTAATTTAAAGGTGTCTCCTCTAGACCTATATCTAGAGAAATGATCTCTTATATCTTAATAAAGAATCTAGCCCCACCTAGGGTTTTTGATTTCACATATATCCAAAAACCTCTCATTAAAATAATAGTTTATTATTTTAATTTATTTAATACCTTTGTGCATGCTTAATTTTTTAAACAAGAATAAAATGGTTCCCACAATTGTGATTTGGAGCCTAATCAAACTCAGGGGATAATTTTTCCCCTCTTCATTTGGCATGGTTTCTCCCCCTATCTCAGTATGTGGATTTTGGGGTAGCTCCCCCAAGATTTTTGGGTCATACAAATCCCTTAATGAATCATTGGCAGAGTTCTGTTGGACCCTTACATGCTCTATGGTTTGACCCCTAAGGATCAATTTCCATTGCTGAAGGGTGCACAATGGCTCCAAAGCCAATTTCCCATCCTCTACCTATAACGTATTCCACTCTAGAACATGTATCACATCAAGAATATATTGCCTACTTAAAAAACCATGGAAAACATCATGTACAAAAACTAAGATGGGAGACAATGCAAGATAGTAGGAAAATGTACTTATCCTCTCAAGAATGTCAAATGGTCCCACAAGCTTAGGTGCTAGCTTTGAACCCTTCACATACAAATTGGACTCTTCCATAGATGCACTCTCAAGAATACCTTCTCTCCAACTACAAACTGCTTATTTGTCTTTTGAGAATCTATACACAACTTATGTCTATCATGTGTTGTACAATCATGCTCACATATGCACACTACTTAATGCTCCATATCTCAAAGCATCTTAAGACCCAATAGGATTTGATCCTCTAAATTTTTCCATGTTATGGTGTACAAAAATAATGGGCATACAAATCTTGAAAAAGCTCCATCACAATCGAACTATCATAAGGTCATTACTATACGCAAACTCCACTATATATAAAAAGTTTGTTGGTCTTTAACATACATTGTGAAGATATCTTAGGGTCATATGTTGAGCTAAAGTGCAGTTGGGCTCCAAGATCATGTTGTAAATAATTTCAAAATGTAGATATGAATACATGATCCCTATCTAAAATAATCTTTCAGAGAATTCCACACAATCTAATAATGTCACACTTAAAGACATTAGCTATAGAAGGCACTATGCAGGAGATCCTCATCAGTGAAAAGTGCTCTACCTTAGTCAAACGATCAATAATGATCATAATAGCATCATGTTGATAGGTAGTCATGGCTAATCCCACAATAAAGTTCATATAACTAATATCCCACCTCCATGAAGGAATGAAATTAGGCTAATGAAGCCCTACAAGATGTTATAACTCTACCTTAACTCTTTAGCACTCAAGATACCTAGACACAAAATTAGGGACATCCCACTTCATACCAATCCAATAGTACAACAACCATAATTTTGTATGCATCTTCTTGACACCTGTATGTGTTGACTATGGTGCTCGTTGGGTCTCATATAGTATCAATGTATGAAGTTCATCCAATGGTGATACATAATCCTTCTAATATGGCATAGAGCCCTTCTACCTCTATGACATAGCCTAAGAATCTACCCTCCAAAGCTCTACCTACATCAATTTCAATGCTCACTTCCTGATACCAAGTATCATTAGCAAGTTCCTAAAGTATATGGATCCATAGATTAACACTAAGAGTCAATGTTGATGTCTCATATCTCATGCAACTCAGAGCATTAGCTACCATGTTTACTTTCCCCTAAATATACTTCACCTCAAAGTCATACTTGCAAAAAAGTTTCATCCAACAAATTTACCTAGAATTGACATTAGGTTACATGAATATACACTATAAACTACAGTGATTTCTATAAGTTCAAAATTATGTCCCAACAAGAAATATCCCCATCTTGCTATAGTTTGAACAACTACTGCTAACTCAAGATCATGTGGGGGATAGTTCACCTCATGATCCTTGAGCTTGAAACACTCATACATAATCACACATCTATCTTGGATAAGGATTGCTCCAATTCCTCCTAGGGAAGCACTAGTACACACCATTAAATTACCTCCTAGATCAGACACTACTAGAATAGGTGCACTAGTCAAAAGTTCCTTGAGATTTTGGAAGGAATCTTTGCACTTCTCTGTCCAAATGAGCTTCTTTCCATTTGATAGGATATGCAACTTTGGAGAAGTTCTAAACAATTCTATAGTAGTATCCCAACAAACCCATGAAGCTATGTATCTCAAATACAGTAGTGATTTTAGGCCAATCTACCATTTCCATTATCTTTGTGGGATCCACTGAGATACCATCTCCTAAAATGATGTCCCAAATACTACACCTCAAATTAAAAGAAGTCACAATTCATCTAATTGGTATATAATTGGTTCTCTCTAATGCACTGAAGAACTAGCCATAGATTTTCCTCATGTTCTTCCTGATTTCTAGAATATATCAATATGCCATGTCCAAGAATACAAGTAGTAAGACCAGAATATCCCATTTATGAAGAAAATGAACATCAGTGGAGAATTCATCAAAACAAATAAAACCACTGTAAACTCATAGCATATCCATATCAAGTGCGAAAGTTTTTCTTATGTATGTTAGCAACATGAAGGTGTAGATGATGGTACCCTAACTTTATATCTATCTTAGAGATCACTTTGGCTCTCTTGATCTAGTTAAATAAGTCATCCATCCTCAACAAGGGATACCTATTCTTACTTGTTAACTTGTCTAGCTATTTGTGGTCAATGCAAAAGCATGATCTAACTTATCCTTCTTTTTCACAAAGAGTACAACATGAAAAAGTACTTGGTTTAATACAACCTTTCAGGAAAAAAGATCATCTAGCTTTAGATGTAACTTACTCAACTTGTGCTCTAGATATAAGCTCTACTCCTAGAATGAGATTGATGAAAAAATAAATCTACTTCTTAGGTGGAATAGTTAGGATTTCACTAGAAACTATATTAATAAACTCATATGAGATAAAATCATCTAGGGCCTTTCCTTTAAGGTATGAATCGAGTAAAAGCATAGATATGTGTCATTGTTTATGATACCAATACCTACTTCGGTCAAATCTCATTTCTCTATCAAAACTCAAGTTTTTTCAAAAAACTAATAGTACCCTTTTATAGATCTCAGATTCAATATCATCATTATATAAATTTTTGAGTGTTTTGATTAGTTATAATACGTTATAATCCTAAAATATTATAAGTTGATATTTCAACATTTTAGAAGATGATCTCTTAAAAAATGAAAGAAAATAGTAAATCATATCAAAAAAATAAAAAAATAATATTTATCTCTAGAGGAGAGAATCCTCTTCATGAATATGTAATTTTTTTTCAAGAAGGTATGGATTTGGTAGGGAAGTTTCGATGGGAGGAAAAATCTATTGGATTCTAATAAGGTCAAACTTGAGTACTTATAAAAATATATATATATATATATCAAAAATAGTTATTTCTTTCCTTGTTCACTAGCTATACATGTCACCTATCAGATATTTTGAAATCAAAACAAAAAAAGATGATTTGCATATACTTGTTTGATGGGAACTACACCATATATTTTTTTATAGTTAAAAAAGTAACTTCAAAATAAAATAAAATGAATGAATTCTTACTCAAAAACATTATAAAAATTTATAGCCATAAAATTCATCTGAATCTACACATTTCATCAGTTTACATCATCTTCATATTTTAAACAGAAATACAATTTTTTTGGTCATTAATGTTGAACTGTCACATTTTGATATCACATTTCTTTATAAAAGGTGACAAAGGTTTGTGCTTTTACCCATTCCTTCTCAAATTCAGTCATGTAAATTAAGAACACTTGATAACCCTTTTCGATGATCCACTTAAGAATCATTCTGAAACTCATATTAAGGGATATAGGTCTTTGGGTGCCTACAATATAAAAGTCCTTACAATGGTCATCATTATAAATAATAGTCTTCCTCTTTCAAAGAATGTTAGCTCTATGAAAGCCTAGCCAATCCATGCCCAACATAAGTTATACAAATCAACTGTAATAACTTGAAGTCTAATTGTAGTAATGAATCCTCCTAGTTCCAACTTGCATTGGTGCACTAGAGAGTCTATGGCTATCCTATCTCATTAAGCTAGTTCCACCTACCAACCTATGTCTTTCTTAATGGACTCAATCACACACTTGACTATTATAGAAGCCTATATAAAAGATTCTATAGAACTAGAGTTAAATAGAATAGAAAGAGGTATACCTTTGTTTTCTCTTGTATTCTCAACCACTGTGTCCTTGTGATCTTCCTAGTAGGGACCCACCACTATAAAAAAAAGGAAAAAAAAAGTATGTGATTTCCCAGCATCACCTACTGTAGGATCTAATGTTGATGGCCTCTATCTATAATACTAAGAAGTACGTTGTGGGTAGTTGGTTACAATATTTCCAAAATTTCCACACAAAAAACATCTTATACCTTTAATAGAACTTCTACTAGTTGGAGGTGCACTAGACTAATCATGACTACCCATACTAGAGAAAGACTAGGAACTCTATGCAGGCTAATTATAGTGATTGTTCTTAATCTGACAAGTGTTATGGATGTTCTAGGAGTTGGAACCACCACAACCACTCTGATCATAATTATGTAGGTTTTATTTTATCTTTTTGAAACAAAATTTGTTTGGAAATCATATTTCAAAAAATACATTGAATTTAAATATAATAATAAGTAACTTTTTAAAGAAAGACAATTAGTTTTTATAAGGAGTAATTAGATAGTTTCATCAAAGAGTTAAATGATTTCTTTAGAATATAAATGAAAATAATTTTTTTTTTTTTATACATATGAGACATGAGTAAATTGTAGAGGCAATTATGAAATTTTTTAAAATGAGTTTGAGATGAAAATGTTGATTCATCAATTTGATGTACTACATATATATAGAAGATGTTGATGATATGAAATGTACAAAGAGTAATATTGGATTATGATGAAACATTTTATATTCTATTGTGTATCAGTTTACACAATTACATCTCTCTGATTAAACTCATAGTTTTCCTATTCTTCTATGATTTACTCTTTGATAAAATGATTTTTTTTAGATCATGAACACTTTGCTTAATCAAACTACCCAACTCTATATAAAGTAATGTTTGTATTGTGAGAATAATGATATGATGTTTCTAGTAAGTTAAAATGCTTTTTTGTTGCCTTTGTCACCTTGGGGAGATTGAGACCAAGTCTCACTTTATTTTTTTTTCTCCCATTTACTATGAGATTTGAGAGAGATTCTATTTTTTTTAGAGAGTGTTAGCCTCTTCATTCTTTAGATATATTGACCAACACCATCTTGCACTCTACCTTCAAGAGACCATGAAGATTTTTGAGCACACTATATAGCTCTATCTTTTCTCAACAGTGACTCCTATGTAGCTCATCACCTCTTTCTTTAGTCCTACAATCCCTACTCGAGGATTAAACCAACCTCCCTATACTATATGGGCTCACACTAGATCTATGAGACCCTCCAAAAAAACACTCAACAAAAACCTTCTAGATTATCTGATTTCTCTAATATCCACCTTTCCATTATGGACTTCTTCTCGCATGTGAGGAGTTCTTAGTTGTTGTTATTCCTTTTCTTGGTTCTTTTGTTGTTTTACTTCCATGTTCTTTCTACGGATACCATTTGGTGCTCCCCCTACTAACATTTTCCTTTTGTACTATTTCTAGTCCCTTAGACCCTCATTACTCTCCTATTGGACATTAATAAATTTATCTTATCATATCTTATCTAGTTAGATATACCTGCAAATGATGCACATTCAACTAGTCAGACATATAAATTGGTCATTGTGAGAAATCAACTAGTGAGGCATTATAGAACACAATTTTTTATAAGGTTATTAGGAATTTAAAGTGGTTTTTATTTCCTAAGATGTTTTCCACTCAAGACATCCCATGGTTTGTGTTTCATATATTTTCCTCTCATGTTGGTATTTCCATTCAATCTTGAAGTTTTTTATTAGTAGGAGTACTTTTTCGTCACTTTTTATTTCTCTATCATCATTGTTGATCATGTTAAAAAGATTCTTGAAGTGTTCATGTTTGATATCTTTAAAGTTTAGTTAAACTAACATATGACTGGTTTACCTCCCACTTGTGCCTTGCCTATAAACCCTAATGGTATTTCACTCCAACACATATTTCTCTAATATTTACTCTATTTCACCATTTGAAAATACAATATTATAAATGTGATTAAAAAGTACTATGTAATGACTCACAATTTTGAAATAAAACTTAATTTCACCCTTCATATAAAATAATACATATAATTATAAAAATTAAATAAATATAATATCATCCACTTTTATATATTCTAAATAAAATAGTTATAACAAATCCATAACTAACATCACATTTACATTACTATTCACAACTATCATCCAATATCATGATGGATATATTAGTTTTGATATATATATTTTTAAATAATTAGATGCAAGTGATCAAATTATTTTCATTCTACCATATTATTGATTCCTTTTTATCTACTAAAATAAGTATAGATACTCGCTTTTACCTATCACAGAAACTCATAACACATTCTTTTGTCTCTATATAATGTAAAGAAGAAAAAACTTTATTTCATTTTAACAAATTATATCTAGTGGGAAGATTATATTCTCTTTTATGTAGAACATAATTGGAGAGGTTCTTGAATTGTGACAATAATATAGTAATAAAGCTATAAAACTGTATAAGAGGGAAACAAAGAAAAGTCTAGAAAGCATATCTCTTTTACAAAGAAGAGAGTTTTATCTTTGGAAATAAATTGGTAATTTCTTCAAAGGAATAAAGTTGATTTTTCCAATGTTGAAGGAAGAAATAAAAATTGAATTTTCTATGTTGGTCCTAACTATGTCTAGTATATATCCTTGATGTGTTGTCAAAATTTTACCACATAAGTGAATGTCTTTTTTTTTTTTTTTTTTTCATTTTATTCCTTGTATTATTTATTTGAAACTAAATTGTACAACAATATTTTGTTATCTAGGGTTGTGCTTTCACTTTCATAACTAGTTATAGTAGAGCACTTGTGGTAGCTATGTTAAGATTTGTTGATTTTCGAACATCAAATGACAAATGTTTTGAATTAAAGGAAGTGAAATTAATGAGAAGAATAGTTTGGAGATATGGAAGGTCATCATGATGTGTGATTTGTTATTGTAAAAGGATTGCATAGGGAATTTTTGGGAAAATTAAAGAATTGTGTAGATATCTCTCAAGAGGACTAAGAATATATTGTGTTGGTTGTTTCTCTTTTCAATGTTCTTAGAGAGGAAATAAAAGTAATGATGAGGTATTCATGTATGATGGGTATTGGTATCCTGGTTACATGGAGCTTTTTGGATTATGGCATGGAATGCTTATGATGGATTCATGGTTTCACTCCTTATTTACATGAAAGGACTAGCTGATTAGTTGTTTGCCACATGAGAAGTTTAGTAGTTTTCTTGGTTAAACAATCTATGGGTATTGCTTGCTTTATAGGATGTTTTGGTGTCAAGTTTCATGGTGGACCCTTGATTGCGTATCAAAGTTTTGGCATGAAGGGTGCTCATGGGAGTGTGGTATGTTTAGTAGAGTTTAGGATCTTCATTTGAGGTGATGATTACATCATAGTGTTGATCTTGTTTGGGAAATATTCTTCATGTAGAGTTCATTGATCATTTACATGGGAGCTTCATGAGAGTGCATTGTTACAATTGAAACATACTATAAAAAATAAAAAACTAATGTTTTTAAACAAATATTATCACGTGATACACAATTTCTAGAGTAAAGTTAAATCAATAGCTTGAAACTGATTAGGAGGATATCAACATGGTTAGAAATAATTTTTTTTATTTTTTTATCAATGAAATAGTTTCAATCATATAGAATATTTAGATTTTTTTGAACAAAATGGCTATACAAGAGCCAAAATAGACTTACATGTACTTTTTAAATCAATTAAAATTCAAAATTCATATGTATGTCTCCTCAATAGACATTACACAAAGGACTACATTCAATGGATACAAAGCAAGTTGAATCGATCTTAAATGTTGCAAACAATGAAATTGAAAGAGAAAAGACAACATAAATCATTGTAGAGAGAACTAAATCAACCATAGTAAGAAATATTAGTAAGCAATCAATGACTTAGACATCACACACTAATGCTTGATTCCTAGACTAGTGATAATAAATAATTAAAGTTGACATACTTTTTACAAATTTAATTTTTCCCTTATTTAAGTGTGGTCTTGACATAATAGTGAGCAATTATGACTAATAATAAACTCATTTCCGAAAATGATTAACAATTGACCACTCTTAAACATCACACACTAATGAAGAAATTCAACTAGAAAAATTAAGTCAATTTTGACTATTTAATAATTTTAGCCTAAAAATAAAATCTTAATGTACCATGTTTAAACCATCCCTATTAACCTGATAACTGACCAAAAACAATTTTAGTTATCAAAAAATACCAAGAACAAATAGGGTCTAGAAGCCTCCAATGTTCAAATATTTACCATACCAATATTATCATATCATCCCCTAGATGAGGTACACCACACAAGCAGTGGAATCTAACCCCATAAACTGCAGACCTTGCAGACTGATAAATAAATGCAAAAATACCACATACAGTAATGAAGATAAGGTTTCCCATGACAACCCAAGAAAAGGTTTTCACCTTGTGCACCAACAGTGTGTACAGTACAACCATAAACCCATATGCAATGAAGCCAAAATTGTAGTAAACTATTATATTGTTTATAGTCATGAACATCATTTTCTCCCTTATGGTAAGCTCTGAAGCCATCTGCTACATGATACAAGTGAAGAGAGATAGAAGGAAGGCTATGAAGTCAAAAATAGGAAAGAGCCTAAATGACATGAATGGTATGAGAATAGGGATCCCTAGCTCATTTATCTAGTTAGTATCTGTTTCAAAACCTCCTAGGATGGTGATGGCAGTAGTAAATGTCATGGTGGAAAATGTTAGAAATGCTTCAGAATAACTAGGCAAGTGAATTAGTTATTGAAGGTCCAAATGTCCAATTCAAACTTTTGACCAAGTAAAGTGTGCACATCTAACTATTTATTCATCCAAGCTTTAACTTTCATATTCAAAAAATTACTATAAATCAACATGCAGACATAACAGATGAAAAAATCAACACATAACATAGTAATTTTACGTGGAAACCTAATTTGAGAAAAACAACCAGTAATATGATACTCAGTTCTCACTCTTCTAAAGTGATGCCCTATGAATGGCCTACCCTGTTAAAGGCTACAACACACTATTAAATACAACTTGGTTAAAGGATTTAACCACCTTTTTAGAAGTGGGCTTTGTTAGAGGACTTTAGAACATTCACTTGGAATGTCACCCTATTAAAAGATTTACAAATGGTTGTTAATGCAACTTAAGTCCAAAGAATTTTCTTTTACCCTAATTGATACAATTGTTAGAGAGTAACAATAATGGGTTTTGACCTAATTATAGCATATAACTTAACTTATAGATTTTAGATCACTTCTTTAGCTCATAACATTGCCTGGCTTTCAATCTCTGTAACTCTTCATAGCTTGCCCTCTTTTCAAGCCTTGTCTTCTTGAGTCTCCATGCTCAATTTGCCAGTGCAATCCTTACTTTTGGACCACATATCAAAGTAGAGTCTCGATGCTCTATTCTTCCTTCTCCTAGATGCCTTCTCCTTGACACCCTTCAACCACTTTGCAATTTGGCACTGATATGATTTCTAGGATCTAGGACTATTAAAGATAATGTTAACCAATTACATAAAGTTAATTTTAAAGCTTTAATAAAGAAAAATTAATGTAATTGCACATAAGAAAACACAAAATGAGATGATAGAAAGAGAGATAGAGACACAACACATTTGATTTAAGAGTTCATCCGGGAAGGACTAAGTCTCCGGGTCTAGCTCCAATAGGGGGACTGATCCGATTAACTCCAATAAATAAACACAAATGATTTGTGACAATTCTCTTCAAGAACACACAGCAAAATTCCTCTATGTGCAGGAAAAATCACTAAGTCTCCAAATACATAAAATTTCTCTCACCATTTGCATAATTTCTCCCTTAACTTTTCATCCTTCAAAAGGCCCCTAAACCCTCTTTTTATACAAAATATTTGCCTAATAATACGAAAAAATAAGATTTTACATATTTAGACCCTTACAATAGTCTATCTTTGAAATAAGACTCATTCCTATTTTTGAAAATTGTCCTTATTTAATAATTGCCTTTATTTAGGCAAGAGGGAATTGGGCTTGATACAATTTAAATAAAATCTGTGCTAAAAATATCACAAGCCACTCACGTGGCACAATGGTAGTGAGCATTTTGAGGACATGCATGCAAGAGGGAGGTTGGTGGTTTCGACCACCACACCGACCTTTGGCTTTTAGCCCAATTTAGTGGTGTTCAAAACAATAAAAAAAACATTGGTGGCATATGTTTCAAATAGTCATCGGTGGTGCAACGGCCATTGATCGAATTTTAGGGGCCGGTGGTCATGGGTTCAAAACCTGGTGCCACTACCAAATATTTATTATTATTATTATTATTTATTATTATTATTATTATTTAGGATTTTGAGAACTTTAAACTGGTATTGATTATTGGAGTTTTGGAGATACTTCAAATTTTGATGAAAATATTCCTCGTATCAAGCCTCCCACTGAGAAGCTTTCGAACCACCGAAAGTTTGATACTCAGAAAATAGGTGAGGGTATTTCTCCCTCACTTTACCTATCTCCATCCATCTTGCTTTGCTTGGATGCATCCCCTTCAATCCCACTCAGAGGTATTCAACTGGTCCTCTTCGTGAAGTTTTGACATTCCTGTCAAGGATGACATCTTCTGACAATTTTGTCATACATTTTGGTGAAAGATCATCAATTGATGGAACCTGAACACTGATTTCTTCATCCAAGATCATTGGAGGCTCATACAACTTTAGATTCTCAACATTGACAACTGATTAAATTTGCATGTATGGAGGAAGATTAAAGCAGAAGGCATTAGTACCAATCTTTTGTAAGATTTCAAAAGGACCATACCTGATAGGCTTGAGCTTCCTTCCTTCACCTTGCATTCTTTCCTTACTGATATGTGACCAAACTCTATCACCAACTTGGAACTGATGATCAATGTGATGATTATCATGGCGAGCCTTGTATTTTGCTTGGCTCTGCTCCAACTGTGCTTCTGATGCCTGATGGATTGCTTGGACCTTTTGGATGAACTTCAAAGCCCTTTATGCATCATGGCATTGATCAATGATATTTTCCTTTCCAAAAGAAAAATCCATTGGTGTTTTTGGCAAATATTCGAAGCAAGTCTCAAAAGGAGACCTCTTTGTAGAAGAGTGTGCTGCATGGTTGTAAGCGTGTTGCACATAGTGAAGACTTTCATCAGACAACTTAGGATGCTTGCTGCAGTAACCTCTATGTAGATGAACCACTATCCTATTGACTACCTTTGTCTGTCCATTAGTCTATGGATGGAAGGTTGTACTCTTGTTTAGCTTGGTATCCATGAGTCCCCACAAAGATGACCAAACTTCCCCTAAGAATCAAGAATCTTGATCCGATACAATTGAAGTGGGTAACCCAAAATGAACCCATACATTTTGAAAGTACATATGAGCAGTCAGTTCAGCAGTGACTTTCTTTTTACAAGGCATTAAAATACACATTTTACTGAACCAATCAACTACTACATACAAATAATCATGACCCTTCCTAGACATAGGTAAACTCCCCACAAAGTCCATAGAAACACTTTCCCATGGATGGGATGGTATAGGTAATGGTGTGTACAAACCAAATTACCTATTACTTGGATTATTGGTTGCACACATTACACATCCTTTTATATACTTGGTGACAGTTTCCTGCATATGAGGCCAGTAACAATATTTCTACAATTGACCTAATGTCTTACTTACCCCGAAATGTCTTACAATCAAAGAGGTGTGTGCTTCACAGATTACATGTGCTTGTTCATCTTTAGGAATGCATAGTTTGCCCAAGTGGTACAACAAATTATCCTACACATGGTAATCTTTCTCTTCCACATGTTTACCCTAGATTAAAGCTGTATAGATATCCTTAAATTCCTCATCATTAGAATATTTTTCTTGAAAACTTTCATGAAACATAGAACTATTTTGAAGGATTATCAATGCATTCTTAACAGGAGGGCTAGAGAGCATATCTGCTACTTTGTTATGGGAACCCTTTTTATACTTAATTACCAAATGAAAATATTGTAGAAAACCCATCCACCTAAAATGCCTACTCTGTTGTAACTTAGATTGTGAGTGCAAATATTGTAGGGGTTGGTGATTAGTGTGGATTATAGTTTCCTTTCCTATGAAGTAGTGCTTCCTTTTTTTAACAGTCTGAACTAAAGCATAAAGTTCCTTATCATAAGTAGGATAGTTACTTACTGCTCCTAAAAAAATTTCAGAGGGGTAGCAGATTAGTTTACCTCCTTGCATGAGTACAGCTCCCATGGCAAAGCCACTTGCATATGTCTCAATCTCAAATGGTTGATGTAAATCTGGTAAAGCCAGAACTGGTGTGGTGCTCAACTTTTTCTTCAAAGTGCCGAAAGCCTTCTATTGTGGACCTCCCCACTGAAAATTTACCTTGGTACTGGTCAATCCATGCAACAGTGATGCAATATAAGAGAAGTTTTCAATGAACTTTCTCCAGTACTAAACTGCACCTAAAAAGCTCCTGACTTCTGTAACTGTACTTAGCTTAGGCCATTTTACAATACATTCGAACTTCGTAGGGTCTAGTTTCAATTGACCATTTCCTATGACATATCCTAAGTACACTAAGGATGTCTTTGCAAATTTGCATTTTGACATCTTTACATAGGGTTTTTCTTTTCTCAATACATCAAGAACTTTCTTTACATGAATTACGTGATCATCCCAAGACTTACTAAATACAAGAATATTATCTAGATATACAATGACAAAATCATCAATAAAAGGATGAAAGACATCATTCATGACTCTCATGAATGTAGCTGGTGCATTACAAAGCCCAAATGGCATAACCAACCACTCATAAAGTCCCTGTTTTGTCTTAAAAGCAGTTTTCCAAATATCACTTTCTACAATTCTTATTTGATGATATCTACTACATAAGTCTAGCTTAGTGAAATAAATTGCATATTTCAACTGATCAAGAAAATCATCAATTCTAGGAAGAGGGTACCTGTTCTTTACCATTATCTTGTTCAAAGCCCTGTACTCTGCACATTCTCCAAGTCCCATCTTTCTGTGGAACCAACACAATAGGAGAACCACAAGGAGAAGTACTAGGAAAAATAACCCCTTTCTCCATGAGCTCTTGAACTTGCTTATTGATTTCCTCATTCTAGAAGACTAATAATTGGTACATGCCGATATTAGGAAGTGGCACTTCTGGCTGCAACTGAATTTCATGCTGTGTCTTTCTTTTGGGAGGCAATTGCTTTGGTTCCTGAAACAAGTCATCGTAGGCAGAAACAACTTTGACCATTTCATCTTTATGTTTTGGATCACATCCCTTAAATACCTCAGATGTTTCATCTTCTTTGGCTTTTACAGTCATCAGCACAAAATTCTTACTAGAGTTGACTAACCTTTTCATCTGACTAGCATTAACTAGTGCTAGATTAGTCTTAACCTTCTGTGCTCGTACAATGTATTCAATTTTATCTTTAAACAGATGATACTTATTTTCCCCACTATATAAGATAGCTTTTCAATCATACAAATAAGGACTCCCAAGTACAAGACCACAAATATCTAGAGGGACTACATCAGCTTCTACCTCATCTACAAAGTTTGTAGTGATAGAAAATCTTAACTTACATTGCTTGGTTACCTGTAATTGCACATCATTGCAAACCCATCCAAGAGGATATGGCTTTGGATGAGGTGTTATAGTCAGATTGAGCTTCTTAACAATTTCCTCAAATATCAAATTAACTTGAGAACCCATATCAAATAATGTATCAACCTTATTTTTCTTGATGACAACTCGAATGTGAAATAATTCATTCATTTTCTTATCATTCTTAGGAGAAGAATCTTCACTTGTACTTGCACTTATGCTAGAAGAACTAGTATCTAATGAAAGAGAAATACCTTTTCCTTTACCTTGGATCTCGGTAGCAATGATCTTTGTTTCATCTCCAGAGTCAGATCCAAGATCCTGTTGAGCTACAACAATAGTCTTTTGTTTGCCTTTATTTCCACCAAATCGCTTCAACCTCTTTTCAGGATGTAGCTTCCAGCACTTAGAATCATCATGCCCTTCTTTCTTGCAATGTGAGCATGTGGGTTTCTCACCCTCTTTCTTTACTGTAGTTTTCTTTTTACCCTTCCCTTTGCCTTTGGACTTTTCCTTAGACTCCAATGAATTTTTATCAGACTTATCAATGAAGGTTCCCTTACCTCTTGACTCTAAATGTGTTGCCTAGACACATACTTCATCCAAATTACAAGGATTCAGGACGAGAATAGAGTGCCTTAGGTAAGAATGAAGACCACCTATATACTTGAGTAAAGTCTCCTGGGTATACAATGGAACATTTAATGAAATAGCCCTTTTACGAAACTCATGGGTGTATTCCTGGACAGTTTGACCTTTCCCTTGCCTAAAATTTTGCCAGCTCATCATTAATTGTTGCATATGGTTTAAGGGGTAGAATTGCTTCTTTAAAGCACTAAAAAATTCTGAAAAAGACATATTTAACTTACCATGTTTTGAAGTTTCATGCTCGGTCCTACTCTCCCACCAAGTTAGAGCTACACTGCCTAATCGAAGAGTGGCTAACTAAATTCTATCAACATCATCTACAAGGTTTTGGACTCTATAGTAGAATTCTACTTGCTAAATCCAGTCATCTAATTTCTCAGCATTTAACTCCCCACAATATTTTGGCAAGTCAAATTTTACATCCAATTTTATTCAAGGCTTATGTCCACCTTTAAAAATATTAGAAGACTCAGAATGTGTAGAAGAAGGAGAAGAAGGGGGAGAAAAAGAAGAGGGCAGAAATGGAGGCTCACAATCAGGATCATCATCAGTTCCTTTCTTTTTCCCTTTGTTATCACGAGTTGCACGCTTTCGCATCAACTCTTCTCTTTCTTGTAACAAAACTTCTACCATTTTTTGCAAACTCTGGAGAGTCTTCTGGACATTTTGATCTTCTAAACCTTGTCCACCACCTTTATCTTCCATCTAAAATGGTGGATTAGCTCTTCATTTTCCAATCTCAAGATCATATTTTTCAAGATCACCTTTGCCTTGATTCAACCTGGATCTTGCTAACATTCAAATCTGCAATAGTCCAACAAAGCTTTGATACCAAATTTGATCTGATTTCGAGGATCTAGGACTATTACACATAATGTTAACCAATTACATAAAGTTAATTTTAAAGCTTTAATAAAGAAAAATTAATGTAATTTCACATAAGAAAATACAAGATGATATGCTAGAAAGAGAGATAGAGACACAACGCATTTGATTTCAAAGTTCATCCGGGAAGGATTACGTCTCCAGGTCCAGCTCCAATAGGGGGACCAATCCAATTAACTCCAATAAATCAATAAAAATGATTTGTGACAATTCCCTTCAAGCACACACAGCAAAATTGCTCTATGTGTAGGAAAAATCACTAAGTCTCCAAATACATAAAATATCTCTCACCATTTGCATAATTTCTCCCTTAACTTTTCATCCTTCAAAAGGCCCCATAAACCTTCTTTTTATACAAAATATTTTCCTAATAATAGGGTAAAACAAGATTTTACATATTTAGACCCTTACAATAGTCTATCTTGGAAATAAGACTCATTCCTATTTTTGAAAATTGTCCTTATTTAATAATTGCCTTTATTTAGGCAAGAGGGAATCGGGCTTGATACACTTTAAATAAAATCTGTGCTAAAAATATCACAAGCCACTCACATGGTGCAATGGTAGTGAGCATTTTGAGGATGTTCATGCAAGAGGGAGGTCAGTGGTTTCAACCACCACACCAGCCTTTGGCTTTTAGCCCAATTTAGCGGCGTTCAAAACAATAAAACAAACATCGATGGCATATGTTTCAAATAGTCGGCGGTGGTGTAATGGCCATCGGCCAAATTTTAGGGGCCGGTGGTCATGGGTTCAAAACCCAGTTCTGCTACAAAATATTTATTATTAATTTTTTAAATTTTTTTTATTAGTATTATTTTTTTCCACCTCAAACTTCAATTGAACATATCTTTTGCATACGAGCTCTATTTTTGATGAAATGAATGTCACTAGAAAGCTCTTGATGAGATCTTCAATTTGAAATCCATTGTTGACCACTTTTGAGATGATTTTATTTTCACCTTTTGATGACCTCTGTACCTGGTTTGACCAAACTTTGACTGGCTATAACTTTTGTGTATGAACTCCTTTTTCATCCATTTGAATTGTGTTGGATCCAGGATATTGAGAACTTTAAACTGGTATTAATTATTGGAGTTTTGGAGACACTTCAATTTTTGATGAAAATATCCCTTGGATCAGGCACTGCAGTAGCTTTTGCTTCTTGGCCAGTGACTCCTTAAATAGAAGTCTGATATTTATTTTCCCACGTGATTCTTTCCTCATTTGATTTTAGTTCGAATGGATTATGTAGGATTCACTGAATCTAACCCACATTTTTTTCCTTCTAGAAACATCATGAAGAATTCTCTTGAATTCGCTCAAAAATGGTTTAAATAGAATTCTGTGCCACTAGCCCATCATCCTTATCCTCCAACCAGTTTACAAAATTCAAGGTATCAAATTTCTCAGCTTAGATCTATAAAATCTTTGACTTTTTAATAATACAGTAGCTCGACACTATTGAAATTCTAGTGCTTAGCACATACTGTGTTACTCAGCATCAACTACGTTTTATTGATGCTTGACACCTATTGTGAATTCACTTGACATCCACTAAGATTTTTTGATGTTTGATACCTATTACTTTTCTAAGCACCTGAATATGCTCAGCTCCTTCTATATCACTCAACACAAACTAGATTTTCCATTTTCTTGGCTCTAACTAAAAACTTTATCAGCTTGAACTAGCTTACTCGACACTTACTAATGAACTTAGTTTAATCGTTGCAGTCAACCTTGTTCCAACTTATACTTCTAGTGTTTCTAAGTGTGGCCAACCTTTATATCTTCAAGTATGATATCAATATATCATTTAACCATTTTCTTAGCTAAAACTTGTACTTCATTACAAAACCATAACTCAACATTTCCCTTAGGTGCTCTTGTTATATCTTGTTGATTAAATCCTCTTCATCAATCAACTAAGTGATAGTAATTGCATTTTATAATCAATTATCATTCTTATATATAGCTAGTTTGACATCAATGACAAAAAAATGATTGAAAACATTCTTTCAATAACAATCTCCTTCTTACAATGATCTTTTTCAATCAGATTTTCAACAATCTCCCTCTTTGGCATTGATGGCAAACCAAATTGATCACCCATTAGACCAAACTATTCAGCCATGTTATCAAAAGGTTAAATAGGTTAGAATAGTAATTCTAATGCCAAAAATAAATTGTGATACCATTATCTATCACATCTCCCTTTCTTGATTTGCTATCTTGATTTCTTTACTTCTACTTCTCCCTCTTAGCTGTTGTTTCCTTTTTATTTCTTTCCTTACATTGTCTCCCTCTATATGCATTGCTCATCTTCTATTATTCTAGTATCTAACTACTTCTTTCTCTATCAATAAATTTGATAACTTTCTTCATTCTTCATCAATTGTTGATCGGTTTCTCTTATTTCTCCCTCTTTGACAACAATGCCAAAGACATATTATCTCAACATCTTTAACATGCAAGTGTAGCATTTGCAAGTTCTTTCAATTTCTTCCTTTTTCACCGTGCTTGTGACTAATTTGGGACTTCATCACTTTGATTACTTCAAGCATGACCCCAAAGTAAACATGCTCTGTATCAATCTGTAATGTTTCAATAATCAATTCATTTGATGCAAGGAAATTTTGTTTTATCTTAAGTAGCCTTGGCTAGGGGTATCACCCCTAACTTACCTCTAAGATACTCAAAATCATCTTTAGGTAGTGCTTTTTTGAAGATGTCAACAATCTATTCCTTTGAGCTAACATATTCCATCCTTACTTGTCTTCCACCAATTCTTTTACATAGTGATACTTGATTACAATATGCTTTTTTTTGGCATGCATTACATGATTCTTTTATATGTCGATGGCACTTGTATTATCATAATAAAGTATCATAGGCTCAGTTACCTCTTCCTTCATACCTTGCAACAAATGTTTGATCCATACAATATTAGTGCAATTGATAGCAGCTACAACATATTCAGCTTCTATTATGGACTATGAGGTACAACTTTCCTTTTACCTAAGAAAAGTGCTCCTCCATAGGTGCTTTTTCTGTCATCAATATTACCTCATCAATATGCATCAATGTAGGCTCTTAACTAAAACATTTCACTCTTCTTTTACTATAAACCAAAGTCATCAATTCCTTTTAGGTACCTCAGTATTCTTTTCACCACCATTAGATGATTTTCCCTTGGATTTGCAAAAAATCTTGCCACTATTCTAATAGCTAATTCAATGTCTAGTCTACTATGTACAACATACTACAACTTTTCAATCATTAATCTATACATTTTCTAATTTACTTTAGCTGACTCATCATTCTTTGATAACTTATGTCCTATTACCATTGGTGTGTTGACTAGTTTTGAGTCTTCTAATCCAAATGTCTTGAGTATCTCCTTGATTTATTTTGATTAGGTCACAAATATTCCATGCTTCAATTGATGTACTTGCAATACAAAAAATAATTTGATTTCTCCAAACATTGACATTTCAAACTCATGTTTCATTTGATTACTAAAATCTTTACATAGAATATCTTTTCCTCCAAACATTATATCATCAAAAAAGATTTCAGATATCAAAATGTCTTTACCTTTTTCTACCTTGATATATAGATTACTATTGTCATCTATTCTCTCAAATCCTATCTTCACAAGATTTTTGTGTAGTCTGTCATACCATGCTCTAGGTGCTTGCTTCAAACCATAGAGCTCCTTATGTAGTTTTCAAACCATATCCTTGTTATTTTCATCCACAAATCCCTCTAGTTGTTCTATGTAGATTTCCTCTTCCAGTATACCTTTCAAAAAAGTAGACTTCACATCCATTTGGTAGAACTTGAAACCTTTGTAAGTAGCATATTCAAGTAGTGTTCTTACTCCTTCCATTCTTGCAATAGGGGAAAATTTTTCCCCATGGTCCAATCGTTCTTCTTGTGCATAGCCATTGCAAACTAGTCTAGCCTTATTTCTTTTTATCTCACCATTCTCATCAAGTTTATTTCTAAAGACCCATTTGGTACCAATTACATTCTTATTAGCTAGCTCGAAAACTAGGCTCCATGTTTTGTTCTTCTCAATCTGGTCTATCTCCTCTTCCATAGCTTTATACTAGTCATCATTTTGTAGAGCATCTTTTACTATTTTGGGCTCAACCTTGCTCAGCAAACATGATTCATTCCTTAGTCTATTCCTTGTCATTGGTCTAGCATCATTATCACCAATGATTTGATCTACAGGGTGATGTTTTCTCACATGCTTGGCTAGTCTTGGTTTTGTCCTTCTTTCTATGTTTGATACTTCAGCTTCAAAGTCATTTTTCTCTTCTCCATCTGGTACTTCATCGTTTCTTTCATGTATACTATTTTTAAAATCAAAATGTGCATTTTCTTCACTCTACAACTTGGCTTCTGAATGTAGCTTGACATTCATTGGTTGTGACTTGACTGATACTAAAATTTGTTGTTGATTTCCAACTTGATTGGTAGCATTATCTTCAACAGTCATTCCTTCATAGAAGTATATAAAGGATCTATAATCTTCTGGTTGCTTGGATTCATTAACTTGGACTTCTTGATGCTCATCAAAATTTACATTTGCACTCTCTAGAATCTTGTTAGTATTAATATTCAAACACTTATATGCTTTGCTTCTAGTGGAGTATCTAAGGAATATGCCTTCATCACTTTTTGCATCAAACTTTCCATTTCTAGTGTCTTTAATAATATAGCATTTACAACCAAATACTTTGAAATTTTTTACATTAGGTGAGTAACCATACCATAGTTCAAAAGGTGTTGCATTTTTTCCTTTCTTAACTTGGACTCTATTCAGGGTGTAAACAACAGTACTTATAGCTTATCTCCAATACTTTAGAGCAACATATTTCTCCATCATTAAGATTCTAGCATAGTTTATCACTGATCTATTACTTCTTTCTACAATGCCATTATGTGGGGGAGTTCTAGGTGCTGATGTTTTTCTTTTGATACCTCTATCATTACAAAACATCTCAAATTCTTTCGATGTAAACTCTCCTCCTTTATCTGATCTTAGGCACCTCAGACTCTTTCCTATTTCCTTTTCAACCATGGCCAAGTACCAGTTAAACATTTGAAAAGCATCAAATTTTTTCTTTAAGAACATGGCAATCATCATCCTTGAATAGTCATCTACAAATAGCATTATGTATCTATCTCCTTCTTAGCTTTGCTCTTCTATTGGTCCACATTAGTTAGTATGGACTAGCTCTAGTACTTCTTTGGATGTGTAGATTTTTCTTTAAAAGCTTGACTTGGTCATCTTCCCTAGTTAAAATTGTTTGCACATTTTGTTTTTAGGCTTCTTCAGTTTGGGAAAACCTTTGAATTTTTTCTTTTCGCTGATGCTAATCAAATTGTCAAAGTTAACATGACATATTCTTTTATATCATAGACACACATCATCAAATTTAACAACAAGATAAGTTGCATCTTCCATATCTAGCTAAAATAAATTACTTCTGGTTTGTTCACCTCTTCCTATTAGATTTTCATCAATGTCATAGATTTTGGGAGTTTTGTTTCCATATTCTACTTTGCAACCTATATTGCCTAACTGTGATACACTCAACAAATTGTAATTCAATCCTTCAACATAGTATGCATTATCACATGAAATTTTCTCTATAATTTTAATTGAGCCTTTTCTTTTGATTTGACATGGATCATCATTACAAAATCTAACACTATTTCCATCATATTGAGTAAAGATAATAAACTTATTTTTGTCTCCTATGATGTGATGTGAGCATCCACTATCTATGATCCACTTGTCATTCTTGTTTACATAGGTTACGAGTGTTGTTGCCTCATCTTCATCATCATCTAATTAATCCTTTGTGGCTACATTGACTACTTCATCAATATTCTCATTAGAATCTTTTTCAACAATGTAACATCTTTTGCCTTTGTCCTTGTGATCTCTACTATCATCTTCTCTCTTGTTCTTGAACTTGTTATCTTTGTAGTTCTTCTTCTATGTAAACCTTGCACCAATATCACCAACTTCATTGCAATTGAAACAAATGATAGTCAAATTACCTTTGATTTACCTTTTCCTCTATGAAATCTTCTAGCCAATAGTACTTCCATCTATTCCACATCTTCCTCATCTTTGCTACTATGACTAGATGCATGTTTTCCTTCTCTACTCTTTTTCTTTGATTTCACCTCCTCAATGTCTTTCAATTTTAGCTTAGCCTTGTAAGTAGATTCAAGGTTCTCAGGTTTGTAGTTATCAAAGTTGGATAGTTTAAATGTAGTAAGTCTTCCCACTATTCCTTCAAAGGTTAGTGTGTTTCCTTGTACACACCTTAGCTCTTGAATGGCTAAACTCTAATTGCATAGATAGGGAGTAGGGTTCTCACATATTTTCTATTGACAGTCCCTTCTTGCAATTGACCACCCAAACTTCTTATTGTGCTTACCACTTCTTTCATTCTAGAGCCATATTGAGGAGCATTCTCACCTTCCTCCATTTTCATGTCATCAAACTTTCCTGTAAGGCTTTCTCTCTTTTCTCTCTAAACCTTTTGACCTCCTCCATAGATATTTGATAGGGCTTTCCATATCTTAAATTCAGTATCACAACCTTTGATGTCATCAAATTTAGCATAACTAAGTCCAGAGGCAATTTCCAACATTGTCTGATTGTGCTCCTTGCTTTTGTTCGAATCATTTGTAGAGAGGGGTCTAGCTAGATCTACATGTTCAAGTTCAATTGTGGTTTTTTCATAATCACCTATTGATCCACGATGCAATTTCATTAGACTTTTCCATGCAATGAAGTTGTCTTTGTTGAGCTCAAGAACTTCTCTCCTAGACATCTTGATCTTCCTACTTCTAGTACCTTGAAACTAAATCAGTGGATGGTTCTAATACCAATTGTTAGAAATGCTTTAGAATAACTAGGGGGGTGAATCAGTTATTCAAGGTCCAAATGTCCAATTCAAACTTTTCATCAACTAAATTGTGCCCATTTAACTATTTATTCATCCAAGCTTTAACTTTCCTATTCAAAAAGTTACTATAAATCAACATGCAAACATAACATATGAAAAGATCAACACATAATATAGTGATTTTAGATGGAAACCCAATTTAAGCAAAACTACCAGTGAAAACCTACTCAATTCTCACTCTTCTGAAGCGATGCCTTGTGAAAGGCTTGCCCTATTAAGGGCTACAACACATTGTTACATGTGACTTGGTTAAAGGATTTAACTATCCTATTAGAAGTGGGCTTAGTTAAAGGACTTTAGAACATTCACTTGAAATGTCACCCTATTAAAGGATTTATAAATAGTTCTTAAACCAACTTAAGTCCATAGGAATTTCTTTTACCCTAGTTAATAAAATTGCTAGAGAGTAACAATAAGGGGTTTTGACCTAATTACAACATACAACTTAACTTGCAGATTTCAGATCACTTCTTCAGCTCATAACAGTACTTGGCTTTTAGTATCTACAACTCTTGAAAGCTTTCTCTCTTTTCAACCTTGGTCTCCTTGAGTCTCCATGCTCAATGTACCAATGTAATCCTCAGTTTTTGACCACTTATCAAAGTAGAGTCTCCATGCTCTGTTCTTCTTCTCCTAGATGCCTTCTCCTTGACACCCTTCAACGACTTTGCAATTTGGTACTTTAGAAGCTCTTGCTTTTTAGCTTGTGACTCCTTAAATAGAAGCTTAATATTTCTTTTCCTACTTGATTCTTTCCTCCTTTGATTTTATTTTGAATGGATTAGGTAGGATTCATTGAATCTAACCCACATTTTGTTCCTTCTAGAAACATCATGAAGGATCCTCTTAAATTTTCTCAAAAATGGTTTACATAGAATTCTATGCCACCAACTCATCATCCTTATCCTCCAACTTATTCAAAAAATTAAAGGTAACAAATTTGTCGGCTCAGATCTAGCAAACCTTTGATTTTTCAATAATGTAGTGGCTTGACACTATTGAAATTTTGGTGCTCGACACATACTATGTTACTTGGCATCAAGTACATTTTACTGATGCTTGACACCTATTGTGAATTCACTCAACATCCACTAAGATTTTTTGATTCTCGACACTTGTTACTTTGCTTGGCACCTAAACACACTCGGCTCCTTCTATATCACTCAACATACACTAGATTTTCCACTTTCTTGGATCTAACTTAAAATTTGCTCATATTGAACTAGCTTACTCAACACTTAATAATGAACTTAGTTTAAGCTTTGCAATCAGCCTTGTTCCAACTTACACTTCTAGTGTTTCTAAGTGTGGCCAACCTTTGTATCTTCAAGTATGTTATCAATAAGTTCTTTAACCATTGTCCTACTAGATCCATGTACTTCATTAAAAAACCATAACTCAACCTTTCCCTTAGGTGCTCTTGTTACATCTTGTTGATTAAATCATCTTCATCAATCAACTAAGTGACAATACTTGGATCTTGTAAAAAATTGTCACTCCTATATATAGCAGGTTTGACATCAATGAAAAAAAATGATTGAAAACATTCTTTCAACAACAATCTCTTTCTTTCAATCAATCTTCTTCTTACAATGATCTTTTTCAATCAGATTTCCAATAGCAAATAGTGTTGCCACAACTAGTTTTGCATTGTGTCTCTGTAGTGCCTACCCTCGTTCACATCTTTTCTGGACATATTATTGCTATTATTATCAGACTATGATGGACTAGTTCTATGTTGATGGATTAGTGGTATTTTTTTGACACTATCAGACATTATGTTATGGATTCAGAGGTTATGAGATGAGATCATTTAGACTTTACATTTCTCAAGTGTCAACAACATGGGGGTTAGTGCATCAATTAAGCACATGGTGTCTACAACCCTATGGCTCATCTTGAAGGTTGGAAAAGACCCATGCTTAGTTGGTGACACCTTCCAGCTATTTTTAGAAGCATTCTAGATGTTTCCTGAAAGCTCTTTATATTCAAGCATTCATAGAAGCTTAGATATAGCGGTTGGAGTGCGAATTGGAGCGTTCGAGGGCTCGAGAACTCTGAACAAGGGAGGAGCTTGCTCTACGGGTTTCTGAGGAAGAGCGAATTAGCATCAAAATTCGGGTAGATTCTTGTGATTTTACTTATGCTATTTCTGCATCATGCATTCCCTGTCTTCTTCGTGTCTTCCATATGTCTTCTGAAGAATTTCATAATTTATTGTGCATTCTCAATATGGGTAGATTAATTTATTTGAGAATTTTTATATGCATGGATCTAAAAAGAACATGAGGCTAGAGTTGAGATTCATAGTCAAACCCATTAGATTAATTATTGGAAATTCTAGGAGATAAAAGGATTATGGGGAAATTCTAAAAAATTGAAGTTGTATTGATATATTGTCCATTTTCTTATACTTACATATATATATATATATATGTGTGTGTGTGTGTGTGTGTGTGTGTGTGTGTGTGTGTGTGTGTGTGTGTGTACCTTTTTATATATATATACATATATATATATAATATATATTTGTCAAAAAATTGGATAACATACCCGTGGGCGAAAATGTTTTAAGAAACATTTTAAACCAAATCACACATGGAAATCATGTTAGTCATTTAAAAATAATAATAATAATAATAAACATTATAAACATTGAGTCGGGGGGGAACGAGACCCACACCCCCCACTGCGGTCACAGTGTACCGCCGTCGCAGGTACTGTGATGACAGTGGTATGCAGTACCACTGATGTCGCAGGCCCTGCGACCGTAGGGTCTTGTGTACTGCCAATCATATAATATAAATGTGTGTTGTTTTTAAAAAATGTTTTCCATATTCGATTTTAATTTTGGCATTAATCGAATTTCATTAATTTGATTTTGTTAAATGATAAAATAATTTATATATTCATATATGTATTTATATGTATATATTTTGATTATATATATATATATAAGTATGTATATAATATGTAAATATGATTATTTGATTTATAATTGTAAATTGATAATTGATTTATATCAAAGGCTCATGATTTGAATTAATTATTTTATTAAGTACATTAAATATTGATTTGGTGGGGAACATTTGGATTAAAATTATAATTAAAAGAATGGATTTGTATTTATTCTAAATTTATAAATGTTCCTTCAAATTCTTTCTCTAAACTTGGGAACGTAAACGAAGACTTCTGCATTTAAATTCAAATTGTAAATTTAGCAAAACCAAAACATGTGTTTACATTGTGTATTCTTTATGCTATTGTTTTGGGTTTTGGGTTGACTAGTGTTGACCAGTTATAGGATGTCTACTAGAGGCTTGGGAGTTATGCGATTGTGATGTCATGATGATGTTTTATTCTCGATCTTTATAAACCAAACCATGGTTATGTGATGGAATGCTCTATGTATTGGATGTGATTACTGATTGGTATAGTTGAGATTCTTATGTATGAGATAGTTGACTTAACCAGTATTTTTGGTCATCGACCAGTTATCCTTGGTTATTTTCTAGTCGCCATGATGGGACTGTGATTTGGATTTATTCTTGAAGATGTCATGATGTGAAATGTTTGACTCAACCATTTTTGGAGTCTTTGATCAATTTGATTGAGATATATTTTGGTTATTAGGAGCCATTGGATACTTTGATTATCAGTGATACTTCAGTTGCCAATAGAGAGCTATTGTGTTCATGATTTTCTATGGATGTTAGCTCATGGAGATTGGATGCTTTTATGCATATTTGATGATTTGATTTTGGATTATCTTTTGTGATTTTGAAATTTATGATTCCATGAGCATTAGTGTAGGATATCTGCATGTAGTGACGAGAAGTGGCTTGCAATGGGGGTCGGGGCCCTAAGAGGCTGCCACGGTAACTCTATGTAAGTTGGATTAATAAGTGATAACATTCACACCTAATACTAACTAAATGAACCTAAAAAGATAAGTGTTTTGTTCTCGCGCATGCCTTGAGTGCTTTTACAGGTTAGGATGGGAGTAGTGAGACGCATGGTTGCGACCTTGCATTTCGTAGTATGCCTCGTCAGTATGAGAGGATACTAGTGGTAGCATGAAATCAGTATGGACCCATGGAGTTTAGATAACTGCCAAGGTAAATTGTACGTGATAATTACAATGACACTTTCCTGCTTGCATAGTAGGTTCTTACATGTCATTGTGTGCCTCTAGGATTAGATTTTGATTTTGTGTTTGGAACCTTTGAGTTACTATACTTTTAGGATTCCTAGACTTATGGAGATTTGTGCATGTGTTATGGATAGCCTATTTGGGACTTGAGATTATATCCTTAGCATGGTGGGAGAGAACCACTTATGTACCACATGGTCGGGTGGTAGTCTATTTGCCACTCTTCTCATTTTGAGTTTCATTGAGACATCGTGGCTGATGCGTCCTTCATGATGGTGGATATGTATCCTTTTTCATTGATGATTAGCATATGTTAGATGATGTTATCTTATGCTTTTATTTGCATGTTAGATTACATTCTACATATGATGTTATATATGTTAGGAGCACTGATATTCCTACTATGTTAACATTGATGATCTCTTTGGTGAGTTGGAATGTTACACACGGAGGGATGGCTAGGATCCACGATGGTCTAATGATGCTATTAACGGTTGGGAGGAACAGTGCACTTAGTTTATTATGTTTGATCTTTATGATGGATGTATATGTCTTCTATGATGACATATCATGTGATTATCTTTACTTTGATGTATCATGGATTAGAATAGGAAGATGTACCTTATTCTATGTATGAATATTCTTTTGAGCTTGTCATACCCTGTGACTTGTACAGTGGATGATTGAGTATTTGAAATGTAATGTATAAACATTGGACTTATCATTATTATTTCATGTATGATAGATGTTTCTAGATGTAGTCCAATGTTAAGGGATCTTAAAGAATGTAATCTGATATGTATGTTATGTTTAATTTCAGATGGACATTGCTATTGCTTCCATTATTGTTCATAAGTTATACATGGTGTTTACTTTCATGAAAAAAGAAAAAAAAATTCTACTAAACTTAGTGAAATTCTAGGTTAATTATTTGGATCCCTTGGCGGGGCATTACATTTGGTATCAGAGCTCGAGTTTCTACATTGGGAGCTCTGGATATTTTGGAACAACTAGAACTCTAAACTATTAAGTGTATTTTTCTAAAATTGAACTAGGTGAACTGAAGCAAAACTTGAACTGTTACTTGAATATTTTTCATAATTCAACACTTAGTTTCAAAATTGAAAATTTTAACTTAAACTTAAACATAGAACTGAACTTAGTACCTTGTACTGTTGTAGGATGGTATCTGGGAATAGGTCTTCTGTTAGAGGCCGTGGTAGAGGTTGTGGTCGTGGCAGAGTTGTCAGTGTCCATGAGTCTTCCCATGAGGGATCGGCCCATGTAGAGAGCAGGGAAGAGCACTCTAGTAGGCAGTAGGAAGAGAGCCGTAGAGAGGACCAAGCTGCGTTTGAAGAGGTTGGTTTGAGGAAAATGATGCAAACTACTCTAGAACATCTACCTCCTGTTCAAGTATAGCCCAAAGTGCACCAGACAGAATAAGAACATAGACCCAGATCTAGAAGTCCTTGGAAGGATCATCAGAGGTCCATTGTGTCCACTCAGATGAAGGATCTTTCAAGATCCAAGTTTAGGCTTTTTAGTGGGCAAGGTTTTGGTTATGTGGCCGAGTAGTGGCTTATTTCTCTTGACAAGATTCTTGCCATGTAGGAGTTTGACAACAATGTTAAGGTAAGATTTGTGATCACTAATCTAGAGAATTATGGGGCCACTTGGTGGACGATAGAGGAGAAGAAGTTGGGTATCGATATGAGCAGTGTTACATGGGAGTTATTCCTAGAGATTTTTTGTGAACGATTCCTACTAGAGGAATGGAAACAACAGAGGGCTGATGAATCTCATAATCTTAGGCAGTACACTTTGTCAGTGACTGAGTATGAGCATAAGTTTTATGAGCTCATGTCTTTTTTAGGGTTTAGTGAAAAATTAGCTCAATTGACACAACATTTTATTAGGGGTTTGAATAACCATATTATTGGGGGAGTTAAGGTATTTGAGCCAAAAACCCTCAAGGATGTTGTACATCGAGCTATCCTTGTTGAGCAAATTGTCAACCTTGGTCAAGGTGGTTTTGTAGGAGCACCAGCAGCATCAGGATCTAAAAGCAACTACAATTCAGGTGGTAACAAGAAGTTTTCTTTCTCTAAGGGGAAACAGTATCAGAAGCAGTCTCAGCAGACACAACAAAAAAAGGGTTCAAATTCTCAAGCTCAAGGTGGTGGCAAAGGTTCTAACACCAAGAACAATTGCAATGCTCAACGCAATAAATAGAATCAGTCCAATCAGCCAACTCAGAGTAGCCAGTCTTTTGTGAGCAGGAACAGTCATCAGCAAACAAATGTACCACCTATGGATAAGGTTCTAGCAGAAATATGAAATGTTTTTCATGTGGTCAGATTGGACATTATGCAGCTCAGTGTCCATAGCGAGCACCTCAATTTTCATGACCTAGACCTACCATTTCAGAGCCTACAGTTGGTGATGCAGGTAGAGCTCATAGAGTCTTTGCAGCAGTTGATCAGCGTCAGGCAAATCATCAGGGAATAGTGGTTGAGACCACACATGCTATTAGAGGTATATCTCTTGTAGTATTGTTTGATTCAGGAGCTACAGATTCATTTATTTCACTATCTATAGTTTCTAAGTGTAATCTAGATGCGATGAAGCAAGATCATGGTTGGAAAGTGGAACTAGCCTCAGGCATTAAGGTCTCCACAGATTCTGTAGTTCATAAGTTTGGGCTTAGCTTAGGAAGCTTTGATATAGTAGTGGATCTTTGAGCCATACCCCTTGGTTCCTATGATGTGGTTCTAGGCATGGATTGGCTTGGATCTCATAGAGCCAGTATAGGTTGTAGGAAGAAGATTATTATGTACCAAGATGACCAAGGGAATGATGTGCAGATAGTTGGGATACCAAGGCCTATATCTCTGTGAATGATTTCTGCTATGCAATTGAAGCAAAGTTTCCGTAAGGGATGTCAAATATTTGTTGTTAAGGTAAATGATCTTAATGAGGAAGATTCCATGAGGGAGACTTTAGATCACCCGATTTTGTAGGAGTACGCAAATGTTTTCCAAGTGAGGTTCCATGCATGCCTCCAAAGAGGCACATTGACTTTAGTATTGATCTAATTCCTAGAGCGGAGCCTATCTCTAAAGCTCCTTATCACATGAAGACATAAGAATTGGGTGAGCTACGTCTTTAGCTAGAGGAACCTCTGGCCAAAGGGAGCATTCAACCTAGTGTATCACCATGGGGAGCTCCAGTGCTCTTTGTGAAGAACAAAGATGGTTCTTTGCACCTTTGTATTGACTATAGATAGTTGAATAAGGTGACTATTAAGAACAGGTATCCTTTACCTAGGATTGATGACTTATTTGATCAGATCAAGGGAGCTATAGTATTCTCCAAGATTGATCTTAAGTCAGGATACCACTAGCTTCACATTAAGGAAGCATATATTCACAAGACTACTTTTTGTACTCACTATGGGCATTATGAGTTCACAATGGTACCTTTTGGGTTGACTAATGCTCCATTGGTGTTCAGGAGTTTGATGAATGATGTGTTTTGATCTTATCTGGATAGGTTTGTACTCGTGTTTCTTGATGACATATTGATATATTCTAAGACTTAGAAGGAACATGAGGAACACCTGTGGTTGGTTTTGCAATGTTTGAGTGACAATTAGCTTTATGCCAATGCAGCTAAGTGTGAATTCTTCAAATCGAAGATTCAGTATTTAGGGCATGTTATTTCAAGTGATGGTATTTCAGTGGATCTTGCAAAGATTCAGACGATAATAGATTGGCCAACACTGACCAATGTGTTAGAGATCCATAGTTTTATAGGTTTAGCTAGTTATTATTGTAGATTTCTCCAAAACTTCTCTAGGATAGAACATCCTATCACTTCTCTTCAAAGGAAAGGAAAGAAGTTCGTATGGACAGAGAAATGTGAGGAAGCTTTTCAGAAGCTCAAGGAGCTTTTGACCAATGCACCAATTCTAGTTGTACCCGATCCAGAAGGTGATTTCATGGTATGTATTGATGCTTCTCTTGAAGGGATTGGGGTAGTGTTGATGCAGAAAGGACGGGTGATTGTGTATGAATCACATAAGCTCAAGAATCATGAGTTAAATTATCCTATGCATGATCTTGAGTTAGCAGCAGTAGTTCATTCTTTGACTAGATGGAGACATTTCTTGTTGAAGCACAAACTTGAGCTACACAACGATCATCGTAGTCTTCAGTACACTTTTACTCAGCCTAATTTGAATGCTCACCAGAGGCGATGGATGGAGTTTCTATGCAAGTATGATTTTGAGGTTAAGCACATTAAGGGTAAGGAGAATATGGTGGCAGATGCTTTGAGTCGCAGGAGACATGTGGTATCATCAATGACCCTTAGTGTGGATTTGAGGAGTCAGATTCTTCAGGCAATTCCTACAGATTCTTGGTATCAAGAAGTGTGCAGAGAGATAGATTTTGGAAGATCTTTGGAAGGAAAGTTTGCAAGTTATGTTCGAGAATCAGATGGTCTTTTAAGACATCTGGGGAGGATATATGTGCCATTTTTAGATGAGCTTCACACCTTGATACTGGCAAAAGCCCATCGTACACCTTACTCAGCACATCCAGGTGTCAAGAAGATGCATGCTGATTTGAGACGTTTGTTCTTTTGGTCTAGGATGAAGCGAGATATTAGTAATTTTGTTGCTAGGTGCCTTGAGTGTCAGAGAGTTAAGGCAAAACATTAGCACCCAGCTGGACTTTTGCAGCCTAATCTCATTCCTTCTTGGAAGTGGGATATCATCTCCATGGATTTCATTATAGGATTACTTATGACTTTTCGACGTCATGATGCTATCATGGTCACCGTTGATCGATTGACTAATGTGGCACATTTTTCACCGATTAGGTCTTCCTACACAACAACTTCTATAGCTAATGTCTTTATGCATGATATTGTGAGATTACATGGTATTCCTAGAAAGATAATTTCTGATAGGGATCCTGTATTCACATCTGTATTCTAGATGTCGCTACAGCATGAGCTTTTTGCGCAGTGAAACTTCAGTTCGACATATCATCTAGAGACTGATGGTCAGACAGAGAGGGTGAATCATGTTTTGGAGGATATGTTACAGATGTATGTGATGGATAGGCAGACACATTGGGAGGATTATCTCTACCTAGTGGAGTTTTCTTACGACAATGGGTATCATTGTTCTATTGGCATGGCACAATTTTAGGCATTATATGGACATCCTTTTCATACACCATTGAGTTGGGACAGTCTTGAGGATCGCATCTTGTTGGGTCCTAAGATGCTTTGTGATATGGAGCAACAGGTGGTGCATATCCGTGAGCATTTGACTATGGCACAGGATAGGCAGAAGAAGTATGTCGATGCTCATAGGACTAATAAGCAATTTGTTGTGGGAGATAAGGTTTTCTTGAGTGTGATTGCGAAAGAGTCCAATCTGGTATGGAAAGGGTTCTAGGCTACCACCTCGCTTTGTAGAGAGGATTGGCCCAGTTGCTTTCCGCCTTGCTCTACCGCCCAACCTAGCTTGCATTCATGATGTTTTGCATGTTTTAGTGCTTCGACAGTATATACCTGATATTGTACATATTCTTGATTGGAATGCATTGCAGGTACAGGAAGGGCAGTTGGCTTTGGAGCTGGTTCATATTCTGGAGCAACGGGAGTTGACCCTCAGGGGTCAAAACCATTGAGCAGGTAAGGGTCCAATGAGAACCTACTGATGATTCTTTAGCTACTTGGGAGGATGCAGCTAGATTGAGGGAGTTATATCCCTACTTGTTCATAGGCTTCTAGGAGTAAGCCTAACCCAAGGGGGGTGGATGTAGTGCCTACCCTCATTCACATCTTTTCTGGACATATTAATTGCTATTATTATTAGACTATGATGGACTAGTTTTATGTTGATGGATTAGTGGTATTGTTTTGACACTATCAGACATTATGTTATGGATTCAAAGGTTATGAGATGAGATCATTTAGACTTTACATTTCATGCATACATGATGATCATTATATTGTTTTTGGCTATTGTTGATAATTAATCGATGGTTATTAACTTATGTGTTTTATTATGGATACTTACCCCATACTTGCATGTGTATGGTGTGTGTGTTTTCTTATTGTATGGCATTTTTGATGTGGTTAAGGAAGGGATTCGTAGTCACCTGCTTAGTCGAGATCTACATGATGCACCACTTCCTGTCATTGTCTGTTTAGCTTAGCATTATATATATTGTATGTACATGCATGGTTTTTTCTGCAGGTTGCAGGTACCGAGTATCGACTTCCCTGAATTACTAGGATGAGCGTACCCTATTATACTATCTCAATGATAAGAGAATGGAGATAAATTCTCAAGTCCAAATCCCAAAACCATTAAGCCAATTGTTCTAGTGAGGTAGGACAAATATCTGGATATTTTACCCATTGAATGTGTCGGATGACATGATTCGTGATTTTTAACCCTTTAGACTGATTTTGAGTGATGTGCTCTATGATGCATTTTCATATTTTATTCTTGGAGGTCTATGGTGAATTTTCTATTAATTAAGTCTTAATAAATAGATTTAATTAATAAATTAATTATTTGAGAAAATTAATATAAAATATCATGTTATTTGATATTTTGATTATAATTAATTAAATGAGAATTATTTGAGGAAAAAGAATTAAATAAAAGAAAATTAGAAATTAAAATTAATAATAATAATAAAATAATAATAATAAGCAATAAATAAATAATAATAATAAAAGTTATAAAAATTAAAATGAAAGTTACTGAGATTAAAATGGAAGTTATAAATATTTAAATAGAAATTATATAAAAAGTGAATTGGAGTTACAAGCTTGCATGGGAGTTAACGCACTTTTCTATTTCTCAAGTGTCAACAACATGGGGGTTAGTGCATCAATTAAGCACATGGTGTCTACAACACTATGGCTTATCTTGAAGGTTGGAAAAGACCCATGCTTAGTTGGTGACACCTTCGAGCTGTTTCTAGAAGCATTCTAGATGTTTCCTGAAAGCTCTTTATATTCAGGCATTCATAGAAGCTTAGACATAGTGGTTGGAGTGCAAATTGGAGCGTTGGAGGGCTCAAGAACTCTGAAGAAGGGAGGAGCTTGCTCTGCAGGTTTATGAGGAAGAGCGAATTAGCATCAGAATTTGGGTAGATTCTTGTGATTTTACTTATGCTATTTCCGCATCATGCATTCCCTGTCTTCTTCGTGTCTTCCATATGTCTTCTGAAGAATTTCATAATTTATTGTGCATTTTCAATATAGGTAGATTAATTTATTTGAGAATTTTTATATGCATGGATCTAAAAAGAACACGGGGCTAGGGTTGAGATTCATAGTCAAACCCATTAGATTAATTATTGGAAATTCTGGGAGATCAAAGGTTTATGGGGAAATTCTGAAAAATTGAAGTTGTATTGATATATTGTCAATTTTCTTATACTTATATATATATACATATATATATATATATATATATATATATATATATATATATATACATATATATACATATATATATATATACATACATATATATATATATACATACATATATATATATATATACATACATATATATATATATATACATATATATATATATATATGTATATGTATATGTATATATATGTATATATATATATATATGTATGTATATGTATATATATATATAGACATATATATGTATATATGTATATATATACATACATATATATACATATATACATATACATGTATACATATATACATATATACATGTATATATGTATATATGTATACATGTATACATGTATATATGTATACATGTATACATGTATATATGTATACATATATATATATGTATATATATATATATATGTATATATATATGTATGTATATGTATATATGTATATATATGTATATATGTATATATACATATATGTATATACATATATATATATATATATATATATATATATATATATATATATATACATGCATATATGCTCATATATTGTGATATTATTAATTTTTCATATATTTGTATATATATACATACATACAGACATATGTGTGTGTGTGTGTGTGTGTGTGTACCTTTATATATATATATATATATATATATATATATATATATATAATATCTATTTGTTAAAAAATCGGATAACATACCCGTGGGCGAAAACATTTTAAGAAATGTTTTAAACCAAATCGCAAACGGAAATCGTGTTAGCAATTTTTAAAAACAAAATAATAATAAATAAATAAACATTATAAACATTGAGTCTAGGGGGCAACGAGACCTATACCCCCCATTGCGGTTGCCGTGTACTGCTGTCGCAGGCCCTGCGACCGCAAGGTCCTGCGTACTGGCAGTCATATTATATAAATATGTGTTGTTTTTAAAAACTGTTTGCCATATTCGATTTTAATTTTGGCATAAATCAAATTTGATTAATTCGATTTTGTTAAATGATAAAATAATTTTTATTTTCATATATGTATTTATACATATATATTTTGATTATATATATATATATATATATATATATATATATAAGTATGTATATAATATGTAAATACGATTATTTGTTTTATAATTGTAAATTGATAATTGATTTATATCAAAGGCTCATGATTTAAATTAATTGTTTTATTAAGTACATTAAATATTGATTTGGTGGGGAACGTTTGGATTAAATTATAATTAAAAGAATGAATTTGTATTTATTCTAAATGTATAAATGTTCCTTCAAATTCTTTCTCTAAACTTGGGAACATAAACCAAGACTTTTGCATTTAAATTCAAATTGTAAATTTAGCAAAACCAAAACATGTGTTTACATTGTGTATTCTTTATGCTATTGTTTTGGGTTTTGGGTTGACTAGTGTTGACCAGTTATAGGATGTCTACCAGAGGCTTGGGAGTTATGCGATTGTGATGTCATGATGATGTTTTATTCTCGATCTTTATAAACCAAACCATGGTTATGTGATGGAATGCTCTATGTATTGGATGTGATTACTGATTGGTATAGTTGAGATTCTTATGTATGAGACACTTGACTTAACCATTATTTTTGGTCATCAATCAGTTATCCTTGGTTATTTTTTGGTCACCATGATGGGACTGTGATGTGGATTTATTCTTGAAGATGTCATGATGTGACATGTTTGACTCAACCATTTTTGGAGTCTTCGATCAGTTTGATTCAGATATATTTTGGTTATTGAGAACCATTGGATACTTTGATTATCAGTGATACTTCAGTTGCCAATATAGAGCTGTTGTGTTCATGATTTTCTATGGATGTTAGCTCATGGAGATTGGATGCTTTTATGCATATTTGATGATTTTATTTTGGATTATCTTTTGTGATTTTGAGATTTATGATTCCATGAGCATTAGGGTAGGATATCTACATGTAGTGACGGGAAGTGGCTTGCAATGGGGGTCGGGGCCCTAAGAGACTGCTAGGGTAACTCATTGTAAGTTGGATTAATAAGTGATAACATTCACACCTAATACTAAATAATTTACCTAAAAAGATAAGTGTTTTGTTCTCACCTATGCCTTGAGTGGTTGTATAGGCTAGGATGGGAGTAGTGAGATGCATGGTTGCAACCTTGCATTCCATAGTATGCCTCCTCAATATGAGAGGATACTAGTGGCCACATAAAATTAGTATGGACCCGTGGAATTTAGCTAACTACCAGGGTAACTTGCACGTGATAATTGCAATGACACTTTCGCGCTTGCATAGTAGGTTCCTACATGTCATTTTGTGCCTCTGGGATTAGATGTCAATTTTGTGTTTGGAACCTTTGAGTTAGTATACTTTTAGGATTCCTGGACTTATGGAGATTTGTGTATGTGTTATCGATAGCCTATTTGGGACTTGAGATTATCTCCTTAGCACGCTGGGAGTGGACCACTTAGGTACCACATGGTCGGGTGGTAGTGTACTTTCCACTCTTATCACTTTGAGTTTCATTGAGACATCGTGGCTGATGCATCCTTCACGATGGTGGATATGTATCCTTTTTCATTGATGATTAGCATATGTTAGATGATGTTATCTTATGCTTTTATTTGCATGTTAGATTACTTTCTACATATGATGTTATATATGTTAGGAGTGGCATTCCTACTATGTTAATACCGATGATCTCTTCAGTGATTTGGAATGTTAGACACGGAGGGATGGCTAGGATCCGCGATGGTCTAATGATGCTATTAACGATTGGGAAGAACCGTGCACTTAGTTTATTATGTTTGATCTTTATGATGGATGTATATGTCTTCTACGATGAAGTATCATGTGATTATCTTTACTTTGATGTATCATGGATTAGAATAGGAAGATGTACCTTATTCTGTGTATGTATATTCTTTTGAGCTTGTCATACCCTGTGACATATACAGTGGATGATTGAGTATTTGAAATGTAATGTATAAACATTGGACTTATCATTATTATTTCATGTATGATAGATGTTTCTAGATGTAATCCAACGTTAAGGGATCTTAAAGAATGTAATCTGATATGTATGTTATGTTTAGTTTCAGATGGACATTGCTATTGCTTTCGTTATTGTGCAGAAGTTATACGTGGTGTTTACTTTCATGGAAAAAAGAAATGCTACTAAACTTAGTGAAATTCTAGGTTAATTCTTTGGATCCCTTGGCGGGGCATTATAGTCTCTTACCAATGTCTTCCTTAACCCTATTCATCACACTCATGTACTTTTTATGGCTCATGTAAGGCACACAATACATGAATGGTTTTCAATTGTGAGGATAATCTCTTAGGTATTTTATAATCCTGAAGGATTTGTAGTACTCTATGACTTCTACTACAATAATAACTGGCATTTTCCACTTGCTCTTATATGCATTCTTGTTCTCCATTAGCACTGTCAAAAAAAAATTCACCCTCTATGGCACAAAATAAGTGAAAATATCAATAAATAGTTAGTTCATTATTTCACAAATGTCCCACACTCAAAGTATTTGAACATCTAGTGTCATGTTTCTATGGCTTTTATGACCCTACATCTAATCTTATTTGTAAAACTTTTTTTCATTCCTACTAGTTGAACTTAAAAAATAAACTCTTTTTCATTGCTACTAGTTGAACTTTTTTTTAAAAAGTACATGTACTAGTTGTTCATTAATTTGTAGTTTTTATTTCCTATTTGGTTGGTGTTGGATCATTTTTGCACTAACTTTTCATAACCACTAATTAGATAGTTAATGGTACGTTTGTTTTGAAATGACACTTTTGGACCAATTTGCACTCGATGATCCTTACAAAGAGATCCATTAATGGCCAAAATCCCAAACAATAACTTTAAACTCTTCACTTACCTCCAAAAGTATGCCAAAAACATTAGTAAAATCCACTTCTAGTTAAGAGTTCTAGGTATGTGATATTAGCCTGAATGGCTACTAGAATTCCCCCTTAGGTGCCCCAAATATAAAAATAGTACTACTTCTAAATTCATTTTGGTACAGTTTGATGGACCCCTAGAAAGTTCATGATGCAAGGCATAATACAATCGGACTTCTGGTTTGATAAGTAGGAGATATTTTTCATAGCAACAAGTCAAATTATGATATTTCTATCTTGATTCAATTGTGTAGTTTTACTCATTGACCCATATTTTATAAGTAGTGGTTCACTAATAAGAATGAGTGGAACACTCAAAAATCATTGGATCTAGGTGATGCTCACAAAGGTGAAACACTAGAACATCTAGAATGATAACCCATCTCACCATTGATTTTCCAAATACATCTAATAGCAAATAGAAAAGGGCAAAAATTAAACCTGGCAAAATAATACTTGTTCCTTGCCACAATGCACAAATGTGTATCTCCAACAGTTATCTAGACTTCCTGGTGATTAGCATGATTATCTTTCTTACCAGATGGATTTGCTTCAGTCGGGTGATATGTCTAATTGATAAGTGTTGACAGGTCTACCTTTTTCTTAATTAAACATTCAACAAGTTTGACTTGCTTAAGCTCCACAATGTAGTGTAGGGTGTTTGATGTCTGAGTTACTAAAACCTTTAGGGGTTCCTTGAGTCCCAATCTGACCACCAATTTTAGTGGAGTTTCTCCTTCTTTATTCACACAATCAAATAAATTGGCATCCAATTCTATCACTTGTTTCACTAGATCGTTGCTACCTTTCCTCATGGCTAAATGTAAAGTTGTCTTTCCTTGGCTATTGGTTTTTTTAGTACATACCACTAACATTGTCTGTAACATTGCTATTACCTTTCTTAATAGCTCTACACTTTTGAATCCTCAAATAAAAACAAACCTGGCAAAAGGAGTAAACAATAAGTTTTAATTTAGTAAAACATCTAATAAGAGAATGACCTAAGTCTCCTTCCATCAGTGCAACATGTAAACATGTTGTTCCCTCCAACTTATTATTGCCCAAGTCACACAAATTTTCCCCCAATTATAACAACTGTGATGATCTAAATAAAACAACAACAAAAAAGGATAAAAATAGAGCAGCAAAAAAAGACAAAATTATCAAAGTGCTATAATTTTTCTTCATGCTTTTATAGCTGAGAGAATGCTCTGTTTATAGAGCTTATACATATTTCTAGAGACTTCTTGAAAAGCTTCAAGAAAGGGAGCATTATAGAGATTTTTATATATTTTCAAATTTACATATTGCTCAAAGAAAGAAGCTTCATGAGCTAAGTAGAAAGTTTTGGAATATGCATTAAATTCATTCCCACTATCACCCTTCCTTAATTTCTACCACTAAAGGATCTATATGTGGGAGAAATTAATCAAATAGGACATGGGTCCTAGCATTAAGCCTTCTTAGGTACCCAGTTACAACATAAGATTTTGGTTCCTCTTATCACTATCATTTTGTTCCTCTTGTCATTATACTTTGGGCTTTTTACAAGTTCACCCATAACCATTTGAGATTTTGCAACTAATACAATTTCCTTTTTCTTTAAGTTTTTCACCTAAGAAAGTGGTTTTGGATTACCACAAACCCTTCAAAGAAATGGCACAAATATTATCTCAATGATGGGGAAATCATCTCTGAAATTTTCTCCTTTATGATAGCTCATTCTTTGTGGATGTCTTAATAGACAATGATTCTAATTTTCTTAAACTATTTGTACTCCTTGAGAATTCATGTTTGATGTATTTTTATTATTGCACTCACACTTGAACATTCATACTTAAAAAAACCTTTGATCATATTGAGAATCTTTTGCCAACTTGATTCATAGCTCCATCCAAAGTCCATTTTAAGCACTTCTCCATACAAATATTTTTACACTTTCTATTCCAACATGTCTTTTCACTATGACTATTTAAGAAACAAACATTACATGGATGAAGATCCCAACAATGGTCTTTTGTGTGTCTTTTCCTATTACAATTTGAGCATTGCATATATTTTTTACTTTGAACAAATTTTCTTAAATGAATGACATCATTTCTTTCATTTGTCGCATATCCTAGTCCTTCATATTTTGGTCTTATTGTTGGTAGAATAGGTTCTATGATTCCTTATTCATTTTTCTCAATCCTTTACTTTTCTAATCCATTTTCTTCATGATATTCCAATCAACATTCTTATCATCAGAATTGGTAGTATTTGATGTCACATTTTCGTACTCCTCCTTACATTCTTTATCAAAAGAAACTTCAACAAAATTATACTTTTCTAGTGGTAAATTCAAGTCATTTGTACTACATAAAACATCATATAATAATTTTCTCTTTGCATGTGTATTTCTTTCAATAACTGATTGATTTAGTTTATCCTTTAACAAGTCATTCTCTTCTTTTAGTCTCTTCATTTTGTCCTCTAATTCTTCATTTCTTCTTTTAACATCATCAAAAAAAATTAATTTTCATTATAATTCTCCATTTGCTTCTATATAAACATTAATTTGATCTATAAAGTTGCATCTTTGTACACTTAGTTCATTTCTTAGTTTTGTCAATTCTCTTTCCAAAACATCATTTTCACATATTACTCTTGCATTTTCTTTCTTTACCTTCATTAATTCTTCTTCTAAATTATTAGTCTTCTCCTTTTTAACTCTTCCAACTTTTCCCATTGAGATTAAACTCTCTCTCTCTCTCTCTCTCTCTTGTCAATTTCTTTACAATATCTCAAAGAAAAACACCTTTACCAAACAAGTATTTTTTTATTAACCATAACCTTTCAAGCCAAACTAATCCTTAAACCACACTCTTCTATTTCTGATTTTGATGATTATGAAATATGCAATTCTTAACACCCTTTGTCAACATCAACAATTTCCATAAAATTGCATGCTTACCCTCATTCAATATTGTATGACACTCCTAGTAGTGATTTGCAAACTTTGATCACTTTCAACCTTGGTTAGGAGTTGAAGACTTCAATCTCCTACTGAAGACACATAACCTTTTTTTAATACACTTCAACGTTCTCTCCAAAAATAGTGGTGCCTTTTTTTCTTCTTCTTCAGAGCTACAATTTCTTTCATAAGGTAATAGAAATCCTTATGAACTGGCTGCTCTAAAATAATGCTTGCTCTTTCTTCCATTTGGGCCAATCATTTTATTAAATCAAACTCTTGCTAGTTTTTCGTAGCAACATTTTTATTCTCCAAACAAATTTCTTTATAATCAGCGATCTAGTCATTACAGAACTTTAGATCTGAAAATAAATCAAAGTTTCACATAACAACAAAAATAGCACATCCCATGAATCATAGTATGCTATGATACCATGATGAACTAAATGTTGAAAATATGATTGAAAAGATCATTGTTGAAGAATGAAGAAGATTGATTACAAAGAGGGAGATTGTTGTTAAAGAATGTTTTCAATCATTGTTTTGTCACTGATGTCAAACTTGTTATTTGTTGGAATGAAAATTGATTATAAGATCGAAGTACTATCATTTAGTTGAATGATGAAGAGGATTTAATCAAAAAGATGTAACAAAAGCACCTAAAGGAAAGGTTGAGATATGGTTTTGTAATGAAGTGCAAGGATTAGTTAAGACAATGGTAAAATGATGTATTGATAAGATACTTAAAGATATAGAGGTTGACCACACTTAAAAACACTAGAAGTATAAGTTGTAACAAGGTTGTCTACAAAGCTTAACTAAGTTCATTAGTAAGTGTTGAGAAAGCTAGTTTGAGCCAAGTAGATTTTTAGTTAGTGCTGAGCAAATAAAAAAGCTAGTGTGTGCCAAGTGATACAGAAGGAACTGAGCATGTTCAGGTGCCGATGAAAATAAGAGGTAAACTTAGTAGATGTTGAGTGAATCCATAGTAGGTGTGGAGCATTAAAAAATCTTAGTGGATGCCAAGTGAATTCATAGTAGGTGTCGAGCATCAGTAATACATAGTTGTTACCAAGTACCACAATATGTGTTGGGTACCAAAATTTCAATAGTGTCAAGTTGCTGCATTATGTGAAAAGTTATAGACTTGCCAAATCTTAGCTAACAAGTTTGTTACCTTGAGTTTTGTGAACTAGATGGAGAATAAGGATGATGAGCTAGTGGTACAAAATTTTAAATAAACTATTTTTATGTGAATTCAAGAGGATTCATCATGATGTTTCTAGAAGGAACAAGATATTGGGTAGATTCATTGAATCCTACCTAATTCATTTGAACTAAAATTAAAGGAGGGAAGAATTGAGCGGAAAAAAGAAATTATAGACTTCTATTTAAGTAGTGAAGGCCAAGAAGTTAGAGAAGCTAGGGTGCCACAATACAAAGTTGATAAGGGATGTTAAGGTGAAGGAAGAATAGAGCACAAAGACTTTGCTTCAATAAGTGGTTATATATATTGCACTAGTATATCGAGCATGAAGACTCAAGGAGATGAAGCTTGAAAGGAGGATAAGTTGTCAAAGCTACAAAGACTAAAAGCCAAGAAATTTTATGAGTTGAACTATGATCTGAAATCTACAAGTTAAGTTGTGAGTTGTATTAGGTCAAAAGACCTTGTTGTTACTCTCTAACAATTGTATTAGCTAGGGTAAAATCCTATGGACTTAGGTTGGTTTAACAACCATTTGTAAATCCTTTAACGGGGTGGAATTTCAAGTGGATGTTCTAAAGTCCTCTAATCAAGTCCACTTCTAACAAGGTGGTTAAATCCTTTAGCCAGGTCACATTTAACAGTATGTTGTAGCCTTTAACAGGGTAGTCATTTCAAAGGGCATCACTTCAGAATAGTGAGAATTGTGTAGCATATTAGTAGTGGGTTTTCTCAAATTGAGTTTCCATGTAAATCACTATGTTATGTGTTGATATTTCATGTGTTATGCTTGCATGTTGATTTATAGTAACTTGTTAAGTAAGAAAGTTTACACTTGGATGCATGAATAGTTTAAAAAAGGGCTCACTTTACATGATGAAAATGTTTTAATTGGACATTTGCACCCTGAATAACTAGTTCACCCACCCTCTCAATTATTCTAAAGCATTTCTAACAATCAGTATCAGAGCCATCTTCTGATTTAGTTTAAAAGAAGTAGAAGTAAGAAGATCAAGATGTCGAAGAGAGAAGTTCTCAAGCTTAATAGGGACAAGTTCACCGCATAGCAAAGGTTGATGAAGCTACACCTTGGATCAATAAGTGATCATGCACAAACCTCAATTGAAGTAGAACATGTTGATCTAGCTATACCTACTATAGAAGATATGAAGAAAAAGAAGGAGCACAATCAGGCAATGCTAGAGATTGTCTCTACCCTCAACTATGTTGAATTTGATGACATCAAGGGATGTGACACTACATTCAAGATGTGGAAAGCCTTGATTGATACCTATTGAGGAGATCAAAATGTTCAAAGAGAAAAAAGAGAAAGCCTTAGAGGAAATTTTGATGACATGAAAATGGATAAAGGTGAGAATGCTACTCAATATGCCTTTAGAATGAAAGAAGTGGTAAGTGCAATAAAAATTTTGGGTGTTTATTTGGAAGATGATACTATTAATAGCAAATACTTAAGAACCTTGATTCCCATTTATGTTATTAGAGATTCAGCCATCCAAGAGCCAAGGTGTGTCCCAAGAAATTAGTTAAACTTTGAAGGAATAGTAGGAAGACTCATTGCATTTGAATTATCCAATTTTGATAACTATAGAACTGAGAATCTTGAATCTACTTTCAAGGCCAAGTTATAATTAAAAGACACTGAGGAGGTGAAATCAAAGAAAAAGAAGAAAAAGGTGAAGAAGAAGGAAAATAGCAGCACATATGAAGAAGATGTGGAACAATTGGAAGCACTATTGACTAGAAGATTTCACAGAGGAAAAGGTAAATTCAAATGCAACCTTCCTATCATTTATTTTAATTGCAACAAAGTAGGACATATTGTTGCATGATGCACATAGAAGAATAACTACAGAGAAGGAAATAAGAACAAGAACAAAAGAGAAGATGATGGCAAAGATTACAAAGATAAAGGCAAAAAGTAGTATATTGTTCAAGAAGAGGACTCTGATGAAAATGATGATGAGGTAGTCTATGTAGACATGAAGGATGAATTAGATGAAGATGAGGAAACAACACTAGTAACCTATGCGAACAAAAATGACAAGTGGATCATAGACAATGGATGTTCACATCACATGATAGGAGACAAAAGTAAGTTCATTACCTTTACTTAGTATGATGGAGATAGTGTTAGATTTAGAAATGATGCTCCATGTCAAATCAAAGGAAAAGGTTCTATTAAAATTATAGAGAAAATATCATGTTAAAATGCATACTATGTTGAAGGACTAAACTATAATTTGCAAAGTGTATCATAGTTAGGCAATATAGGTTGCGAAGTAGAATTTGGAAATAAAACTACCAAAATCTATGATACTAATGGAAATTTGATAGGAAAAGTAGAAAAAATTAGGAGTAATTTATTTTATTTAGATATGGAAAATGCAACATGTCTTATTGTTAAATTTGATGATGTGTGGTTATGGCACAAAAGGTTATGTCATGTTAGCTTTGATAATCTGATCAGCATCAGCAAAAAGAAGGAAGTTGGAGATTTTTGTAAGATGAAGAAGCTTGAAAATACAATGTGTAAACAATGCCAACTAGGAAAGATGACTAAGTCAAGTTTCAAAAGCAAAGTCTACAGTTCCAAAGAAGTACTAGAGTTGGTGCATATTGACTTATGTGACCCAATAGAAGTGCAAAGCTACCAAGGAGACATATACGTAATGTTGTTTGTGGATGACTATTCTAAGATAATGATTTCCATTTTCTTAAAGAAAAAATATAATGTATTTCAAATGTTTAAGTGGTATTTGGCCAGGGTTGAGGAGGAAATAGGAAAAAGTCTAAAGTTCCTAAGATTAGACAGAGGAGGAGAGTTTACATCAAAAGAATTTGAAACATTTTGCAATGATATAGGAATCAAGAGACAAACATCAGCACCAAAAACTCCACCTTAGAATGGCATTGAAAAAAGAAGGAATAGATCAATAATAGATTGTGCTAGAACATTAATGATGGAGAAAAATGTTGCTTTGAAGTATTGGAGAGAAGCTGTAAGTTCTACTGTGTACAGCCTGAATTGAGTACAAGTCAAGAAAGGTAGAAATGTAACACCTTCTGAACTATGGTATGGTTATTCACCTAATGTAAAATATTTCAAAGTATTTGGTTGTAAATGCTATATTCTTAAAGATACTAGAAATTAAAAGTTTGATGCAAAGAGTGATGATGGAATATTCCTTGGATACTTCATTAGAAACAAAGAATATAAGTGTTTGAATACTAACACTAACAAGATTGTGGAGAGTACAAATGCAAATTTTGATGAGCATGCAGAAGTCCAAGTTGATGAATCCAAGAAACTATAAGATTATAGATCTTTTGTATACTTCTATGAAGAAATGTTTACTGAAGATGGTGCTACTAGTCAAGTTGGGAATTAGCAGTAAGTCTTAGTATTAGCCGAGCCATAGCTAGTGAATTTCAATCTAAATTATCGAATGAACAAAATACACATTCTAATTCTAAAATTAGTACACATGGAAGAGATAATGAAATACAAAATAGTGATATGCAAAGTGACTTTGAAACTAAAAGACCAAACATAGAAAGAAGAATAGAACCAAGAATGTCCAAGTGTGTGAGAAAACATCACCTTGCAAAGAAAATAATTGGTGATAAGGAAGCAAGACCAATGACAAGGAATAGACTAAGGAATGAATCATGTCTATTGAGCAAGATCGAGCCCAAAATAGTGAAAAGATGCATTACAGGATGAAAATTGGCATAAAATGATGGAAGAAGAGATAGACTAGATTGAGAAGAACAAAACCAGGACTCTAGTTTCTAGACCAGTAGATAAGAATGTAATTGGTACCAAATGGGTCTTTAGAAACAAGCTTGATGAGAATGGTGAGATAACAAGAAACAAAGCCATACTAGTCTACAAAGGCTATGCATTAGAAGAAAGACTACACGATGGGGAAACATTTTCCCCTATTGCAAGAATGGAAGGAGTAAGAGCACTACTTGCATATGCTACTGACAAAAATTTCAAAGTTTATCAAATGGATGTAAAGTCTACTTTTCTAAATGGTTTGCTAGAAGAGGAAGTCTATATAGAACAACTAGAGGGATTTTTTTATAACAACAACATAGATATGGTTTGAAAATTGCATAAAGCACTCTATGGTTTGAAACAAGCACTAGCTAGAGCATGGTATGAGAGACCACACAAATATCTTGTGAAGATAGGATTTGAGAGAATAGATTGTAACAACAACTTGTATATCAAGGCAAAAAAAGGTAAAGAAATTTTCATATTTGAAATCTTTTTTGATGATATTATTTGGAGGAAAAGATGCCCTATCAAATATTTTGTTGATCAAATGAAACATAAGTTTGAGATGTCAATATTTGGAGAAATGAAATCCTTTTTTGGATTACAAGTACATCAACTAAAGCATGGAATATTTGTGACCCAATCACAATATATCAACGAGATACTCAAGATATTTGGATTAGAAGAATCAAAACTAGTCAGTACACCAATGGTAATAAGACATAACTTATCCAAGAATGATGAGTTAGCTGAAGTAAATCAGACAATATATAGATCAATGATTGGAAAGTTATAGTATGTTGTGGATAGTAGACTAGACATTGCATTAGCTATTTGAATAGTGGCAAGATTTTTTGCTAACCCAAGAGAAAATCATTTGATGGTAGTAAAAAGAATATTGAGGTACCTAAAAGGAGCTAATGACTTTGGCTTATACTACAAGAGGAGAGAAAAGTTTGAGTTGAAAGCCTACACTTATGTAGACTGGGGAGGTAATACTGATGATAGAAAGAGCACCAATAAAGGAGAAATTTTCCTAGGTAAAAGGTTGGTTACTTGGACCAGCAAAAAGAAAAGTTGTATCTCATAGTCCAGAAAAGAAGCTGAATATGTTGCTACTGCTATCAACTACACCACTATTGTATGGATCAAACATCTACTACAAGGTATGAAGGAAGAGGTAACTAAACCTGTGATACTCTATTGTGATAACACAAGTTCCATCAACATATCAAAGAATCCTATGATGCATGCCAAAACAAAGCATATTGCAATTAATAATCACTATGTAAGAAAATTGGTGGAAGATAAAAAAGTAAGTATGGTATATGTTAGCTCAAAGGAATAAATTTCTGACATCTTCACAAAAACACTACCTAAATATGCATTTAAGTATCTTAGAGGTAAGTTAGGAGTCATTCCCCTATCCAAGGTTGCTTGAAGCAAAAGAAAAAATGCACTGCATCAAAGAAGTTGATTGTTGAAATATTACAAATTGATGTAGATGATACTTACTTTAGGATTTTGCTTGAAGCAATCAAAGTACTAAAATTCCATACAAGTCACAAGCAACATGACAGTCGAAGAAATTAGAGTACCTAAAAATGCTACAATAGCATGTTAAGATGCTAAGATAATGTATCTTTGGCATTCTTTTCAGAGAGGGAGAAATAGAAAAAATTGATCAAATCTATAGGATCAAATGGATAGAGGGGGAAGTAGATGATACCAGAATAGCATAAAATGATCAATATATGCAAAAAGAGAAATAATGTAAGAGGGAGTTAGGAGTATTATAGTAACAAAAAAAAGAATGTTTAGATATGTAATAGGAAATAGAAAATCAAAGGGAGAAAATAGTGGAGATAAGAATCAATCAGAGGAATAGCAAAATAAAAAAGAAGATAGTATATTAGCAAAAGAACTTTGAGGGAGTCATAAGCTAGTTTATGTTGGTAATGGAATAAATAGTTTTGAATAAAGTTTTATTTTTGGCATTTTATTTACTCTTTTAACCTAGTTAGCATTTTGATGACTTGGTTGATCAATTTCATTTTCCATCAATGCCAAAGAGGGAGATTTTTGGAAATCTAATTCAAAAGATCATTGTTGAAGAATGAAGAAGATTGATTGCAAAGAGGGAGATTGTTGTTGAAGAATGTTTTCAATCATTATTTTGTCACAAATGTCAAACTTACTATTTTTTCAAATGAAAATTTCTTATAAGATCCAAGTACTATCACTTAGTTGATTGATGAAGAGGATTTAATCAACAAGATGTAATAAAAGCACCTAAAGGAAAGGTTGAGTTATGGTTTTGTAATGAAGTGCAACGATAAGTTAAGACAATGGTAAAATGATCTATTGATAAGATACTTAAAGTTATAGAGGTTGGCCACACTTAGAAAAACTAGAAGTACAAGTTGTAACACGGTTGTCTACATAGCTTAACTAAGTTCATTAGTGAGTGTTGAGAAAGCTAGTTCAAGCTGAGTAGATTTTCAGTTAGTGCCAAGCAAATGAAAAAAACTATTGTGTGTAGAGTGATATAGAAGGAGGCAAGCATGTTTAGGTGCCAAAGGTGCCAAGCAAAGTAACAAGTGGCGAGCATCATAAAAACTTAGTGGATGCCAAGTGAATCCACAATAGGTGTCAAGCATCAATAAAATGTAGGCGGTGTTGAGTAATATAGTATGTGTTGAGAACCAAAATTTCAATAGTGCCAAGATACTAGATTATGTGAGAAGTCAAAGATTTTCCAAATCTCAACCGACAAGTTTGTTACCTTGAATTTAGTGAACTAGATGGAGGATAAGGATGATGAGTTGGTGGCACAAAATTTTAGATAAACTATTTTTACATGAATTTAAGAGGACTTTTCATAATGTTTCTAGAAGAAACAAGAAGTGGGTTAGATTCACTGAATCCTACCTAATCCATTCAAGTTGAAATTAAAGGATGTAAGAATCAAGTGAGAAAAAGAAATTCTAGACTTCTATTTAAGGAGTCATAGGCCAAGAAGTTAGAGAAGCTGGGGTGTCGCAATGCAAAGTTGTTGAAGGATGTTAAGGTGAAGGTAGAACAAAGCACAAAGACTTTTCTTCAAAGAGTGGTTATATAGGAGATTGCACTTGTATATCGAGCATGAAGACTCAAGGAGATGAAGCTTGAAAAGTGTACAAGTTGTCATAACTATAGATGCTAAAAGCCAAGCAATGTTATGAGCTAAACTATGATATGAAATCTGCAAGTTAAGTTGTGAGTTGTATCAGGTTAAAAGCCCTTGTTGTTACTCTCTAACAATTGTGTCAGCTAGGGTAAAATCCTATGGACTTAGGTTGGTTTAATGTAATTTGTAAATCCTTTAACAGCGTGGAATTTTAAGTGAATGTTCTAGAGTTCTCTATTCAAGCCTAGTTCTAATAGGGTTGTTAAATCCTTTAACTAGGTCACATTTAACAGTGTGTTGCAACCTTTAACAGGGCAGGCCTTTCATAGGGCATCACTTTAGAAGAGTGAGAATTGAGCAGCATGTTATTGGTGGTTTTCCCAAATTGGTTTTCCACATAAATCACTATGTTATGTGTTGATCTTTCATTTGTTGTGTTTTCATGTTGTTTTACTTTAACTTGCTAAGTAGGAAAGTTTAAGCTTGAATGCATGAATAGTTTAAAAAAGGGCTCACTTTACATGATGAAAAAGTTTTAATTGGAATTTGAACCATGAATAACTAATTCACCCCCCCTCTCAATTATTCTAAAGCATTTCTAACACTAAATAAAGCAATAGCACAAAGAATAAAAATAGAGGTTAAAAAACAAAGTAGCAAAACAACACTGAATTATCAAAGCACTATAATTTTTCTTCATGTTTCTATAACTGAGAGGAATGCTCTATTTATAGAATTTATACATATTTATAAAGACATCTTGAGAAGCTTCAAGAAATGAAGCATTCTAGAGATTTCTATATATTTTTAAATTTACATATTGCTCAAATAAAGAAGCTCCATGAGGTAAGTAGACAGTTTTGGAGTATGAATTAAATGCATTCCTACCAACAAAATGTTTCACTAGATCTAGGTGATATAAGTTAACTATTAAATGCAGAGTTGTATTTCCTTGGTTGTCCTTTTATTTGATCAACTAGCTTTTCAAGCAAGAAAATCAAGTAGAGAATAGCTTTTATTCAGAGCAAATTAAGGAGAGTGGGAAGAGAAGAACCTAGGTCTCCTGCCAGCACTGCCAAATGTAAATATGTTCTCCCCTCTACTATCCACCACATTTCAATACACAATGTATTTATATGTTGTCAAGAGGCCTTTGGCATTGGTTATATCACCATGTTCACAATATGCAGCAAAGATCATTTCATTGAAGTTTTTCTCCATCGCTTCTTGCTTTAGTAGGAAAATAGAGAAGCATTTGTTTTGAAGTTTCTATTCGCCTGATCTTCTCCATTCTGATATATGTTTCTTAGAGAAGGGTCAGAAATGCATTGAAATTTTTTTATGCCAACTACCATAACATCACACACTAAGGGAAGAATTAAGTTTTTGAAAAAAAAAGTTAACTTTGACTATTTAACACTATTGGTTTTGTAATTAAACTTGGTGTGTGATGTTTAAGTCATTCTATCCATCGAAACATCTAAAGTAGCACAAATGCCAGTGTCAAAACTTATTATTCCAAAAATGATACATATGGATTGTAAATAATAATAATAAATGCTGCCATCCATTTCAATTTCCATATGGCTTCTCTGCATCTAATCTTTAATTTTATAGAGTGAAAATTTGACAATTAAAAGTTGTATTTCATATGTATTAATTGTCAATTATTAAAATTAGTTTATATTAGTTCATTAGTTTACTATTTCTAGTCAATTATTAAATTTAGTTTATATCAGTACATTAGTTTACTATTTCTTAGAAATAGTTCATAAGTATTAGCAAATTTGAGTGCATAGTTTTTGACAACACTTTTAGATGATCATTTATTGACCTTCTACTGGTTTAGAAATTGTACAGAAATGAAATTCAAGAATATTTTAATTCTCATATAGAGAATTCCCCTAAATAAATTAAGTTCCACCTATACTTATGATTTTGGGCCTAGAAAGCTAGCTATAATGATGTATACTTTGTCTACTTAAAATAACAAGAAATTTATTTTCAATCACAACATGGTAGTGCAAGATTATTATGATTATAGATTTACTATCTTATGACAATAGATGGTTTTAGAGGCATGCAAACTTAACCAAAGATGTTCCCCTTTCAATATTTGGAATTTTGAAATTTATTTGGAGTTAAATTTGAGAAAACAATTAAAATTTTTATACTAAAATTTTCTATAATTTAGATTTAAAATAAGTGGAGTGGACCTACATAGTATTGGTTCAATAAATTGATAATTAAAATTGAATAATATTTTATAAAATATTTTTGTTGATAAATCCAAATAAAAATCAATAATGTTCAGTAATAAAAATTAATTTTTGTGTGCCTAGAATTAGTTAAGCTCATTGAAAATTAGTATTCATGAAGACTACATTTAAGAACATTAACTGACAACATGTTTATGCTAAATTGCATTATTATAGTTCATGATGTAACCATTTTTTGGATTTAAGTGCTTATGGAAATTGGATACTAGAGGGTGTCATAAATAGTAATGAATATAATAAGAAATTAGTTGCTCTCCATAATTTTAATATGTAGAATTAAATTTTTAGCAGGATTCCATCATTTGTCATATTGAAAAAATGTACGTTATAAAGTTAGGGTTAAAGACTACAAGAAGATCAGCTAGAGAAACAAAATAGAGAACATGGCATAGTTGTAGCAATATAAACAACAACAAAAATACAAAATAGAGAACATGCAATAGTTGTAGCAATATAAATAGCAACAACGATACAAAATAGAGAACATGTCATAGTAGGATCAATACAAATAACAACTACAAAACAAATTACAAAAATCTACAAGATCAGTCCCATGACACACAATTTTTACCTCCTTCTTGCCTAGTAGTTGATTAATCTGAGCTTTAATTCATTGAATTTGAAATTCTAGCCTCAAATATTTTTTTTAAACTTGTAATTGAGAGAAAAGAGATATTAGAAAATAGAAAAATTTTGAGTGAAGCCAAAGGTCCCCAATTGTGCTGATGTCCTTATTAAACAAATGATAGGAGTGCTATAGAAACATTAAGGAAAGAGATTGATTATGATTTAAAAATGTGTGTGTTCCACTAGATAGAAGACATGAAAAGGATAGAGCCACATTGAAGAGAGTCTCCTCTCCAACTCAAACAATAAAAAATGTGCTTCCAACCTCTCTATATAGACTATAGTGAAAAGGATGTCTTGACTGAGAAGAAAGGGGCATGAATAATTTTATTGAGTCATCCTACATGCTTCCATTTACCTTTGATAGTAGCAAGATTAATATGGTTCTATATGAGTATCTTCCATGGCTCACTCTGTTGAGTAGCTCAGATTATCCATTTGGATGCTAGACAAATTCCTTATGCTCTTGGATAGATTGGTCTCAATCCACCTTTGCATTTAGGCTAAATGTAATTAACCCATGAGCTAGAAATAAAACCTCTAGTAGTATCCCATTTAGCCCACATTAATTGACAAATATTTTTAGTTAAGTTCTCATTTCCCTTCTTAGAAGGTATCCAAACATGAGGAAAAGTAAACATGATTTGCTAGAAAGATTTAATGGCAACCTAAATTTTACCAACCTAGGAAACAAACTTATTTATACAATCACATATTTTATTCCTTAACCTATCAATATACAATCTCCACATATAAGAAAGAGGTACCCCAATACCAAAAGGGATACCCAAATACCTCATGATTTCCTCATGTTTCATTTCCTTCCATTCTCTAGGATTCCAATGTAGGATTAAACCAGATTGTACCAGGGCAAATGCACAAAGTTGGGTCAAAATTCCATGGAAGTCAATTTTGAGGAATGAGACCTCTTCAGAAATGGGTCCCCAATATTAAAAAAGGGCACCCGTATTTAGCTCAAGTTCCCGATCCTAAATTTTAAAAATGAGCACCCACTTTTTAAAAAATTGGGTGCCCATTTAAAAAAAAATTGGGTACTCATTTTTTATTTTCAAAAAAAGAGAGAAAGCTAGCTATAATGATGTATACTTTGTCTAGTTAAAATGACAAGAAATTTCTTTTCAATCACATCATTGCACTACAAGGCTATCATCATTATAGATTTACTAGCTTATGACAATAAATGGTTGTAGAGGTGTGCAAAATTAACCAAGGAAGTTGTCCTTTCAATATTTAAAATCTAGAAATTTATTTGGAGTTAAATTCCAAAAAAAAATTGAATTTTAAGACCAAAATTTGTTCGAATTAAGATTAAAAATAAGTGGAGTGAACCTAAATAGTATTGGTTCAACAAAATGACAATTACAGTTGAATGTTATTTTATAAAAAAAATTTGTAGATAAGTCCAAATACAATTCCATAATGTTTAGTAATAAACATTATTTTATTTGTGCTTAGAATTAGTTAAATTCATTGAAAGAAATTATTTGTAAAGGCTACATTTAAGAAAAAAATAATGGATGATTTTTATTTCATTGCCTTTAAATATGACAACATGTTTATGCTAAATTACATTATTATAGTTTACGACATGACTATCTTTTTGATTTAAGTGCTTATGGAAATTGGATACTAGAGGGTGTCATATATTAAAATTAATAAATATAACAAGAATTTAGTTTCTCCTCATATTTTCAATATGTAGAATTTACTTTTTAGTAGGATTCCATCATTTTTTATATTGAAAAAATGTATGTTATAAAGTTAGGGTTAAAGACTACAAGAAGACCAGCTAGAGACACAAAATAGGAAACATGGCATAATTGTTGAAATACAAACAACAATTATAATACAAAATAGAGAACATGGAATAGTTGTACCAATACAAATAGCAACAACAATACAAAATAGAGAACATGGCATAGTTGGATGAATACAAATAGTAACTGCAAAACAAATTACAAAAATCTGCAAGATTAGTCCTATGACACCCATTTTTTACCTCCTTCTTGCCAAGTAGTTGAATAATCTAAGCTTTAATTCATTGAATTTTAAAGTCTAGCCTGAAATATTTGTAAGAAACTCATAGTTGGGAGAAAAGACATATCAAATAATAGAAAATGTCTTAGTGGAGCCTTACTAGTACAAATTTTGGATGAGGACTATAATGATTACTAAAGACAACTGTACATATTGTCCTCCATATATGGAATAATATAACTTGTTACACATCATCAATAGTAATATTTTAATGTAAAATATCCTCTTTCTAACATAGCTTGTGATAAAATTATAGCAAATAAACCATTGAATTTAGATTTCGATTTCCTTTTCACAAACTATTAGCCCCAAATAATATGTCTAGTACTCTCTAATTTATAAAAAAAATTGGGAAATTAACTAGCTGGACCATTATATATTTCAACCTATCTACAATGCATAGCTTGTAATGTAAAATCATCTAGGCAAGCAGTTGAGCATATGCATTAGTTTTTGTCTTCCAAATTTAAGCTGATAATTTTAGAAATTTTTCTATTTATTGAATGTACATTTCCATTTAAAATTCAATATATCTTTCACATGCATCATATGAAGAAAATTTAAGTAGACCTTCTTTAAATGGAAACAAAAAAAGGATATAAAGATAGCCATCTCTAGTCCTGAAAAATTACATTCTATTGTAGCTTGCAGTACCATAGATAATTCCAAAGGGACTAGAGATTGAACAAAAATAAGGAACACTTCATAGCCATTACTCAAACTAATTTTAGTTTTAAGTTTATACCATGAAAACCAACCATTGGGTGGAAATCCCAATGGTCCCCAATTGTGCTAATGTCTTTTTTAAACAAATGATAGGAGAGCTTTGGAAACATTAAGGAAAGAGGTTGATTCTAATTTAAAAATGAGTGTGTTCCATTAGACAGAGGGCATGGAAAAACTAAAGCTGCATTGAAGAGAGTCTCCTCTCCAACTCAAAAGATAACAGACATGCTACCAATCTCTCCATATAGACTAAAGTGAAAAGGATGCCTTGATTGACAAAAAAGGGGCATGAAAAACTTTATTGAGTCATCCTACATGCTTCCATTTACCTTTGAAAATATCAAGTTCAATATAGTTATGTATGAGTATCTATAATGGATCATTCCAATGAGTAGCTCTAATTATCCATTTGGATGCCAAACAAAGTCCTTGTCTTCATGGATCTATTAGTCTCAATCCACCTTTCCATTTAGGCTAAATGCAATTAACCCATGAGTTAGAAATAAAACCTCAAGTACTATCCCATTTATCCCACATAAATTGATTAAAAATAATAATTAAGTCCTCATACTCCTTAGAAGGCATCCAACATAAGGAAAAGTAAACATGAGTTGCTAGAAAGATTTAATGGAAACCTAAATTTTACCAACCTAGGAAAATAACTTATTTCTAAAATCACATAGCTTATTCCTTACCCTATCAATATACCATCTCCACATATAATAAAGATGTACCTCAATACCAAAAACCATACCCAAATACCTCATGATTTACTAATGTTTTATTTCCTTCCATTGTCTAGGAATCGAACGTGGGATGGGACCAAATTGTACCAAAAAGAATTAATTCTTGACGTGAGCTAGCTTGGATCTTGAAATGATACAATACAAATGTAAAATAACCAATAATTATAATTTTTTCATTATTTTGAAGAAACACGGTTAGACCATAATATTGTTTCCCACTTTTCACCATGAAAAAATCACATGAAAAGAGAGAATTACAATTTTTAGATGTTTCACATGAAGCCTAGATTTTTCATGAAGCCACCACATGGCTTTGTGTGAAGCCATGTGCCTAGGACTTTGCACTAAGACTTAGACTACAAAGCCTATAAAGCTTCATTTGAAGCCCTTATAAATCTATTTTTGTCACCCAAAATAGATTTTTAATTGCTAGGTCACAATTTTTCATTTTATTTTTATGGCTATGATTTGGTGGAAGGACTTAGAGTGAACTTTGTGATGTATTCAATTGCATCATCATTCCGACCTACCATTTTTTACCTTCTTTGAGCATTCAACGTATCACGTATGCTTTTTTTTTTTTTTTTTTGGTTCATTTTAGTAAAAATTTAATTATTTTTAATGAATATTAAGTTATTTTTATGAATGTATAGTAGTTTTTAATTAATATTTTGTTTTTGTTTTTCTAAATGTTTAGTAGTTTAAATGAATGTTTAGTTTTTTTCAATGAATATTTAGTTATTTTTATTATAGGTTATTTAGTTTTATATTTATATGTTGTATTTTAGTTTACGCATTAGAAAATATTAAAATACTAAAAGTAATATAGCTAAAAGTAATATGTTTAGAAATATAAAATACTAGCTAGATAGACAACAAAAAATAAAAATAGGACTAGGTAGATGTAGAAAACAAAAAATGATTAGCAACTCTAGATGACTAGAAAAGTAAAACCCTATGATATCTAGAAATCTCTCTCTCTCTCTCTCACACACACACAAACACACACACACACACATTCTCTCTCTCTCTTCAATCTCTATCTCTCCTCACTTTCTCTCTTCAATCTTTATCTCCCCCCCCCCCCCCCCTCTCTCCCTCCCTCCCTCTTCTTCTCAAATTATCTCTCCCCAGTCTCTATGTTCTCTCCCTCCCTCCCTCCCTCCATCTTATCACTTTCTCTCTCCTCTCTCTCTTCTCAGTTTCTCTCTCCTCACTCTCTCTTCTCACTTTATCTCTCCTCATTCTTTCTTCTCACTTTCTCTCTCCTCACTCTCTCTTCTCACTCTCTCTCTCTCTCTCTCTCTCTCTCTCTCTCTCTCTCTCTCTCTCTCTCTCTCTCTCTCTCTCTCTCTCTTTGTCTCCTCACACCCTCTCTTCTCACTTTTGTAATAAATATAAATGAAAGAAAGGAAAACTTAAATTAATCCAAGTGAGTTAAGTGAGAGGAAATGTTACCATGAAATAAAAAACTACCAATAGAATACACCAATTTAGAAAAACAAAGGAGACATATTTTGAAAGGGGGAAGAAAAGAAAACCCTTTTTGAATATTATGAATAACAAAAAAACTAGAGAGAGAGAGAGAGAGAGAGAGAGAGAGAGAGAGAGAGAGAGAGAGAGAGAGAGAGAGAGAGAGAGAATAGCTCATTACAATAACATCAATCTGAAAGGGGGAAGAAAACAAAACCCCTTTTGAATATTATGAGTAACAAAAACATGAGAGAGAGAGAGAGAGAGAGAGCAAAAATAGCTCATTACAATAACATCAATCTGATGTGTAGAGAAGAATGAAAATAAGGCATCCCTTTTATATAAATGAGAAAGGAGTCACATTTGTAACAATAAGTTCTATGAATTCCACATTCATAATAAGTGTATGCAATGTGTTAAGATCCTCTAAAGGAGGATAAAACAATTTCCTTTATAAAAGGAATTACAAATTGAGTTATCTTTACATGTGGATTAGAGGACAAGTAAATGTCATGTCCTGAGCACATGTGTACAAGAGGAAAAACTACAAATAGGGAACATTGGAATATCCAAAATTAAACACAACCAAGGAAAGATAAATATTTATAACACCCCCCTTAATCTTTATGTCAGGATTTTTCATCAAGGGGTTGTAAACCTAAATTTTACAATGAAATTAAAATCTCTCTTTAGACAGTGGCTTTGTCAAAACATTAGCCACTTGATCTTCACACTTGCAAAAAAAAAGTGTAACTTTCTTGTCTTCAAATTTTTCTCTAATGAAGTGATGGTAGAGAGATATATGCTTTTTCCTTGCATGGAAAACTAGATTTTTGGCTAATGTTTTAATCTTAGATTATTTTTGATAAGATAGTGACAAAACAGTTAGTTATTCTCTAGTAGTATTATAGTGCAAGCCAAGCAATTAGTGCAAGCTGAGTGATCAAAGCATATGGCTCATAAGTTGCCAAACAATACATGTTAAGCAATATGCCTAGTTATTGTCAAGCACTAGTATGTGCCGAGAAGATACTATGTGCCAAATCACTCATGTGTTGAGTAGTCTATACAAGCTGAGTGATTTAGGTGTTGAGTAAATAGTGTTTGTCAAGCTATTCTGAAGTTGAGTTATTGTATTAGAAGCATAGAAAATGTTGAGCATCAGAGTCTTCAAATATTGAGTTAATAGTTTTTGACATAGTCATTTGTGATGGCACAAACTTATATATAAACTATTTTTGGGTTGACATAGTCATATTTTACAATTCTAAGAGATAAGTATGGAGGTATATTGTGAATCCCTGTGAAGTACATGAAACCAACCAAACTAAGGGATGAATTAAGAGACAATATGGATAAATGACAACCATTCATTCTTACTTTACCCATTCTACCTATGTTTATTGAAGAAGGAAAACCCTAAAGATTTTGTGTGTGTATAAGGAGATGGATATTAATTGCAAAGAGAGATTTTATGGTGCCTATGAAGGTTATGATAGTGTTTTGAATTGAAAAATTAGTTAGAGAGAATAGAGAAAAGAAAAGATAGGACATAGCAGACATATCTGATTAGAAGGATCAAAGATTTATTAGCAAGGACAAGATCTTACATCTAACAGCTCTGTGCCAATGGTAGGATCATAGTGCTAAATCACTTTAACATGTGATATAGAGAAAATCTCCTAATAAATTAGTCTTAACAAGATTTTGTAAATCTCTTAGCCAAGTGCTTACTTTATTGTAAGTTGAAGTCCTCTAATAAGGTGCGACCTAATAGTCTTTGTAAGCCTATAACAGGGCCGACTCCTCATCAGGTAGATCATAATATATGGTCAAACTTATTATAACTATAATTGGTTACCTTTTACAACTGTAATAGTGAAGATTTTTGGGTGTCATCCCTACAGCAATTTTACCTTCCCACTAGAGGTTTTTTGGGTAACAAAATTTATTGTTTCATGTGTTATTTGTTTCATGCTTTGGATGCAAATGTCTAGTTAGCTATTTTATTTTATATGCTAAATTATGAGAGGGATGTGTGGTGAATGGTTTACAATTAAAGTTTTGAAGTTTTAATTCACTCCTCACCCACTTCTCAGAGTTTACTTTCCCATTTTTATTTCCAACAATTGGTATCAGAGCTTTGTTGTCTAAAAAGGAAATTTTTACAACTTTGGAGGTAACATCTTGAATATGGAAGTCTACAAGATTGGAAAGACTATTAAAAATGAGAGGATTGAAATATAGCTTGCCCTACACCAACTCAAGGAGGCAAGAGATGAACTACAACATTCATTGGAGAGAAGAAAGCAACTTTCTATTCAACAAAATGACACTTAATACCAGGAAGAAGACACTACTGGATTGTTTGAGAATTGAAAATCAAGTAAAATTGATGCAGTAGTTGCATATTTGATGGAAAAGAACAATACCCTAATTGAGGAGGTTAGAAATCTCAAAATAGAATAAGAAATCCAATAAGTATTGCTATGTAAGGTGATTGAATAGAGAAATAAAGATGAAAATGAAAAAGTAATGATTGAAGATGACAAAAGGATATTAACCAACAAATTGGAAGAGAAGATATCATATGTGAAAAAAACATGCTAACATGCAATTGGATACAATGAATCAATTGATGCTTGCAAATTATGAATTGAATGGAAAGGACATCGAGATCACAACTCTAAAGTTATAGAATGATCAACTAAGAAGTGAACTTAGAGTAGAGAAGGAATTCATTGAAAGATTCAACAAACCAAGTGAAGCCATCAAAGACTTTGAGAAATTCATGAAATCTCCAAGACCTACTAACAATATTGTTGGATTGGGATGCTCCAATACTAAGGAAGGAGAATCATCTAAAGGTGGTGACCAAAGGAATACTAGATCATACAACAGATGTTCGTACGAGCAATAATGGTTCTCAAAACCTTAAGTAGAAATTTAAGGGTTACTATCACAAGTGCAACAAGAAAGGACATTAGCCACATGAATGTAGGTCCAAGACCATAAGAACTCATAGATTTGAATGATACTACCACAATTATCAGAAGTATGGACACAAAGCATATGAATGTAGATCCAAGATCAAGTGGACATCAAACAAGTAGAAAAAGGTACAACAAAATGGAAAACCTTATGATTAGTATTACAATACAAGGTACAGTTGTCACTATCATCAAGAATATGGACATGTTCCTAAGAATTTCATAAGAACACATTTTAGAGGTAACTACAATAAATGATTGAGTGAAACTACATGCTCTAGTTGTTTCAAGACTAATCATGTTAGTAGAAACTATCCAACTAGGTCACCAATGTTGAGTAATGGAAAAAGAAAAGGAAAAGGAAAGGTCAATGTTGGGAAGGTAAAGGTGTAGATGAACAAGACATAGAAAAATAAGGAAGAATGTAGTACATCAAGCTAAAATGAGGTCACTTCATCCAATGGATTAGGTGATCACATCACCCCCAACTAGGCAATAAAAGGTATGTGCGGGTCTGATATTTGAAAATTTATAGTATATATTAGTTCCAAGAATCTACGATCTAAAAAGATTATATAAGAATGACTTAAGAGGAAATGTAGTGATTAGAACCTGGAGGAAAGCTATAGTTTTGTTATTTTCTATGTTGGTGCCAAGCATGAATGATATTATAGTTATGGCCAAGCATATTGGAAATCATGTGTTAGCTAAGTGTGTTGAAAATCCTATGATAGTTGACCTTATAGTTGTGTATGAAATGAGCATTTAATGTTGAAAATGAAGGGATATTTGGTCAAATTTTTACTTATTTTCACTTACCAAAGTTTATAGAGTGCACGAAGAGCATGAAGGCAAATTGATGAAGAAGATTCAAGTGTTTGTGATTTGGATTCAACTACTACTTGTCATCAATCATCATATTTCAAAGGTATTAGCTATTGTTGAGTTACACTTTTAGGAAAGAGGGGAAGGGGATTTTCAACATTCAATTGATAAGTAATGATGTTAGGAAGACCCCTTTCTGAGATATTCTTGAGATAGCATATAAAGGAGACCCATCTAGTACTTTATCTATGATACCACCAAAAGTATTGGTGATCCAAGATGTTAGACGCTACTATTCTAGAAAGATGTGAGAAGTAGGAGATATTGAGATAAGAGATACCTACAGTAAACCATGTGATAATGGAGTTTTGAGGGAAGAGTATAAAATTGTTGAACGGAAAGGGTTAACCCATGCCCTACATTCTCCCCATGTTTTAAGACCTAATAGATTCAATTTTTTATGAACCCCATAAATGATAACTATATTTCTTATCATGCATGGTTGTTGATTTGGGATTCAAGATAGTAAAGAGAGACCACTCATATGACCTTGATAGGTTGCAACTACAAAAAGTATCATAAAATTGTGAGGCAATCAGGAAAGATAAAAGTGCATCATGAAAATTTGTTTATTTACTTTTTTGCGTATTATTTTATGTGAAAAACACCATCCCCATCTTTGGTCAAGTTTCTTGGAAGACCAATAGGTCAATTACACAATAGATTTCAGAATTTATTGAGCAACTAGGAGATAATTTTGAGTTAGTGATGACTATCTATTTTGAGAATTTTAAGAAATCCATGAAACAAAGGTTGAGGATCCTTATATCTCTAGTAGAAAAAAATTATAATGATGTTTGTTTCCTACTAGATGTAGAACATACATATGTGAAAACAGCAATAACAAGAGTTAGATGGCCAAAATCCTTGCTATATGAGATCAATGTAGATGAGGGATCTATAACTATTAAAGCTCTACTAGCAGAAGATATTTACAAGAGTGCCACCTCTTTTGATAATTATGAGGAAGCCAAATTAAGGATCATAATTGACCTAAAGACAACTATAGTTCTTAGAAAGAAGAAAAAACTAGTGAAAATGTTGAATGCAAGATTTGGTGAAGGACGTGAAGAAGAATAAGAAGAAGAAGAAGCACACAAGGATACTAAGGCCAAGAAGAGGAAAAATAAAGAACAAACTAAGGAGAAAACATAGAATCTTGTGAAGAAACCATGAGAGAAGCTAGATGTACCTATTACTAGGTCAACCACAAGGGAAGCCACAATTCAAGCTACAGAAGTTGTGAAGCCTAAGGGAAAGAGGATACTCGACACAACAGAGCCAAATGAGCATGCTAAGAAGACATACAAAATATTGAATATGAAGTCAGTTCATAGACTAGATTTAGATGAGGAGAAGACCAAGTCAAATGACTTTAGTCAATAAAAGGTGGTAAGACACAATCCCTTTTTGGCATAGATAATTTGTATGAAAATATTTTTACAAATGCAAATTTATATGGGTTCACTGAAATAGTGCATGACCAGGTAGAGAAGACAAAGTCTGAAGAGTTGATCAATCGAAGAGGTGACCTCCAAAGGTAGGAATGAATAAGTGTCTATATAGTAGATGAACCATCTCACCGAAATGCATAGGTGCCTAGCCACTGCATCCACCTAGTACATAGGAACAAAAACTAAATACATAGATCACTCAACCAAACCAAAGAAGCAATAGAGCCAACAGGTGAACCCCCCCATAATGTTGAACACAGAGAGGGGTGACAAGAACACTGAAATGCAATGCCAAAAACATCTGCAAGAAGAAGAATTAGGAACACCAATAGTGCAATAGAAGTACAAGCACAGGATAAAGGGTGGTGTCACCGACACACTGCATGGGCTAATGTCATGGAAGAAAAATTCACTTGACAAAGGTGGATGAGCACAAAATGGCAAAACATCATGACCCCCCATGGCAATTTATAACTGAGTGCGAGTACAAAAAAACACAAGGTGTACAAGATCCCAGATATGCAAAAATAGGCACTTTATCTCAATGCATTTACAGAAAAAGGAATGCAATAGAATAGAAGCATACAATGCTCAGAAGTCAGAAAGAAGAGTGAGCCAAAAGAACAAAAGAAGAGATTCCAAGACTTGTAGAATCCAAGTAATCCGCTAGAGTGCGAAAGTGCAAAACTCAAAGGAGAAAAAACCTGGAATAGAATTTGGATAAAAGACCACTGCAACTGAATAACTCATAGAACCAGCTTTCCAACGATATATGGCGAGCCCAAAAAAGAGTTCGAATGAGCGAGATATGGCTCCTGGAAGGTAAAATAGAACATCTAGCTTTGACTACCAAAACAGGCAACCAGACTATAGCAAAAATCAAAAAAACTTGCACCATCATCTCCATCTCAGAACTAGCTTTTTTACACATTTTTTGGATCGAAAGAATACGTCCGTATGCTCAAGTTACGGAAGAAAAACCGACAGGGCCTCCTCATGAAGAGCATATGCTAAAAGTGAAACTTAGGCAAAATAATCAAGGAAAAAATAGCACCACTGCGATCTACTCGAAAAAATAATGCACTTTCAAAAGAAGAATTGCCTCGATACGAGGTCGTATGAGAAATTTATGATCCTTCAAAGTTTCCAAAATGAGAACTGTGCACAGTCATGGCTGAGAATCTACAATTTTTGAAGAATTCATGCATGAAAATCAAAAAACAACTCCACTAGTGGATAAAGCACAAAAAAATAGCCAAGTTCATAACAAGAATCATCAAAATCGGAGTCCGTATGAGCAAGAATGAGATATTTGAAAACTACGTTCAAATTTGCAACTGCCAACGGAGAGGGGTATGGCTGTAGCTTTGCATGCTCGATTCTGCAAAATATACAGCTTGCATGCAAAATCTAAAAGATACCCAGATGGTTTTTCAGAGCTGCAAACAAAACCCAGAAAGCGTTTTTCTTTTTAATGTACAAAAAATGCTGCTATAGTGTAAATTGGATGCCTTTAACAGTAAAAATGGCTCCAAAAATTAAAAAATGACCCTAGCAACCAAAATATGACATGCAAATGCTAGATCAGCTTCTTAAGTCCATCAATGGCATGTTGGAACCTGCAAAACTGATTGAAAACTCCAAATATGCAAGTTGGTTGTGAGATTTGAGATTGAAACCCCAGAGAAAAATTGTTTTCGTCAAAACTTTTCTGATTCTCAAGATCATCCAAAGATGCAAGAGAAGAGCATACTTCATTTTTTTAAAAACTACAATAAAGTTTATTTGTCCCCCCCCCGAATCTCTCAAATAAGGAAACTAAAATCTACTCTTGCACATAGAAAAGCTCTGATACCATGTTAGAATCTGATATGATTAATAACCTAGAAAACTAGTGCAAAGAGTAAATATCTAAACTATGAATGCAAATTATACAAAATCAAAATAGCATCATAGAGTTAGTCTCCAAGAGAGTAATGCAAATGCTAGAAGCAAAATAACATTAAGAGGATGCAAAAACAAGATATACAAATACAAGCCAGGTAGCATGCTTATATAGGCTAGGAAGAGGGAGGAGGTGGTAACACCAACCAATGAGGAGCAACCATCTATCAGACTAAAGATAGCAAAGTATCTTCCCAAGATAGCTAATGGATGCTCACATGTAGGAAGGTGACACCTCACAACCATTCACCTAATAAGACATGCTTTATTAACCTAAGTGAGATTATTAAAAGTGTAGGAAAAACCTAGTAAAATAGGAAAAATAAAAAACTACACTAACAGAGGTTATCCCTCAAATATAAATCTTTTAAAATTTTGAGGAATAAGATAGAAGAAATGGTAACTCAAAGCACATTACTTTGGAAGAACATTTATGGCCTATCTACCAAGGCCACAACAAAGAAAGAAGATAGAGAGATAAAGGAACCTAAGAAAGGAAAGAAAGAAAAGGATAAAATCATGGCTAAAGAAGCTGATGTGGAAGGAACTCAAGGAAATATAGAAGAGGCCATAGATGAAGATGAGCAACATGATTTACAAGATGAACAAGTGTTGTGTGTTACTCCCCCACATGAAGACTAGGGGATTCAATAGGACTTAGTGGTTATTATCAAGGATATTGTTGATAATTCAACATAGAACATAAATACTTTGACAAACGTAGATTTGATGAAAATCCTTAAGGACTCTATCACAACAACACAACTATGCATAAATCCTATGCGGGTGAGAGTAGATGAGATTAAGAAGGTAGAACTTGCATTTGTAAGGGAGAAACAACAGGAAACATCAAATGTACCCCCTCAATCTACATAAGTGAAAGAGACAAACACATAGGATCTTCAAGGAGATCAAAGTGAAAATATGGTATAGATATTTGCTACAATTGATACACCATCTATAATGTCCATAATTGTATTCTAGATGAAGAGATAGAGGCACAACAAAAAGAAACATTATTGACTAGCCTAAATAGTTTAGGTTTTTTGGCATTACTAACTATTGAGAAAGATGGAACTGAAGTCAAAATAGGTTAGGAAGCAAGTCTTCTACCTAACACACAATTACAAGGTTAAGTTCAAATGGAGGATAACAAGACCAAAGTGTCAAGGTTGGCTACTAAGTCATAGGAGAAGATAGCAATTCAAACAATGGTCACAGTACCAGTATCTACATCTCCTATTAGTAGACATACTCTTCAAAGTTGAGTATACAAGAAACTCCACTACAGATATCAAGGTCAAGATCCAACACACCACTTAGTGTTGATACTACATCATATGGTGATGTATGTCTTGATGAAGTGATTGAGCTACCTAAGTTTTATCTAAATAGAATCATGATAGAAACGATGGGTATACTGCAAGAAGTTCTACAAAAAAAGAAGAGGCAAGAAATTATGAGGGAACACAAGGAAAAGAAAGTGTTACATGGTTCCAAGGATATATTCATTAATACTTTTAGCCTCTCAGAACCAAATGGCAACAAGCCTACCATAGAGAAACTTATCACCATTGTGGACAAGATGAAAGATGAAGACCTAGATTCAAATGTCAAATTACTTGAATGGTCTAGAAGGAAGTTCCATAAAAAGGTATTGGAAGATATATCTAGTTCTACTACACTTAGACAAGTTGACTTAGCAACCAAAATGAAGAGTGTCAAAATACTTGTTACCTCTGGTTTTATCGCCAAGGATTTAAATTTCAATGCGTGGCTCGTGCAACGGTTAGTCTCGGATTAGTATTTTAGTGCTACGACCCGTGACTTTCTGGCCGTCAGATCTAAGTGGTACCAATGGTTGGCACCATCACACTATAAAGGAAATGCACGATATTTATGATAGCGCGATGATGCCCTGTCGACACGTTGCAAGGGTGGGTCCGGCATTCGGCGGGTCAGCAAAGTTCTTTGATGCCCTTTGCGCTATGTTGCTATCGCATATTGGGCAAAAAATCTCCATAGCGACATAGCCCCTGACAGAAATATTCACGGTGGCGAGTTCCAACGATCGGCAGAATCAGGTGTCGCGACGAAAAATCAGAAGGAACCACGTGTGCCAGGTCGGAGTTTCTATCGGCACGGCTAACACAGTTGGGGTTTATGATCACCACCATCGGATCAACTCAGATCAATGGTAAGTGCCATCGCGCTATGGAGGAGTTGTGCGAAGGTTATGATGGCAACATAGTGCCTCAGTGACGCGTGTCGGGTGGGGCCATGCCAGCTATATCGACATGGAGGGTGAAAGCATGAGGTACGATGAGTCCTCACGATTGTCAGATTGGGTCGCATCGACGGATGGTGCCATCTTGCTATGGCAGAGATGCATGGATTTTATCATGGCCACATAGCGACCATCCGCCACGTGGATCAACATGGGCCAGATCTCACCAAGGATTTCCAGGTGTCATTTAGAGCTCGATCGCAGATCGTAGAGTACAGTAGGTCAGAAGTTTCACGGCGGCGGGCAAACAAGTTTCACGGCCCAGAGGTTTCAAAAAATGGCGAGGCGCCATGGCGCCCACAGAAAACCAATGCATTTTCTGATGGTGCCATAGCGCCCAAATGAAAAGTTCACTGTGGTGAGGAATGATCAGGCTGATGGGACCCGTCGGTACTTTGCACCGTAATTTGTCAGCCCATCATCAAGATATCGAATCGGATGGGGACACGTGTAAATCTTAGGGCACGCTGTTAGTGGGCGCTATGGTGCTATGGGAATTTGGTCTCAATTTTTGCATAGCGACTTGGTGCCCTTTTGCCATGTGTTGGTGGGGTCAAGTCTCGCCAAGATGCGTCACTGAGGTGGTGCCAAACAGGATGGGCTAGTCGCGGATTGGAAGGTCCACGGCGAATTAGGAATCACCACACATGCTAGGTCAGGGCATGGACATGTCATGAGACCAGCTTCTTGACGTGACCAGCACGTTGCAAGGGCGAGTTCTACACCGTCAGATCTACGGAGATTAGCAGCGAGCTCTATCTCGCCATGGAGAAGCCGCGTGAATTTTATAATAGAGAGTTAGCGCCCGTGTGCCACGTGTCCTCGTGGGCACGGATTTGGAAACACAGTAAGTAAGACGATTAACGGATGGCAGTCATTGTGATCATCGCAGTTGACATAGCGGTTAGCGCACGGTTGCGGTTAGATGGTAAAGGTGGCGAGATTGAAGGTGTGATTGGCCTGCATGGCCTAGTTGGCTCGTCGAGCCTGTTGACTGATCGATTCTGATGGATGCACGAATCACAAATGATGAGAAATCTGGGTTTTGCCACAATCTAATGGTGTGATTAATTGCCACCAACTCGGAATGAATGCCAAGCACAGAAAGACACTCCATCCATCCGGTTGATCCATCTACCATGTCAGGGAATGTTGTGGCACCGTTCTATCTTCTCCAGGCTCTTCCTCAGAGAGATATCAAATTTCTTGGTATGCAGGCCATGTTCAATCAGATCTTTGATTGGATTCTCAGGATGGAAAGTTAATGCCAGTAGGTGAGAAGTGAATGTAATACAAAAATCTTCAGTTATGCCTAATCTATAAAGGCAATTTGGTGATCTGTTCTTAGGGTCAACTCTCCCTAATTTTCTCTGCTACTGCTTGCAGACTTGCAGTGTAAAAAAAATCCCTTTGTCTCTAAGCTAGATAAGCATCCTGTATCATCTCTTTCAGCCATCAACATGTATGTGTATCATTTTGCCCCCTCATTGATGTATTTTTGAGATCAGTGGTCTGCATACTGTATCTATCTTTGGCCTATTGAATAATATACAAGTGAAATCTTATGTTCCTGGTGTTATTTAGTTGGTTTCCCGATCTCTATGTAGTTGTTGATCGATATAAGTCTGAATGAATGTATGACTTTGGATGCTACCCTAGTTCTATAGTGCATATATGGGAAAAAATGAGTCTGAACACTCTGTTTTGGTGCATCACCGCCTTAGATTAGACTAGGTAGATTTTCTTTAGTGCTCTCTTTCTCCCTTTTCCTTCTAAGAATAGATAGGTGCGCCCCAATAGTAAGAGGAAGCCGTCCTTCTCCAGAGACTCAAGCTTGTAGTTCAAGTCCCACAGCTTGGAGGTTGTTTCCATGTTTCACTAGGTTGTCCTCATGCATAGGCCTTGGACAAGGGTGCAAACCTAAGTGACAACAGTTTTTGGCACGCCCGGTGGGACTCTCCTATTGAAGATTTACAGTTCTACTGGTGTCAAGAAGAAAGAATTCTAGAGATAAATGTTGAAGAAGTAGTGCTGGCTTCAATTTTTCAAGCCTTCAACAGGCTGATTCTTCAAGTACTTGGCAACTCTAAACATCAAAAAGTCTGGTTCCAGACCAAGTTTGCAGTGATTCATGCCCAGGACTGAAACAAGGGCATCTTCTAGAGATAAATTTCAATATCAAGAGCTTTCTCTTTCAAATCTTAGGAGAAGAAGGACTAGAACTTCATTATCACCAGTTAGGGGTAGAATAACAGTTGGTATACCTGTAAGATCTGTCTCTACTTCCCCTACTATTCGAACTAAGCCTAGATTGCCATCAACACTCATCAATAGAACACTTGTTTATATGGAACAGCCAAGATTTCATGCTTTTGCCACCTTTAATGGTGGAAGTCCTCTGTTGTTAGCCCAAAGACATGATATACCAGTATCTGCACTAAAAAGTATACCTAATTTTACTGGTGAAACTTCTATTTCCCCTTTAGAGCATATCCAAGAGGTAGCGAATGTTTGCAATATTCATGGTATTACAGAAGATGACATTGCTGTCAGACTTCTAGCCTCATCCTTAAAAGGAAAAGCATTACAGTTGTATAGAGGCTTAGCTCATGGTTCCATAACTGATTGGGATGGACTAGGAGCAGGATTATGCAAACATTTTGAGGATAAGAGTGACCATTTGTCACTACTAGAGCAGCTGACTACAATAAAAAGAGCCCCCCATGAATGTATGACTGATTTTAATTACAGATTCCAAAAGACATGGGATAGAATACCTACTATAGTGAAACCTACCCCTGGTAATGCCTTCTTGCATTACCTTAGAGCTTTCAACAGTGACATTGCCACTACAATCCAAACTATGGGAGGAGATACATTACCAAATTCTTATGAGACAGCTATAAAAGTTGAGAACATCCTAATACAAGGAGGAAAGTTGGCTCCAAGGCCTCCTATGCATTTCTTTCCTGATGTTCCCAACCACCAACCAACAATAGCCCCCCTTCCTACAATTTCTACATCACAAGCCCTTACTCCAGTTCCCCAAGCTTCCACATCCTCAAACAGAATAGATGAACTCAAGGAAATGCTCCAAGATCTAGTGCTGAATACAGATAAAAGAGAGAGGACTCTAGATAAAAAATTGCAAGAGCAGGGGAAGGAGTTGAAGGACCAAGGGAAGAGATTAGAGGATAGTTTTTCTCTAATACAAAAAATGAGTAACAAGGTGCTGGCCTTGGAAAGGCAGCAAGCCCAAAGTGGCAAGCCTCCCCAATTACAACATCAGGCTCTAAGTGGTGGTAGGCCTCCTAATCATTGGAATAGCTCTTTTGATCAGAATAGGAAAAATAGTCATGCTGCTGCTTCAAGCTCAAATCAGAACAGAGCTTTAGTCCCTCAAAATAACTTAGCCCAAGATCAAGACTTATGTCCTTCATGTAACTATTCTTATACCTATTGCCTATGTCAGAAGGAAAAATATTATTTGGCCCTAACTATCCAGGAGTCCGTAGTAAAGCAATCATACAAGGAAGATCATCCCAAGGAGGCCTCATATATTCAGAGGCAGGGTGATTGCTCTTTCATGAATCACCAGATGGAGGAGCATTGTAATGTAAACCAGGATTTCGTTGCTCATAACACAAGAAGCAAGAAGAGAGCTATGGAACATAATGCCCCCCTTTCTCCTAAGTAGGCCTCAACTTCAAGTGTTACACCTCATACACAAACAACAAATGAGTAGACAAACACTTCATAACAGCAAAGGCAAGGTCCAAGAAAGGAGGATGTAAGTGATCGCTATGTTGCTCCATCTCAGCCTCTCATGAGTACAGCTCCCAAAGTTTTTGCCAAAATTCCTAACACACCTTTGAGTGTGGTAGAGAAAATGACGAAAACCAATGTAAGCATTTCCATGTGGGATGTCATTGCCACCATACCAATGTAGAGAAAGATGCTGCAGCAAGAATTGGAGAAGATTGAACCCAAAGATCAGTCATCTACCATGGAGAGTGACACTAGTTTAGTACAACCAGCAGGTGATGTGGAGACAAATAAAAAGGTTAGACCTCCTCCATTCTATGTTTCTCTGAATATAGGGGGCAAGTTAGTCCATAACTGCATGATAGATTCAGGGGCTAGTAGCTCAGTAATGCCTAGGTGTGTTGCTGATGCTTTAGAAATGAAATATGAGCCCATTATTAGGGATGTGTTACAACTAGATGGGAGTACTGTCAAAACTATAGGCATCCTTAGGAATTTGGAAATGGCTATACATGCATGCCCTGGTCGTACTGTGATTGAAGACATATCTGTTGCTGAAGTCAAGCCCTATTTTGCCATCTATCTTTCAAGAGACTTCACTACCCAAATAGGTGGATTCATATCTGCTGATTGGTCTTATATGTCATTTAAGACCAGATATGGGGCCAATGCTTCAATTAGAGCAGAACCTCAAGCCCTTCATCACACTGAACCCTACACCCCCAACTTCATTAATATGAATTTCCCTATTCTAGAGATGGATGAAAATGACATAGTAATTGAGCCTGCCACCTCCATAGTAGAGATTCCTAATTTCTTCTTAGATGAGTGGGAAAATACATGTCAGTTTGAGCCTATGTCAAAAACTCTTGAGACAGGCCTTAGTACATATTGCATAATACAGAAGGAGGCTCAAGTTCCTGATCTTGTTGGAGCTAATGATGATATAAATGGAATATGGAGTATGTACTTTGATGGCTCAAGGAATAGAAATGGATCAGGGGTTGGTGTTATGTTCAAATAAGATACTACTTCTCTTTTAGGCTCCAATTCAGTTGTACCAATAATGTGGCCGAGTATGAATCTTTGATCCAAGGTCTCCTACTTGCCCAAAAGAGGGGAATTCAAGCCTTGAAAGTATATGGAGACAGTGAGTTGGTAGTGAACCAAGTGAGAAATCAGAATATCACCAAAAATGGCCTGCTCAAGTCTTACAAACACAGAGTCTGGGATTTGCTTGAGGGTTTCCAAGCATTTAATATCCAAAGTGTTCCTAGGAAAGAAAAAAAATATGCTGATAGACTTGCAGCAGTGGGTGCATCTTATGATGTGCCAGGGAATCTTGAGGAAGAGAAGAAGCAAAAAATAAAGGTGGTAGTAAGGCCTGCTATTCCTGATAATAATACTCATTGGCAAGTGTTTGAGTCTGATGAGAAGATTGTGAGTTTCTTGCAGAATGAAGCAGAATTTTCAGAAAGAAATCTGTCAAGACTACAAGATCAGTATGGTGATCAGATCATTCACCTAAGTTCCAACAAGTTGCCCAAGGGTCTCATTACCTTGGAAAGTGTCTTTAATCCTGATGATCAGATAAGAGGCAAAGGAATGAATCTAGTTGCAGAAAAAGATGATCATGCCCCAGTTACAATTGCTAATGGAAAATCTCTTAACATGAGGAAGGTATGTTTTGAGGCTGAGCAAGAAAATTTCATTCATCTATGTCAAGAATTTAATGATGTGTTTGCTTGGACATATGATGACTTAAAGGGGTTTGACCCTAGTTTGTTTCAGCATACCATAGATTTAGTTGATAGGGTCAAACAAGTGAGGCAAAAATAGAGGCCAGTGAATCCCAAGATTGAACCCTTAATGAGGAAGGAACTATCCAAGCTGATTGAAGCTAACATAATTTTCCCTATAAAACACTCATCATGGGTAGCTAACCTTGTCCCTGTAAGGAAGAAGAATGGAGAAATCAGATTGTGCGTGGACTTTAGGGATCTTAATCAGGCTTCCCTTAAAGATCACCATCCTCTCCCTTCTATGGAGAAAATTCTGTCCAAGGTCAGTGGGTCAAGGAGGTTTTCTTTTCTTGATGGATTTTCTGGTTATAACCAAGTGTTGGTTAAAGAATCTGACAGATATAAGACAACATTTACTACTAAATGGGGCACCTATGCTTATTGCAAGATGCCATTTGGACTAACAAATGTAGGTGCCACATTCCCAAAGGCAATGGAGGTGGCTTTCAAAAGATTAATTGACAAGTTTGTCTTAGTATACCTTGATGATATAACTGTATATTCCAAGAATGTAGAAGATCATCTTGATCATTTGAGACAGGTATTTCTAAGATGTAGAGAGTTTGGTCTTTGCTACAAGCCAAGGAAAATTACTGAGACACATTGTATCTAAGGATGGATTGACCATTGATCCAGAAAGAACAAAAGCAATGCTTGCCCTTCCTCTCCCTAAACACAAGAAGGGGCTGCAAAGTTTCCTTGGTAGGATAAATTTTGTAAGAAGGTTTATTCCTAATCTTGCCATCATGGTGAAAACCCTTACAACCATGCTTAAGAAAGATATGGTCTTCTCATGGACCAAGGAGGGGAAGGAGAGTATTGAAGAGATAAGGGCAGCCATAGCCTCAGCCCCTACTCTCATGAACCCAAATTTTGAGAAATATTTCATCCTCTACACTTTAGGTGGTGAGTCAAGTATTTCTACTATCTTGACTCAGACAAATGACAAGAATAAGGAGTAGCCCATAGCCTTCTTTGGTGAAGGACTCAAGGAATATGAAGATAAGTATAGCTTTGTCAAAAAGCAAGCCCTTGCAGTCATTAGAGCCTTGAAGAAATTTAGACACCTCTTATCCCACAATAGGATCCATTTGTTGGTGCCCCATGTGAGTGTAAAAGACTTCCTGTTAAGCAAAGATATCAGTGAGAAAAGGGCTGGATGGATCACTAGGGTAATGGAATATGATGTTGATATTTAGATTACCAAATTGGTAAGAGGGAGAGGATTATGCAAAGAAATGTTATCAAGTCAGGATTCAGATGAAGGGACTGCTATGGTAATAACAGAGCAGCAGGAGGTAAGAAATGGTAATGGTCCTAGGAGCTGGATGGATGATGTGAGGAACTTTTTATCAGGGAATGGATACCCTCGGGGATTGGACAGAGCTAAAAGAAGATAATATAGGCTACAGTCCATTCCATATGTTGTGATTGATGATATTCTATTTAGGAGGGATTTTAATGGGACCCTGTTGAGATGTATTGAAGAGGATCGGGTTGAGAGGATGATTAAAGAACTTCATGATGGCCCTGATGGTGGCCACTTCTCTACAAGAACAACCGCCATGAAGATCATGAGGGCTGGATATTATTAGCCATCTCTGTTCCATGATTGTTATAGGTATGTGAGAAAATGTGAGAAATGTGCTTTTTTCTCAGGAAAACAGAGACTTGCAGCTCTTCCTCTTCATCCTATTCAGGTGGATCAGCCCTTCACCCAGTGGGGATTGGATTTTATAGGCCCCATTAATCCTCCATCTAGTGTAGGTCATAAATGGATCTTGGTTGCTACCAATTATTTCACTAGGTGGACAGAGGCAATTTCCTTGAAGGATGCTACAGAGCCATCAGTTGTTGAATTCCTTGATGGAATTGTATCTAGGTTTAGTGCTCCTTCTACTATCATCTCAGACAATGCCAAATCTTTTGATGGAATCCAAATTTGTGCATGGGCAATGAGTCACAATATCTATCTGAGCACATCATCAAATTACTATCCTCAAGGTAATGGTTTGGCTGAATCCTCCAATAAGAATCTGATCAGAATCATGAGGAGAACGATAGAAGACAATCAGAGGGTCTAGCATAAAAAATTAAGGACTGCTCTGTGGGCTGATAGGATAACACCCAAGAGATCTATTGGGAATTTGCCTTTTGTGCTGGTATATGGTAGGGAGGCTAGACTTCCAATCTCATTGGAATTTCCATCCTTGGAGTTGGCTCATTAGCTAGAATTGGTTGAAAATAGTTCCATGTCAGTAAGAATGGCAGAGTTGATTGAATTGGAAGAAAAGAGAAACAAAGCTATGCAAACCCTGGAGATACACCAGCAACAGATGAAGAAGAGTTTTGATAAGAAGGCAACGGCCAGAATCTTCAGAGAAGGATATTTTGTTCTCAAGTGGGACTCAGATAGAGAAAAACTAGGAATGCACTCCAAATTTGATCCACTATGGAGTGGCCCTTATCTGATCTCTAGTTCCAAACAGGCCAATGCGTTCCAGCTAAGTAGGCCAAATGGTGAAATCCTGCCAATTCCAGTCAATGGGATCCATCTAAAGCCCTGTTTCTGAAAAGGTTGTGAATCCATGTACATGGTTAGTTTAGTTGCTTCCTATTTTTTCCTATTTTACAATAAGTTCACGTGCACATGGCTCACTTCTTGAGTCGCCAGTTCCCGAAGTTTTGACAAGTGTCAGGTTGCTAAGGAGGTTCTATTTTTTGTTTCAGTCGCAGAGACAGAGCTAGAGTTTGGGGATTTTCAATGTTTTTATTTCCTCATTAAGGGTTATGGTTTCTTGTAGCTCTCGGTTCCATACCTTCCAGGTCATCTTTTTCGACTCCATGGCCCAATGGATCATTCTCAGGCACTAGTCATGCATTGAGCAGGCTCACGCCCCCTGTGAGTCGCCATAAGTGTTACCTCTGGTTTTACCGCCAAGGATTTAAATTTGAATGCGTGGCTCATGCAATGATTAGTCTCGGATTAGTATTTTAGTGCTACGACCTACGAGTTTTTGGCCATCAGATCTAAGTGCTACTGACGGTTGGCGCCATTGTGCTATAAAGGAAATGCATGATATTTATGATGGTGCAATGACGCCCTATCGACACATTGTAGGGGTGGGTCCAACGTTCGGCGGGTCAGAAAAGTTCTTTGATTCCTTGGGCGCTATGTCGCTATCACATATCGGTCAAAAAATCTCCATAGTGACATAGCGCTTGGCGAAAATATTCACGGGGGTGAGTTCCAATGATCGACAGAATCAGGTGTCACGGCGACAAATCAGAAGGAACCACGTGTGCTAGGTCAGAGTTTCTGTCGGCATGGCTAACACAGTTGGGGTTTATGATCACCAATGTCGGATCAGCTCGGATCAACGATAAGTACCATTGCGCTATGGAGGAGTTGCGCGAAGGTTATGACGGCGACATAGCGCCTAAGTGACATGTGTCGGGTGGGGTCGTGTCACAAGGCGATGCTAGGTGTATCGACATGGAGGGTGGAAGCATGAGGTACGAAAAGTCCTCACGATCATCGGATTGGGTTGCATTGATGGATGGCACCATCTCGCTATGGTAGAGATGCATGGATTTTATCATGGCGACATAGCGACCATCAGCCACATGGATCGACATGGGCCAGGTCTCACCAAGGATTGCTAGGTGTCATTCAGAGCCCGATCGCAGATCGCAGAGTATGGTCGGTTAGAAGTTTCATGGTGGTGGGCAAACAAGTTTCACGGCCTGAAGGTTTCAAAAAATGGTGAGGCGCCATGGCACCAATAGAAAACCAATGCATTTTCCAGTGGAGCCATAGCGCCCAAACGAAAAGTTCACCGTAGCGAGGAATGATTAGGCAGATGGGTCCTGTCGGTACTCTACAGAGTAATTTGTCAGCTCGGCATTAGGATAGCAAATTGGATGGGGACACGTGTAAATCTCAAGGCACACTGTCAGTGGGTGCTATGGTGCTATGGGAATTTGGTCTCAATTTCCGCATAGCGACTTGGCACCCTTTTTCCACGTGTCAGTGGGGTCAAGTCTCGCCAGGATGCATCGCTGAGGTGGTGCCAAATAGGATGGGCCAAGTCATAGATTGGAAGGTCCACGGCGAATCAAGCATCACCACACATGCCAGGTCAGGGCATGGACATGTCATGGGACCAACTTCTTGATGCGACCAGCACATTACAAGGGCAATTTCTACATTGTCAGATCTTCGAAGATCAGGGCTAGGCGCTATCTCGCCATAGAGAAGCCACGCAAATTTTATGATAGCGAGTTAGCACCCATGCGCCGCGTGTCCTCGTGGGCCCGAATTTGGAAGTGTAGTAAGTAAGATGGTTAATGGATGGCAGTCATTGCGATCATTGCAGTCGATGTAGCGATTAGCGCGCGATTGTGGTTAGATGCTAAAGGTGGCGAGATCGAAGGTGTGATTGGCCTGCATGGCCCAGTTGGCTCATTGAGCCTGTTGACTGATCAATTCTGATGGATGCACGAATCACGAATGATGAGAAATCTGGGTTTTTCCACAATCTGATGGTGTGATTAATTGCCACCAACTCGGAATGAATGCCAAGCACAGAAAGACACTCCATCCATCTAGTCGATCCATCTGCCATGTCAGGGAATGTTGTGGCGCCATTCTGTCTTCTCCAGGCTCTTCCTTAGAGAGATCAAATTTCTTGGTATGCAGGCCATGTTCAATCAGATCTTTGATTGGATTCTCAAGATGGAAAGTTAATGCTAGTAGGTGAGAAGTGAATGTAATACAAAAAGCTTCAGTTATGCCTAATCTATAAAGGCAATTTGGTGATCTGTTCTTAGGGTCGACTCTCCCTAATTTTCTCTGCTTCTACTTGCAGACTTGCAGTGTAAAAAAAATCCCTTTGTCTCTGAGCTAGATAAGCATCCTGTATCATCTCTTTCAGCCATCAACATGTCTGTGTAACATTTTGCCCCCTCATTGATGTATTGTTGAGATCAGTGGTCTGCATATTGTATCTATCTTTGGCCTATTGAATAATATACAAGTGAAATCTTCTGTTCTTGGTGTTAGTCAGTTGGTTTCCCGATCTGTATGTGGTTGTTGATCGATATAAGTGTGAATGAATGTATGACTTTGGATGTTACCCTAGTTCTGTAGTGCATATATGGGCAGAAATGAGTCTGAACACTCTATTTTGGTGCATCACCACCTTAGATTAGACTAGGTAGATTTGCTTTAGTGCTCTCTTTCTCCCTTTTCCTTCTGAGAATAGATAGGTGCACCCCGACAGTAAGAGGAAGCTGGCCTTCTCTGGAGACTCAACCTCGTAGTTCAAGTCCCACAGCTTGGAGGTTGTTTCCAGGTTTTACTAGGTTGTCCTTGCGCATAGGCCTTGGACAAGGGTGCAAACCTAAGTGACAACAATACTCTTAGAGAATATCTTCTCTCTATACACCAAATTGTGCAATGTGGAGACTTTCATACAAGAGACACACAAGTTTATTGACAACTATAAGGACATCTACAATACATAGGTAATGTCACTTTAAAGTTATCTCCCAGTCAAAGTCAAGTGCATTTTCAAAGGCTACTATCAACTCAAGGTAGGCTTGTCAAGTTACAAGTACAAGATGTTAATATTTGGTCTACCTTGATCAATATCTAGTCTATGTTGACTCTGCACGTGGAGGTGTTTTATAAGGAACTAGCCTATGTAGAATCATTGATGAGGAAAGATTCACATCTTTGAACTCATGATGGCTTAGTTGACATTTCTTCCTAGCTAGATATTCAATTTCAATCACTAGAGGTCACATGTGGCAACTAGGACATAACATCAAGGATAATCATGGAGTTACATAAGCCATTTTTTGATAAAGACACTCTAAGTGTATAACCCAAATGAGTACAAGAGATTTTTGGATAAACACACTTTGAGTGTATAACCCAAATGACATAAGTGTTAAAAAAGGGGGAATATAAAAACTTGAGAAAATGTTTTGTGAAGGAAAATATCTACTAAATAGGACTATGAGAACAAATTAGAAGAAGATTTAGAAGTAGAAATGAAGTATTTACTTAGCAAAAGTAATGGAATACTAAGCTATGACAAGTTAGTCATCCATTTAGCAGAATTTTGAAGTTTTGAAATTTTGTATATGAGTAGAATAACGTAGTATATATTTTCTAACTTATGCATAAATAAGAATGTATATGCCATGACAAAGTGTTTTTGTCACTCATGTCTGATGGGGAGATTGTTACTCTTAATTTGGTTTTGACAAGGTAGTCGCAAAACACTTAGTCATTCTCTAGCAATATTACAATCAAACTAAGCAATCAGTGTGAGTTGAGTGATCAAAGCATGTCGCGCATAAGTTACTAGACAATACATGTCGAGCAATATGCCTAGTTAGTGTCAAGCACCAGTATGTACTAAGTTGATACTAAGTACCAAGTAACTCATGTGCTAAATAGTCTATACATGCCAAGTGATTCATGTGTCAAGTAAACAGTGCTTTTTGAGCTATTGAAAAGCCAAGTTACAACATTATCTAAGCATAGTGAAGGCCAAGCATCAGAGTCTTTAGATGCCAAGTGAAATATTTTTGACATAGCTATTTGTAATGTTAAAAACTTCTATAACCTATTTCTAGGCCAATATAATCATATTTTATGATTCTAAGAGGTAGGTATGGAGATATATTGTGATTCTCTATGTAGTACATGAAACCAATCAAATTAAGGGATGAATTAAGCAACAATATGGATCAACCACAATCATCCATTCTAACCTAACCTATTCCAACTATGTTTATTTAAGAAGGTAAAGATTTTTTCTATGTAAGGGGATGAATGCTAAGTGCAGAGAGAGAATTTATGGTGGCTATGGAGGTTATGATAGTTTTATGAATTGTAGAATCATTTAGAGAGAATGTAGAAAAGTAGAGATAGGACAAAGGAGACACATCTAATTAGAAGGATCAACAGTCTATCAGCAAAGAGAAGATCTGACATGTAGTGGTATTGTGCTAACTAAAGGATCATGGTGCTGAATCATTTTAATAGTTGATACAAAGAAAATCTCCTAATAGAGTAGTCTTAATAGGATTTTTTAAATCTCTTAACCAAGTGCTTACTTTATTGTAAGTTTAAATCCTCTAATAAGGTGAGACCTAACAATCTTTGTAAGCCCTTATCAGGAAAGATCATACTTTATGGTCAAACTCATTGTAATCATAGTTAGTTACACTTTACAATTGTAGTAGTGAAGATATACGGTTGTCATCCCCACCACAGTTTTAACTTCTCATTGGAGGGTTTCTCGATAACAAAATTTATTGTGTCATGTGTTACATTTTCCATGCTATGGATGAAAATGTGTAGTTTTCTATTTCAATTTAAAAGAAAAATAATGAGATGGATGTGTGGTGAATATTTTATGGTTAAATTTTTAAGGTTCTAATTCACCGCCCCCCCCCTCACCCCGCCCCCCCCCCCCCCCCCCCCCCCCCCCACCCCTCCTAGAGTCTACTTTCCCATTTTTATTTCCAACATAAGGTTTAATGACACTTTTAATATCACAATATAATGGGTTAGGTGTTTGTTAAGGTAGACCCAAATCTTCAAGTATCATTCTAAGTGATAAAGCCTCCTTAGATGCATTAGTAAAACCTTTATATCTAGCTTTAGTTGAGCAAAGGGAAATAAAATGTACTTTTCTATTTTTCCAAGAAATGATAGCTGAACCAACAAAGAAACAATACCTACAAGTAGATTTCCCATAACTAGAATTTCCACCTAGATTGGAATTAGTATAGCCTTGTAAACTAAAATCAGAATGTGCATGATAAAATAATACCATATTAATTATTCATTTTATATACCTTAATATTATTCTAGCAACTTTAAAATGTGTTTGTTTAGGTTTAAACATAAATATTGAAACTGAACCAATACACTAAGCAATAATGGGTCTAGTAAGAGTTGGACAGCTCAAACTTCCTACTTGTTGCCTATAGAAAGCTTTATCAACAAAGGGAGTAAGCATATCAGCCATTAACTTAGTGCCTAATTCACATGGAATGGAAACATGGTTAAAATCATTCATGTTTAAAAATTTCATAAGATCATGAGCATACTTGCTTTGGAAAAAAAAAAGACCTTTAAGTATTTGACAAATTTGCATACCTATGAAGTAATCTAAAATTCCTAAATTAGTCAATTGGAATTTTCTAAAATCCTTGAGAAAGAAAGAAAGAATTTATCTTAGAGTACCATTCCCTAGGTGATTTTTTGAGACCATAAATGGATTTTTTCAATTTGCAAACGAAAACTTCACTACCTTTTTAAACAAAATTGGGAGGTTGAGAAATATAGATTTTAATCACCATTTATGAAAGCACTTTTAACATATGTATGATGAATAGGCCAATTCATTTTAGAAGATAAAGAAAGAACAAGTTTGATAGTAGGGATTTTAGAAACTGGGACAAAAGTTTTATTATAATCCAATCCTTCAATTTGTGAAGAGCCTCTGTCAACTAGTGTACCTTCAAACTTACTAATTTGATTATTGGAATTCAACTTGGTTTTATATAACTATTTACATGAAGCTAAATTCTTACCATGAGGTAAATTAACTAGATACCAAGTTTTATTAGCAATTAAAGAATCATATTCCTCTTCCATGGCCTTTTTCTAATGAGTTTGAGAGTTAGCTAGTTCAAAAAACTTAGGCTCATTAGCACGCATAATAGAAGTGATTAAATCATAATTACAATAATTAAATCTTCTACTTTTAAGTCCACCAAATCTATTAATAGGGTATTTGCAGGATCATGGTGTGCCAAAAAGTGGCGATCTGAAAAATATGTAGTTCTGAAATGCCTCAAAGAATTTCAAAATCTATTCCAACATTTTTCCCACCCATCCTGATACTAAATGAAAACAATTAATACCTTTATAATTCCTACTATATCTTTCGATACCAACCTTATATGGTCATCTTTAAAACATCTCAAAAATGTGTTTTTGTTATGTTTTTATGTGTTTTTTAATTCAAGCATGTAGCTGATGACTTTTTTAAACCAAAATTTGATGTAATGAAAAGGGTTTCTTAAGAATGTTCTTAGATTTTCATAAATGTAAGGTTTGTGAAATTATGAGTTCAGTAAGTAATTATTACTTATTTTCTAATGGAGTTAGCTACAAAGTGTTGACTGACATACTAGTTGAAAATTAGCTATAACTTTGAAACCATATAAGATTTCTGAAATCAAAAAGATGTGTCACATTCTATGCTTTGACTAGTATAAGAAAAAAAAAAGAAAAAACCTTAATTTTGATTTTTTTTTGAACTAGTTAAGGTGGTCAGACATGGGAGTTTTTTAATTCTGAAAATAGTATAGTAGAAAATTCATAATTAATTATTTATTTGGAATAAAAATTCCCAAAAATATGTGTCACATCTAGGCATGAGTCTACATTTTATATCTAAAATTATATTTAAAAATATTATCATTTGATTATGATTAAGGTGGTCAGACATACACCTACTTTTTATTTTCACCCTAAAATTTTTGTAGTACTGCATTAAAATCTAAACTTTTGACCAATCAAATAATTTTTTCTCTAGATAAGGCCTTGTAGTTTACAAACTAGATTCAATTTCCTACAGATTATTTTCTTACAACTTTTTGATATAAATTCTAGAACCGCTTTAAAATTATGTGTCAAGTTGACATAACCCTGATTTGCTAGTTTTTCACTGCCACTTAAGGCCATAGTTTGGTACACCATGATCCTGCTCATACCCAATATATAATCATCACTTTCATTAAGTAAGCCTTGATCCCATTTAGGTTTTCTCTTAGTAGTAATAGAGTCATCACTAGAAGAAGAGTCACGAACTATAAATGTATCATTAGTATCAACATTGTCAACATTAGAAGAAATAGGAGGAAGAAAATATATTTCTTGAGGGGGAAGGTTAGGAGTAGAAGTAGGGTTTAGAGAAGGAGGTTGGTCCTCCACTAGCACAATTTTAGTGCTACTAAATTTTTCATCTTGCACATTAGAGCAACCATGAACTCTATTTTCATTAATGCAAAAATCCCTTACAACTTGCACTTTTTTAGTAGTAAAATCATTAATACTATAACCCTTAGTATTTTTATCATAACAAACAAAAATATAAGGTGAATAATTAGCATCTAATTTATGCTATTTTTGTTTAGCATTATGCACATAAGAAATTGGTCAAAAAATACTCAAGTGATGTAAATTGGGCTTCCTATCAGACCAAACTTCTTTGGGAGTTATGTTCTTAAGAGTTCTAGTAGGAGTTTATTAATAAGGTAACTGAAATAAGCCCTAGTTTCAGCCCAAAAGTTATAATGCATATTCTTATCATGTAACATATATCTAGTCATTTCAATAATAGTCTTGTGCTTTCTTTATGCCACATCTATTTTGTTATGGTGTATAAGGAATAGTAAGCTCATGTTTAATTCCACATGATTTTAAATAAGAATGAAAAGAATTATTCACATATTCCTTACCATGATTAGTTCTAAGAATTTTATGGTAGAGGATATGGCTAAATCAAAATGATCCTATTAGGACTCTTATTGAACATGATAGTGGATTTAGAATGATTATTGATCTAACAATTTTCTTAGTTTTTTAAAAAGTGAAGTGAATAAGGTCTTGAATTAAAAAATCATCTCTTTACATCTTTGGAGGACCTTTTTGTAAGGAAAAACATTTTTGACACGGCGCTACTTCTCAAAACAACATCCCAACATGTATATAAAGACTATAATGGACTAATATAGAAGGGGTCTAAAGGATAACCCAAATTATAACCATCCTTCTATGATTCTAACAATGGAGTGGAATGAATTAATAGAAGATGGAAAAGAGAAAAGGCTACGTGGTCAAGGAAATGAGCTAGAAAAGGCCAAAAGAAGGTATGTCATAATAGTATCAAGATGAATGAAATCATGCACTAATTAGTGATATTTTTAAATACATAATCTAACATGTTTTGAACTTTTCAAATATTACATGACAAATCAAAGGCTAAAAAAGTGGGAGTATCAAAGGTTGGCCAACACAAACTTGGTTCTAGTGGCTATTTGAATCTTCACTCTCAACTTGTAAGTAGTAGCAATGAAATTTCATATAATTTTTTTTAAAAAAAATTACGTTGCAAAAAATTTTGTTTAATCAAATCATACATGCAAAACTAATTATATTAAGAAAAAAATATAGTGCACATAATTCAATGTAGAGCCCACAAATGAATATTAAAAAACTTCTTGAAGGAAGGCTATAAAGTCATGACTAGATGCCTACACGAAGAATCTGAAAGCCATACCCAAGAACTTGGTGCATGAAATGAGACATGGGTAAATTGCTCAAATGAAAAGTAAATAAAAATGAATAGTTGAGGGATTTTTTTTTTGTGTGTGTGTTAGTTTCCAACAAAACTAACTACATAACAATGTGCATAACATTTTACTTTAGCCTTAAAATCCTATCATAGAACCTGTGCATGATGAAGCCCATAATTTTCATCATAGTGGTGGAGGTATTAAATTTCTATTGGAAATTAATTACATAATTATGAATACAATTTAACATCTTAAATTGCAATTTGACATGTAACCTTTTTTTTTGAATATTTTAGAGCATGTTCAAAGTGTTCAGCATATTGAGGTGGAAGTGGATCAAAATGTTGTTGTACATGATGTGGAATTATTAGGTAAGAAAAAATCATGTTATGTTCTATTGCTTAATGAAACACTGGTAATAGTTAAAAAAAGAAAAAGAGTATGCAAATTTAACCCATTCACTTGTTATTGCAACAAAGCCCCCTTTAGTGCAACAACCTCCTACTCCTCAAAATAGGAGGAGGCACCATAATTTTACATTACACATACCACAAGAGGAGGAGAATGACAAAGATATTTATGCTCCTATTAGTCTTTACCTTTAAAAAGCTATTAAAAAAAAAGAAATAATTTTTGGGTGTGTAGGATCATGGTGTGCCAAAAAATGGCGATATGAAAAAAGTGGAGTTTGAAAACATTTAAAAAAATTTCAAAATATACTCTAACTTTTTTGCACCCATCTTGATACCAAGGCTAAAAAGTTAGCACCAAGCCCTATTGGGTATCCGATCAGTAATCAAGTATCTAATTTCATTTCAGATACTTGATATTATATCAGGTATCTGATATGAAATTGGATACCTGATGTTATATCAGGTATCCGATATGAAATTGGATATCTGAAACCTATAACATAGATTCAAAAAAAATTTGAGAGATCTTTTTACATTGGTTTTTTTTTTGTTTGATTTTTAACCTCAATTTGGTTATTGGATTTTGAAATAGGTATCAGATAAGGGTAAAAAAAATTCATTTTTTATTATCTTTTGAATGAATATTATTATAAATTAGTTATTTTAAATTGAATTTGTTAAAAATTGGGTTTTTTTGATAGAAATTGTTGACATTTAGGTTTTTTTTTAATAGAAATTATGTTTTACAAATTAATAGGTATGACTAACCCAAATGATGATACTGAGGTAGGAAACAATGTTCCTCATAACCCTCCACCAAATGATCTAGTACCCCCTCAAAATTTCTCACCAAAGGATCCCCTACCTTGTCAAAACCCTCCTCAAATTGAAGATTTGATATTTTAAAGTCTCGTCGAACTAAGGGTTTTGTGAACAACATATAACACTATACCTGATTAGCTCCCATTTTATCCATGTTAACCATAATAGTGGATAATATTGAAACACTTACCAATGAAAAAAATGTTTCTCTTCGCTATATTGACCAAATGAATGCCATGTTTGATGATGGGTTGGACTATGATGTGGTTGTAGCCCTAAATATAACTAAAGATGATATAGTTAGCCTTTTTCAGGACCCAAAAACTCATAAACAAGTAGAAAGCACAAAGCCCAAATTATCGATTAAATGGTGCAGAAATGAGGCTTTGCATGCAAAATTTTGAGATCATTGATGGATGGTTTTTGACATGCTTAAACACAATAATTTAGAGGTTCCATTTTATTTCATTATACAATTGTATGCTGAATTTTTCTTGCACCTCATGGTAAACTATTTGAGCATGAGGCCAAACATGGGTGTAGGAGGAGGAGATCCTCAGGATAGACCCTTTGCCAGTGGAAGAAAGTCAACACTTTTGTCCCCCCTACTAGTGTCTCCCCCCCACCTCCAGTGTAGCATCCTGATATAATTATAGAGGCTAGCTCTCAAACAATTAGAGCCATCCACATAGTGAGTAGCCTATTGATATCCTGGGTTAGGCTAATGTTGCCTCCCCATGTTGATGATGCTATTGTGAGTTCATTATCAGTGAGATCATCACATGTTTGTGTGCCCCATACTTGGATAATGTGCAAGAATATTTTTTAGGGTCCCATAGGTGATCTTTCATATTATCAATTTGTATTTGAGGAGAATACACTAGATGAGCATATAGAGGCTACACACCCTGACATGAGAGAGGAGGGGTGTGCAGAGGCATGGAATCATTTTGTATCAATACATGTACACATTTTTTTGTTACGAAATATAAAATTTAAATTTAATCTTTATAATATAGTAATTTTAATTTTTAACCCATACTAACTCATACATGTATGTGATCTTCATTCATGTTTAGCTGATGACAGAGGAGGAGCTCAAATAGGTTGATAATGTCATGTTCTCAACTATTTCATTTGGCTTTGAGATATCTATGGTAAATTATGTTTTTCTCTCATTATTTTTTCTATTTTATATTGGATCATATATGGTTTCTAATCTTTCCTTTCTTTTCTAGGTATCACTTGTCAGTGGGGGGCAGAGTGCAGGAGATGAGGCACAACCCATTGACAAGGGAAAGATAATTAGGTGCTTGGTGCTTTTTAAATGATTAAATATCAATGCATTCTTGTAAAAATTTTGTGGTAATGAAATTTACTTACATTATTTATTCTATAGGGTGTGGCTACTAGTGATGAGTCTAGGTAAACTCTATGTCATAGACCCTCTGGCATTTCCATTCCTAGTGAGAGACCCATCGTATGTGTAAATATCATTTATTTTTTATTTTTCTTATTTTCATAAATAAATTCAAAATTGATTTTCTTGATATCAACAACTAGTATTTTGTATCTCATAGGAAACACCTAGCGCATTGGAGGTTGGATGATATAGTTTTTAATCTTTGTTGATGTAGCCATTATATCTAGAGGAGTAAACATGGGTAAGTTGTAGTTTGAATTCTTGATTATATGTTACAAATTTAGCATGATATGAACTATAATGCTATCATTTATGTTGTAGATTCATCTGACAAACATACTTGAAGATACGTAGGCCACAATCAAGAAGGTTCAAGCATTGTCAAGGATATATGAGAGGACTCTTGATCGGTGCATGAGGTCAATGAGGGAGGTATTTATGATGAAATTTTAGTACTATAGATCTTCATTAATTAAGGATCATTATGCATTTAAGTAATTCAATGTTAAGTACATAGAATCATATAAATTTAGTACTCTAACTTTGGGTTTTCCATTTTTGTTTATGTAGGAGGCATCCGATCCACCTAGTGTAGTTAAGAGGCTGCATTTTGATCATCCACCAGTAGCATATGATAGTATAGTTGTCATAGGATGCATTATGAGACATTTTTAGATGGCATATGTCACATTGTATATAGAAACATTGATATTATACACATTCCAATGGCATGATTTTTAGAATTCTTTAGAATAACTGAGAGTGGGCTGAATTAGTTATCCAAGGTCCAATGATGTCTAATACAACTTTTTCTTCTAATACTTAATGGCACATAACTGAAATTATCATGCATGCAATTGAACATTAAAAAATCATGAAAATTAAACATGCATCACACCATAACACTAAGGATTTTGATGACCCAAAAAGCCTCCAAGAATAAGAAGGTAAAACTGGGGTGGCAATGATACCCACTTAATAACTGCATAATTGATTTCACCCACTTCTGATGGTTTTCCTTGTTAAAGGCCTACCCTATTAAAAGCTACAACACATTGTTAAATGTGACCCTACTAAACGATTTCTACACCCTGTTAGGAGTATGCCCTGTTAGGGGACTTAAAAACATTCAACTTGGAATGTCACCTTGTTAAATGATTTTCATAGAGCTGTTAGGGTCACCCAAGTCCATGGAATTTATAGTCACTTTCTCAAAAGAATCTTTCATCCCTCTCTATGGATCTCCTATCCTCCTCTTGAGGATCTCTTATCCTTCTCCTGAGGATCTCTTTATCCTTCTCTTGGGGATCTCTTTATCATTTTCCTGAGGCTTATCCACCTAGTTGTTAAGCTAACCTAGAAATGTAGGATTTCAATATCTAATACAATGGTAAGAGAGTATTAGAAGTGTTTTGACCTACTAAAGATTGCAACCCTAACTGTGCAAATTTTAGATCACTCTTCAGTTCCTTTCTTTGCTTGGCTTCTCTCCCTTGCAATGCTGATAGCTTGTTCACCCTTCAAAATCTGTCTCCTTGAGTTCTTCCACTTGTTATGCCAATGTACTCCATGGTCATTTGATCAATTTAGAGTCTTGATGCTCTGTTCTTACTCCTCTTGCCTTCTTCACATGACCACACTTAAGACCAAATCCTTCTCATGCATGCGCATTTGATCTCTGACCTATAACTCCTCATAAAGAAGTTTTGTTCTTCATTTCTCGCTCAAATATTTTGAGAAAACGATATTTTTTTCCCTCCAAATTGTTTCTTCTAGAAACTTCATGATAAATCCATTAGCATTTGCCTTGAAATGGTTTGCATGGGTTAAATAGAATTCTGTGACATCTACTCATCATCCTTATCATCTAACTAATTCACAAAATTCAATGTAACAACCTTATCACTTCTAATCTGGTTAATCTTTGACTTAACAAATAATGCAACAACTCAACATCATTGGTTTACTAATGCTTGGCTCCTTCTGTGTTACTCACCACCTGAAGAAATTATATGTTGCTTGACACCTGATCTTCACTTGGCACCTGAAGGCTGCTTGGCATCTAAAGATCACTCGACACCCAAAGGTTACTCGGCACCTAAAGATCACTTTGCACCCACTAAGTTTAACTAGCTTGGCTTCAACTAAGAATTTGTTTGGCACTAACTAGCTAGCTCGGCTCTCTTCAATGAACTTAGTTAATCCTTACATCTTTTATGTGTCTTAGTGTGTCCATCCTCTGTCTTAGAGTATGTCATCAATACACTATTTCATCATTGGCTTATCTGATCCTTATACTTCATTACAACATCATAACTTCAACCTTTCTCTAGGTACTCTAGTTACATCTTATTGATTGCCACCACCTTTTCAATAAACCAATTGATAGTATTTGGATCACTAAAGAAATTGTCATTCCTGCAAGTAGCAAGTTTGACATCAATGACAAAACAATGATTAAAACATTCTTTAGTAGTTCCATTATTCTTCATTCATGTTCTTTTCAATCATTTTGATCTTTTCAATCATTTCCAACAATGATCAGCCACATTTTGTATATGTATCTATGTATTTTGATATATATTTGTGTAATTTATTTATGGATACATGAACTTTGATATATATTTGTGTAATTTGTCTATGAATACATGTATTTTGATATACATTATTCTCATTTATGTGCACAATAATATACATATCAATTTAGTATAATATTGTTCAATTTATGGTGGATCATGTGTATTGTTCATGTTTATGGAATATCATTCATTTTATTCATTTTTTTATATTTGATTCAAATGCAATAATTTGCGAATAACATTTTAACAACCTTTATTATCAAATTTTGATGCAATGTTTAATTTGAAATCCTATCATATATGTTTAATTTGAAATAATCTTTCCAATCACTTAAGATGTCACTATGGTTCACCCGCCCAAATGCACTTAGAGCACCTTGGATGAGATAGGTTATTTTAGGCCTTAGTATGACTATCATGTACTATTCAACATTTCATCAATAGCTCCCATGAGCATTGAGTTATGACCCTTGGAAGATCGACCTCAAAACACACTTAGAGCACCTTAGAGACTCTTCAGTATAGGGTGGCCCCAAATGATGAAGGCTCTTAATAGACAAAAAAAAGGGTGTCACTAGGGTTCACCTACACATCTAGAGTTAATGACCCTAATGATTTGATGCCAGGATGAGTAGTTTCACAGTTATGCTCTGATGCACCTATAAAATAATGCACACTAGGAGTTTTGGCATCGAGTGAGATCATTGTGCCAAATCCAAATGGAATGTGATGAATAAAAAATGAGATAGGTTATTTTAGGCATTATCATGATCATCCTAAAGCATTCAACATTTCATCAATAGCCCTCATGAGCTCTAACTTACGACCCTCAGAAGATTGACCTCCAAATGCACTTAGAGCACCTTGGAAAGTCTTTGGTATGGGGTGGCCATGAATGAGGGAGGTTGTCTGTGGCTAGAACAAGGGTGTGACTAGGGTTCACCCACCTATTTGGAGCTAATGGTGCTAACATTTTGATGCCAAGATTAGTGGTTTCAAAGTTATGCTATCATGCATCTATGAATAAGGCACATTGCGATTTTTGGCATCGAGTGAGATCAATGTATTGAATCAAAGTAAAATGTGATATCTTGAAAATGAGAGGTTATTTTAGGCCTTGATATGGCCATCCTATAGCATTTGAAATTTCATCGATAACATTCATGAGCTCTAAGTTATGACCCTCAGAAGATCAACCTTGAAATGCACTTAGAGCACCTTGGAGACTCTTTGATTCGGGGTGGTCATGAATGATGGAGACTCTCTGTGGCTTGAACAAGGGTGTCAGTAGAGCTCACTCACCCATCCAAATTCAATGGCATTGACAATTTTATGCCAATATTAGCGGTTTCAAAGTTACATTGTGATGCACCTTTGAACTGAGCCAAACTATGAATTTAGCATCAAGCAAGATCATTGTACCGAATCCAAAAAAAATGTGATCTCTCAAAAATGAGATAGGTTATTTTAGACCTCAACATGAACATCCTATAGCATTCAATATTTCATCAATATCCCCCACAAGCTCTATGTTAGGACCCTTGGAAGATTGACCTCGAAATACACTTAGAGTACCTTGGAGACTCTTCGGTCTGGGTTGGCCATGAACAATGGAGGCTATCTATGGAAAGAATAATGGTGTTAATAAGGTTAACCTACCCATCCTAAGCTAATGTTGCTAATGATTTGATGCCAAGATCAAAAATTCCATAATTATGCTGTGATGCACCTATGAACTGAGGCACACTACAAGTTTTGGCATCGAGCAAGATTGTTATGCTGAATAAAAATGGAATATGATCTTTCAAAAATGAAACAATAAATTTTAGGCCTCAAAATGACTGTCCTATAGTATTTGATGTTCCATTGATAGCCCTCACGAGCTCTGAGTTATGACCCTTGAAAGATTGACTTCAAAATGCACTTCGAGCACCTTGGAGACTCTTCGGTATGGGGGGGTTGTAAATGATGGAGGCTCTATGCAGCTAGAAAAATGGTATAACTAGGTCCCACTCACCTATATAGAGCTAATGTCACTAAAAATTCCATGCCAAGATCAGCGGTTTCAAAGTTACAATGTGATGCACCTATGAACTAAGATATACTGTGAGTTTTGGCATTGAGCAAGATCATTGTGCCGAATCCAAATGAAATGTGATCTCTCAAATATGAGATAGATTATTTTAGGCCTTGGAATTTCCACCCTATAGCATTTAACATTTCATCAATAGCCCCCATGAGACTTGAGTTATGACCCTCAGAAGATTGACCTTGAAATGCACTTAGAGAACCTTGAAGACTCTTTGGTATAGGGTGGCCACAAATGATAGAAACTCTCCATGGATAGAAAAAAGGTATCACTAGGGTTAGTATTAAGTAAATTTTTTTATTTTTTTTATCTCTCTCAAGTTTTTGGCATTGGGCATAGTGAAAGTTTAGTGTTAGTATATATTAAAATTATCATTTTTTAGGTCCCTCCACATAAATTGCATTAAGTAAAATCATCTTTGTTTCTTACATTAAATCAACAAGTTTACATTTACAATATATCAAAATTTTCATCATTATTACATCAAAACACAATTATAAAAAATTGTAGTGTCAAAAATAAAATAGATGTTTCTTCATTCTGCTCCTTATTTAGCTTTTTATCTTTATGCATGGCTACTCTTCATAATGTACCTACATTCAAATATTATTAAAAATATTAGTAGCTTATTGTATTAAACAAGATAATTATCAATTTATCAAATCATTATGAAAAAAATGACATAAGAAGTAAATATACCTAGTCAAGTGTTCCAGTAGGGTCCTCTCTCTATTTTAGGGTCTCCAATAGGGCTTCATGATCATCATTAGTAATAGTAAAAATTTATTTTACTTTTGGTCATCCTTGATTCTTCAACAACTTCAAATTTGTTTCTATAATAAGATGGAAATATATGAGAGTTATTTTGTGCTTCTAATAATCTTCAAATATTGGAATTCCATTCCTTCTAAGCATGTATGTCCCAAGTTATGTCCTGGCAACAACCACTAAACTGGTTGGATATGTGAATCCACCATCATCTGTGATTGGTTTTTTAATCTTTTGTCTACCTATTACAAAACATGCTAACCAATAATATAATTTTTCATCATTTTTCTATGGTACAACCAATGCAAAGACATGTCCTAGCTGGAGAAGATTTGATAGGTGGTTATGCTCAAGTAAACTTTCTATGTCATCATTTTTGATAGAGGGTATGATAGACAATGGAGTAATATAATGTGGAGTCCATGTGTCCATCAACTCACTCAACTAACAGTGATCCCAATCACATTGAAAATAACTATGACAAAAGCAAGCTAGCGGTCATGTCCAAATGGTCCATGTACCAAAATTAGAGCTCTACAATGAATGCATTTTTTATGAGTCTCTCATTATAGCACAATATAATATATCACCTATGGACCTTTACTTAACCAACCAAAAGAACTTTCATACTACTAAATCAAGAGTCCCCTCCTATGATAATGCTAAACTACACCAATCAACTATGCTACTAGCATCAAAAAGCTTTGCTCCTAAAATCTTCAATTGATCCTTAACTAGAGCTCTCTTTACACATGCCCTTTCTCCATAATGTTCCCATTTCCCATGGTTAGAATTAGAAAAACTCCAAATATGAGGCATCCCCCTCTCTACATGCATCCTCAACATCCAAAATAACATGTGAGCATTCTTGAATTGACCCATGCAATTATGTAACCAAATGATATGTCTATCCATACCAATGTCAAGAACCTTTAAGAAATCAAAATAATTCTTGAAATGATGTTGTAAAAACTCATGAGATTGAGATCTTTCATCACTCATATAAATATGGTACTCTCTAATAGTGTTCTAATTATCTTCCACACTATCAAGGGCATGTCTATATGTTATGTAGACAAAAATAGAAATCTGAATGGAGTTGTAATATTGAGATTCTATCTCATTTTTAGGCTTCAATGTGTAGTTCTCAATAAAGTCAACAACTAATATAATAGTGCCAATGGGAAAAGTCTCCTTACACATTCTAAATTTTTTATCCGACCAGTGAGACCTATAACTATGTCTTGCATACTTGTAGAAAAGATTTTTTTTGAAATTTAAAATAAAACTAGTGCACTAATTTCTTTTGCAACCAATTCGCATCTATAGCCCTCAACCTCACTCTTCAATGTGTATTTCACTATTTCATATATCAACTTTTTTACTATTGTTTTCCCAAGATCTTGTTCACACCCCACATGGAAACATGTGTCAAACTTGGATAAGCCACCACATTCTAAACACATCTCATTTAAGGAAGCATTTCTATAAAAGTGACAACCATCAACTATACAACATAAAAATTGATCTAGCAAGTCTCTTGATGATGTTGGAAGCCTACTAGCACCACAAATTTCCAACATTTTTTTAGTATGCAAACTAGAATGGATGGAGCATAATAGTTCATGGTACATAGAAAACTCGACATGATATTTGCAACATGTATTTCAAATTTTAAGTGGTACACAATAAAATGGCTTCAAATATTCAAAATCTCTTTGTGATATATGCAATCTTGGATGACTCTCTCTAAATTCTTTGAACAACATAGTTTGACTTACCTCCAAATAATGTTTAGGATGTGGTGTGTGGTCTTTGATTCCAATTCTCAACTTTAACACTTTTTTTAGCATTGGGGGATACTCTTGAGCTAGAGTGCCAAAATTGTGTAATTTTTTCCTTCACATCATCAAATAGCTTTTTATCAAAATGTGGAAGTCTCCCACCAAAATCCCATGTTTCATTTTGAAGAGGATCATAAATTCTCTCTTGTCTACTATGTGCTCTTCTAAAAGTAGTATGATTTAGGTTCAAGTCAATACAAGTTTGTCACATATATCTACCCTTTCTCAAATGATGACTTGTCAAAGAGGTTTTAATAACCCTTTGAGTATCTCTCTTATCCTTCTCCCTTCTATTTTTCCCAGTGCTATTGAGAGAACTGAAAAGATTCTTCACAATAATGGCATTTCTTTCCACTATTTTATTGACACAAATCTTCAATTTGGAAAGCATAGGTCTCATCTTTTGCATCTTTAATAAGTGCATAAAAATTTGACATTTCTCCACGAATATCTTGTTATCAAAAAAAAATATTATATAGACTTGAAGCCCATAACCGAATGGTTCTTTTTGTTTTTTTCCCTTTCAAATTGGTAATAATAATTTCATCAATTTCAATTATCCATTTTGGTATTATAGAACCTTCATGTCGATTATAATTAGGAGATATGTAATGTCCCTATGCATTGTCATTTTCAACATGGTCAATCATGCAATTTACATTATGAATTAGTAAAATTTTATTTTCCAAATTTTCATTCTTTAAATTTTCAATCCTGGAATTATCATTATCAATTGGTACATTTTCATTCTCCAACTATATCTATTCATAATCTAACTCTATGATTTCACCTTTGATCAATATATCATCAACTTGATTCACACTTAACATACCTTGTCTCTTCCTTTGGTGATTTACCTTGTACCATTCCCTATATGCTGCAATATCTTTATTCCATACATTCATTTTGTGTCTAGCCTTTCGACCACTACTGCTCCCCATTTAGGAAATAATATTGGACACCTAACATACATTATAGAAGCTTTTTCAATCATATGGCCCCCATGAAATCATTTTTCTCCAAATCCATGAAAATGGCCCACAAAAAACATGACTATCAGGTCTATAGAGACAAAATATTTTGGAAAAAGTATGCTAGTATTTCAAGTACCCAATCCCATATCGGGTACCCAAAATGGATGCCCAAATTTTGGAGGGAAGTCAAAATTTGGCAAGTGTGGGTAATGTGAACAAATTTGTACATTATTATGATAACATTAATAATAATATTACTATTATTATGATGACCTATAAATATAATATAATAATATAAATATGATTATTATTATTATATTTTATAACATATTATATATGATTCAATCGAATGTGTTGAAAAGAATCATAGGTTAGCCTATGACCCCTTTTGATGCATTTCATGACAACATATGTCCTTAGGGGCCCTAGGAACTCTAAGGACCTATTTGGTTAGTTTGAATGTGTCGAAAGGGATCATAGGATAACCTATGACCCCTTTCAACATATTTCATGATAAAATTTGTCCCTAGAGGCCCTAGGACCTCTATGGACCATTTGGTTGGTGTGAATGTACGCATTTGATGACAACATATGTCCCTAGGGGCCTTGGGACACCTCGGGACCCATTTGGATGGTTCAAATGCATCAAAAGGGGTCATAGGATAACATATGATCCCTTTTAATGCATTTGAGGACAACATATGTCCCTAGGGTACTTGTGACCCATAGGCACCCATTTGGTTGGTATGAATACATTGAAAGCAGTCATAGGATAACCTATGACCCCTTTTGATGCATTTTTGACAACATATGTCCCTACAGGCCCTAGGACCCATAAGAACCCATTTGGTTGGTTCAAATGTGTTGAAAGGGGTCATAGGAAAATCTATAGTCCCTTTTGATGTATTTCATGACAACATATGTCCCTAGGGGCCCTACGACCACTAAGGACCCACTTGGTTGGTTCAAATGGTCAAAAGAGGTCATTGGATAACCTATGACCCCTTTCAATGCATTTCATGACAACATATGTTGTTAGGGGCCCTCAAACCCCTTTGAACCCATTTGGTTGGTTTTAATATGTCAAAAGGGACCATAGGATAACCTATGATCCCTTTTCATCCATTTGATGATAGTATATGTCCATGGGGGCCTTGGATCCCTAGGGACCCATTTGGTTGGTTCAAATGCATTAATAGGGGTCATAACATAACCTATGACCTCTTTCATCACATTTGATGTCAACATATGTCACTAGTGGTCCTAGAACCCCTAGGGATTGATTTGATTGGTTAGAAAGCATTGAAAGGGGTCATAGGTTATTTGAAGCATTTGATGACAACATATATGTCCCTATGTACCCTATGACCCCTAAGTACCCATTTGGTTGGTTTGAATACATTGCAAGGGGTCATAGGATAAATTATGATCCCTTTCAATGCATTTGATGACAACATATGTTCCTAGGGGCCCTGGGACCCACAGGGACACATTTGGTTGGTTTGAATGTGTCGAAAGGGATCATAGGATAGCCTATGACCACTTTGGATGCATTTGATGACAACAAATGTCCTTAGGAGCCATAGGACCCATAGGGACCCATTTCATTGGTTCAAACACATCGAAAGGAGTCATAGGATAACCTATGACCCCTTTTGATGCATTTGATGAAAATATATGTCTGGGACCTCTAGGATCCATTTGATTGGTTCAAATGTATAGAAAGGGGTCATAGGATAACCTATGACTCCGTACGATGCATTTGATGAAAAATATATCCCAAGGGGCCCTCAAACCCCTAGGGACCCATTTGGTTGGTTTGAATGCATCAAAAGTGGTCACAAGATAACCTATGACCCCTTCTGATGCATTTCATGACAACATATGTCCCTATGGGCCCTACAACCCATAGGGACCCATTTGGTCTGTTCAAATTCATCGAAAGGGGTCATAGGATAACCTATGACCCCTTTTGATGCATTTGATGATAACATATGTCACTAGGGGCCCTAGGACCACTAAGGACCCATTTGATTGGTTCAAATGCATCGAAAGGGGTCATAGGATAACCTATGACCTCTTTTGACACATTTGATAACAACATATGTCCCTACGGGCCCTAAGACCCTTAGGGACCCATTTGGTTCACTTGAATGTGTCGAAAGTAGTCATAGGATAACCTATGACCCCTTTTGATGTATTTGATGACAACATATGTCCTTAAGGGTTGTAGGATCGCTAGGGACCCATTCTGTTGGTTCAAATACATCAAAAAGTATGACAACATATGTCACTAAGGGCCCTAGGACCCCTAGCAACCCATTTGGTTGGTTCAAATGCATCAAAAGAGGTCATAGGGTAACCTATGACCCCTTAAAATGCATTTGATGACAACATATGTCCCTAGGGGCCCTCAAACCCATAAGGACCCATTTGGTTGGTTTGAATGCATTGAAATAGGTCATACAATAACCTATGATCCCTCTAGATGAATTTGATGACAAAATATGTCTTCAGGGGCCTTGGGACCCCTAGGGACACATTTGGTTGGTTTCAATGCATCAAAAGGGATCATATGATAACCTATGACCCCTTTCTATACATTTGATGATAACACGGCCCCTATGGACCCATTCGGTTGGTTTGAATGTGTCAAAAGGGGTCATAGGATAACTTACGACCCCTTTCAATGCATTTCATGAAAACATATGTCCCTAGGGATCCTGGGACCCATTTGTTTGGTTTAAACTTTTGACAAATTTAATAACACCATATGTCCCTAGTGGCCTCAACACCCCTAGAGACCCATTTGGCTAGTTTCAAAATAGGTCATAGGATAACCTACTTCTAATTTCAAAAAAATTCATGACAACAAATGTTCCTAGGGGCCCTTGCACCCCTAGGGACCCATTTGGTTAGTTCGAATGCATCGAAAGGGGTCATATGATAACCTATGACCTGTTTCAACACATTTCATGACAACATATGTCCTTAGGGGCCCTAGGACCTATAAGGAACCATTTGGTTAGTTTGAATGCATTGAAAAGAGCCATAGGATAACCTATAACCCCTTTCAATGTATTTCATGACAACATATGTCCCTAGAGCCCCTAGTACCCCTAGGGACCCATTTGGTTGGTTTGAATGTGTCGAAAAGGTTCATAGGATAAGCTATGACCCCTTTTGATGCATTTCATGGCAACATATTTCCCTAGGGGCCCTAGGACCCCTATGGATCCATTTGGTTGGTTTGAATGCATCAAAAGGGGGGTCATAGGATAACCTATGACCCCTTTCAATGCATTTCATGACAACATGTCCCTAGGGGCCCTAGGACCGCTAGGGTCCCATTTGGTTGGTTCAAATACGTTGAAAGGGGTTTCATGACAATATTATATTTAATAATAATATAATACAACATATTTTAATATAATAATAAGATATTACCAGATTATATAACAATAATAATCATATATATTACTATATTATATTTAACAACAATAATCATATATAGTACTATATGTAATGATAATATTAATCATATAATATTACTATATATATTTAATAATAATTATCGTATATATTACTATTATATATTGAGTTATAATAATAATCATAATCATATATAATAATAATAGTTAATAATAATAATGCCCACACTTCCTAAATTTTTGTATCGTCCAAAATTTGGGTTGGGCTATGAATGTTTGAAAGAATTTTAGCCATGACTTTTTGGGTACCTAATCTAGTATCAAGTACCCAATTAGGCTTGGTATTTACCAAACCTATTTGGTCACCTCAAAAAACATGTATGAGAAAGGTTTCATTGACATTTACACTTCGAGTAGCCATCTGACAATATTATTTTCAGCTAAATTCAATGAAATAAAAAGGTTTTTTTATAGCACTCTCAAGATTCTATCGATATAATTGCTATCAAATTCTATGTTCGATAAGTATTTATTAGTTAATTTTTAATGATGATGTCTATAAAGTGTTGAATGGCATACTAATTGAAAAATAGCTATAACTTTCAAATGATATAACATTTTTGAAATACAAAAGTTGTATCAAATTCAATGCTTTTCCTAGTATAAGGAAAAAAATTAAATCAATTTGGTAAAGTTTTCAATTAGTTAAGGTGATCAGACACAAAAAATTTTTTATTCTCAAAAAGTTATAGTTGAAAATTCATATTTAATTGTTTATTTGAAATAAAAATACCCAAAAATATGTCTCACATCCGGCCATGAGTCTAATTTTTTTAAATCTAGAATTATACTAAAAACTATTATCATTTGATTTTGATTAAGGTGGTCAGACATATGCCTACTTTTTATTTTCTTCCTAAAATTTTTGTACTACTGCATTAAAATCTAAAATTTTGACAAATCAAATTATTTTTTCTCTAGACAAGGCCTTGTAGTTTAGAAATTGCATTCAATTTCCTACAGATTCTTTTCTTACAAAATTTTGATATAAAGCCCATAACCACTTAAAAATTACGTGTCAAATTAACATAACCCTGATTTTCTAGTTTTACATTGCCACTTAAGGCCATAGTTTAGTTGACCATGGTCCTATGCATACCCTTTTAGAAAATGTTCTTTGATAAAACTTGTTTGATAAACTTTTTTGGATAATGAAAGGACGTTGTTTTGGGTAATTATCTATGAATGATGCATATTAATATTGATTTTTATGCCTTGTTAATGAATATTGTTATGTGTTAATGAATTTTTGATTAGTATTGTATATTAATGAATTTTATATCATATTATTGAATGTTATGTGTGTATTGATTGAATGTCATAGTTCATAAATGGATGAATGAAGTATGTAGTTAGATGATAATGGGAAATTTAGATTAATGTTCTGGGGAAGGGGTGAGGCCAGATGATATTACACCTTCATGTGGTTGGCCTTGTTAAGTAGATAATATTAAATTATTCTAAAAATTTAGTGAAGCTCAAACTAACATACCTTCATTAATTAATCAATTTCATTCATTGTATGTCTAGAATGATGTAATGATACTCTATGGTATAGGTATGAATTTCTAGAGGAAAATTAGGAGGAATTATGATAGGTGTAGGGATCCTTTGAAGTATAATTTGGTTGACCCTCCCTAGTAGAATACTATTGTTGTTCCTATTAATGGTTGGGTTGCCATCAGATTTGTTGTGGATAATCTAGGTATGCATATGATCATTTTTAATGATTTTTACTTTAGTTATGGTGAGAGGGATAATTATATGATGGTACTATAATTAGACATGATTAAAACTAAATTCAAATGATTCACTATAGCTTTTAAATTTTTTTGGTATAAGTTCTTAGTTAGTTCTGGTGATATTGCCCAACTAATATTTGTCTGTGTATTAATCTTATTGTCTTAATATAGAAAAATATAAATTATGGATCTAGCTTTTTGGAAAATATAATAATTATGGATATTCATATAATATTGTTAGAACTCTCATGGAAATTATTCTTATGGATCTAACACTCTCATGAAATATGATTATACATGCACTATCCACTTTTATGAGAGTGTTGGATCTAGCTTTTGGGAACATGTGTGATATTTTTAGTACCCAATTGATTTAGATATATAACTAAGGTGATATTTAAAAAGAAAATTATTGTGTTCAACTATTCAAAAATTATCAAGGAATTTTACATGGGACTCGTTGAGGACAAGATTTTTGTTGCCATGGATATACTTATACCAAAGGTAGGTTCCTCATCTTCTAATATGTTTCGGTAGTGAGCCTAGATGTAACAAGTAAAATCCACATTAACAATGATGTAATTCTCTAGTATTGAGCTAAACCTGGTGAGTCTATATATGGCTAAGCTTATAATTATTGTCAACATTTTATGGTTAGAAGTTAAGCTTATGTGCATTACTTCATAGGTTGGGGAGCTAATAGGTGGGAGCCAATGAGAGGAGCAATTGGAATTTATTGAAAAAAGGTATGTGGTACAATAGGTTTTCTTTTATGTTCTTTTAGTTAAAATCATTTGAAAAATACTTTTTTCTTGCATAACTTGTTTTTGATGTATGGTTGTAGCACTACTAAGGAGCCACCATAAGTTAACAATCATTGACAATATCTTAATTTGAGATATCTACATTTCCTTGGTTACTATAATTTATTTTCATATTCCATAAAACTAATGGAAGATAAGAATTGGACTTTTTTTTCAGTCTATATGATACTTTTATAAAGATAGTTACATAGACTTGATTTTAGACTAGGTCATTTCAAGAGGAAATGTTTCATTATTATCTCTAACTGTGACTTGGTCTGAAACGTTTTACTTGTCATAAGTATTGATATCATGTTATAGTATATTATGTAAACTGAGTTGTACGATGTGAGAATCTCAATTTTTAGAGATATATAGGATGATAGATAAATCAAATTCAAAATATGAAATTTGTTCAAATATCTTTCAATACTAAAGATGCTTATATGTCTAAAAATGCCCAAGACACAATTTTAATTGGTGTGATTATATAATTTTTGTAACCCAATGTATTTTCAATAGCATTCACAAAGAAAGTTAGAGGTTTGAGATGGAACTAACAATGATATGGCCTCTTTTTGTGGCAGGAGTTACTATAATTTATGTTTCTCTTTTTGAACCAAAAAGCCTTGCAAGTTCTAATAACAAGAACTATCTTCTTCCAGGCCCAAGTGGTCTTCCCCTAATTGGGCTCTTTCATATTCTTCTTGATGGTAAAAGGCTAATTCATGAGATCTTAACTCCTCTTTCTAAAAGCTATGGGCTAGTTATGCATGTCAAATTTGGTAGCCACCCTATTTTGATGATAAGCACTGTAGAGTTAGCAATAGAGTGTTTCACACTAAATGAGAAGGCTTTGGGATCAAAACCTCATCTTTCAAAACGGAAGAATTTAGTGTATAATTATTTAATAATTTTTTGGGATCCATATGGCCCCTTCTAAAAAAATTCTTGAAGGATTTGTGTTCTTGACCTTCTCTCTCTCAAGAGAATCTAGTCTTTTTCTCCCAAAAGATCCCAACAACTTTGTAAAGGAGTCATTTCTCTATTTGAGTAGGCTTAGATGTAGAATAATGTTAACATGAAGAGGTTATTCTCCTTCTTTAACTCTAAGACACTCATGTCTATGACCATTAATGAAAAGTATTTTAGAGAGAAGTCAGGAGTCTTAGAGGAGATTATTTCCAATGCAATTAAAGAGTATTTTTTGTATCATGGGTTTGTTAATATAGGGGATTATATTACCTAGTTGAAGTGGTTTGATTTTCAAGGGTATGAGAGGGAAATGATCAAGTTACAATCACATTTGGACTTGTATATGGAGATAATATTGGAGAAGCACAAGGAGAAAGGATAAAAACATGGGAGAGGGATGGAAAACATTGTTGATGTTCTCATTGGTCAGGTAAACAAGAATGGTGATTCAATCCTAATAAAGATGAATTCATCAATTCAACTACTATTGTAAGTTTTTTACTTTATCATTTCATAAGAATAAGGCATTGGTGTAATTGTCCCCTAGTCTTATATGTCTCACATACACTAGCGATTGTTTTTATATAAAAGTGTTAAGTGGTCAAAATTGATTTACTTTTTGTTTTACAAATTATGTTTAGTGCAAGCTCTAATATACTTTCAGTTTCCATGGAGTGGACATTGTCGATGTCGTTAAAAAATCCATATTTTATGAGTATTCTTATTAGCAGACTTCTATTGTGGGTAGATCATTTTATGAATATGATATTAAGTGCAAGGAAACTTGCAGTAAAAATTATAACTATTTCCACATAACCCATAAAAGATCTGAAATAAATATGCAACTAAAATCCAGATGCAAGAGAATAGATAACATACTCACAAAAATGTGACACAAGATATACCGTGGGAATCCCTCATTGAGGCAAAAAACCCCCCCTCTAAAAGCATCCATCACCATGTAATATTTAACAAAAAACAACATTGCAATACAACCATGGAAGCCTTCAAATCCATAGCCAAAACTAAGAAATACATATTAATAAGCATGAACCCACACATCCCATGTCATGCTTGCAACCTTCACAAATTATCCCTTGGCTAACCTATCAAGCATTGTCTTGCTCAACTCTTGCTATTTTTATATCTATCTTTCTCATACAACAACTACCCTTGTGGTTACTTATATAGTAGCAAGTCCCACAAAATGACAAAGTGGTATTACATACATCATGTGCTACCTAACCCATTGACACAAAAATTAATATTGGAAATTTAACTCTTTTCCCCAATATTAAATAATTACATAAAATATTATCACAATGTTATTATAATACAACTCATCAAGTATATCCCAGGGAAATATTTACATGTTACATGTCCATCTAGGTGCAACATTACATAATAAAATAATATAATATAATATAAAAATATTATGCAATGTGTTCAACACCCATTATCTCAACAATCTCCCACTTGTTGTATACATTGAATAGGGTCAATTTGTAGCCACATAAATGAACAAGGGAACAATCCCTCCTAGCACATCCACCATCATAGATCAAAGTACATGAAGTGCTCCATCTTGGTACTTGCAAAAAAATCAAAGTATCTATCATCTCAAACATGAAAGATCTCACCTCCTATTATGTCACTATCACCAAACATACATAGAAGCCATCCAAAGAGAAAGCCACCCAACCTATCACACTATAAGATCATAAAATCCTCTACTAACTAAAATACCAAGCACAAAATCCTAATCCAAAGATAAACACATACAACCATAGTTGTCAAAATATCCATAAGTGAAATAGCACCCATAGCAAGTGCCAAACCCATCCAACTATCCATACCTCCAAAGGTATTCCAAGTGAATTTGACATCATCAACATCTCCAATTTTTAATTTGCAATCACAAGACTCAAGAGAAATACTTGGCATTTATACACCAAGAATCTCCCACTACAAAAGATAATGTCAAATCTATAAAAAATCCACTCACAACATCTCAAAGAAGTAAATCCATGTCTCTAAAAGATATCCACAACACATAAACCAATAATCTACAAGAAAAGTCTCATTAAAAATCTCCAATAGTCTCCCAAGCTCTCAACAACCACCAGAAGAAAGAGATAAAGGAATAACCTTGTCATCTCTCACATGACATATATGAGAACAAACTAGTGATCACAATCTCTAACCAATTTCAAATCCAATGTAAGAAAAATTGAACATTCAAGAAGATAACAAAGACCAAAGAGAAACCATGAAAATAATTACTTGAATCATGTCCTTCTACACACACCTCTAGATGTAAATTGTGCAAGTAAGATCTCCTCCATAAAATGCAAATAAGAAGCCTCAAAAACACCCAATCTATATCATATAACTAATCATTATTGTAAGCCTCCCACAAGAAGATCAAACTCATAAACTATTCCAAAACCAAGGAATAACCATTCCTAATCCAAGGAATATGCCCAATATATAATCATCTCCCAAACTCAAGTGCCATAACAAAAACAATATACACATGGATATAACCAATGCTAAACCATCTCTCAAATGAACCCTCTAGAACTAACTCATGTACCATAGCTCAATATCCATATCCATGAAAGAAAAGCATAAATATATTGCACTTGAGAGAAACAATGGGCTATGCCTCTCAAGTAGAAAAACCCTCAAGTAGACCAAGAGTGGGGAATGAGAATGTTTATCAAGATATCTAAGTATCCAACCAAGAATCATCTAAGAACAATCTCCTCTCAAGTTCATATCAGGCGAATGCCCCTTAGACTTCCTACTAAAACAATCATTTGTCCCAACATATAATTCTCTAATCTAAGAGAAATCAACATCACCGCCATCTCTAAGTATCCATGAGTACCTGTAACTAGTCAATCCATGAGCACCTATAACTAGTCAATCCATGCCAACTCCAAATTTAATCTATAAATATCATGAATTATCCATCTTATGATCAATGTACTCAATATCAAGAAACTAAACCAAGATCACTGTCAAAATTCCAACTATGGCCTTAAGAAGATAAACATGACAACATGATCTTACCTTATCAACTAAACATACAACATGATCCATATAAACATAATATAACATGTCAAAAATCTAAATCTGTATCAAGAGTATATCATGACATAATAATGAAATCCTCCTAACACTAAGGATAACATGTCAAATGAAAACATAAGTCACAACTCTACCAAGAACTTCACAAGTCCTCAAGATGTAACCATCTCCACATACCATAAAGAGAAGCCATCTCCACATACAATGAAGAATCATCTCCACACACCATGATGATAACTAAGAACCCCACAATTCATCAATATCTAACAATCTTCACACACCATTGAAGATAACCAAGTGCACCATACAAATGTCAAAGACACATCTACAGCAACATGATCTAAGAAAAACCTCCAACTTTTGCAAATACTCAATAAATATATCAATTAAAAAAAACTCCCACTCAACCATGGTACAAATTCACCTATGGCATCATAAAATCCATCTCCTACATGAAGATCCACTGGTTCTACACTCACACAACCAAAGTGTTAGTACCAAGTGAAACCAAGATCTCCAAACCCAAGAAGATACAAACCAAACTAAGAACTAATCTTGAACTATCACAAGCTCTCACTAAATTATGTATCCAATCTATCAATGACATCATGATAAAAAACTATCCTCCAAACATGAGAATAAACCAAGGCATTGAGCCATAAAAGAACTCAAAGTGCACATCATGAGATCCTCAAAAGAAACTAAATAACCATGATCCTTAACTAAGAAGATATACCACAATAACCAAATTAGAATTTTTTTTTTTAAAATATCAAGGATGTACATGTATATCCAATCATGTGATGCCAAAATCCATGACACCATGATTACATCCATGAACTAAGGAACTAACTCTCAATTTTTCCAACCTGTCAGCATAAACTAGTCAACCAAAATCCACCACCATGATTATACCTGGTAACAACATCTCATTCCTTCTAGATGAAGAAAAATTAGTTATCATGTGGCTTTGGGCATATCAAAACAAATCCAAGCCACCAATCTGAATATGCATCAATAATAAAAGATAAATAGGCAAAGACAAACCATTACCAAGCTATAAATGTAACTTGTAAGTATAGATTTCTTACAACATTGCACAACTTATAGACCCAACAAGTCATCATACATACCCAAACCAAATATTGATAATCATATCATTATGAGACCAACCTAAAATATGTACTAAGTCTACAATGACATCAAATCCAAATCTTTGAAATATACAATGCCACATACTCATAATGCTACCATAGTCAATATATAACATAAAATATTTAGATCAATATATCACCACATATATCATTTCAAATTTGCACCAAATCTAAACTAATGTATTAAGCCCTCCAAGATCTTTCTATTGACCATTCAAAGTCCAAAATCTGACTCTATATGCCCAAGTTATGCCCTAATATGTGCTCAAAGTAAACAACATCTAATTTTTGGGCTCTTAAAACCTAACTAAATTTAAAAATAACAAAACCATATCTAAACCAAGTTGTAGTGCTCTAAATTAGCTTTCTAACACCTATAAGAAGTCCAAAATCTGATATCTTGAGAGAAAGTTATGGTCATTTTACTAAGACAATCTTCTTACCATTTACACTGCAATTTTATTTTTTGTGTGATGGAAATTTGGATAGGATTAAATTTGATGGCTATCATAGGCTAAAACTAAAAACTCTTTCATTTCCTTTGAATATGACTAGACTAGGGTACATTATATATCAAAATTTATGGAAATGTTGACCTGGATTGAATGGCGAGGTTTTCTTTTACCTAGGAGATCATTAGCACAAGCCACCCTCTAAAGACCTCATTTAAATCAAACATCTAAAATACCCTTTTGTCCAACAATTTCACATGCCCAAAATCTACCAATATCCCATCATAATAGCAAACCGAAAACCATCAGATCTGCAATAAACAACAAATATATATTACCCTCTCTTTTATTCTCTTATGCATTCACATGAATTCAATCTAGGGTTATACTCATAAAATCATAGCTCTAATACCATTTGTAAGGAAACTTGCAATAAAGAATAAAACTATTTCCACATAACCCATAAAAGATCTAAAATAAATATGCAACTGAAATCCACATCCAAGATAATAGACAACATACTCACAAAAATGTGATAAAAGATATACATTGGGAAACCCTCATTGAGGAAAAATACCCAGCCTTCAAAAGCATCCATCAACATGTATTATTCAGCAAAAAACAACATTGCAATACAACCATAAAAGCCTTCAAATCTATAGCCCCAACTAAGCAATTCATGTGAACAAGCATGAATCCACACATCCAATGTCATGGTTCCAACCTTCACGAATGCTCCCTTGGCTAACCTATCAAGCGTTGTCTTGCTTGACTCTTGCCTTTTTGTCTTTTTCCTTTCTCATACAAAAAATACTCTTGTGGTTGCTTGTATAGTAGCAAGTTTTAGAAAACCACAAAGTGGTATTACATAAACCATGTGCTACCCAAACCATTGACCCCACATTTAATATTGGAAATTTAATTCTTTTCCATAATATTAAATAATTACATGAAATATTATCACAATGTAATAATACAACTCATCAAGTATATCGATGGGAATCTTTACATTTTGCACATCCATCTAGGTGTAACATTACATTAAAAAAAAATTAAAATGCAATATAACAATATTAGATAATGTGCACAACACCCAATATCTCAACACTAAGCATGGTGGGTACCCCCTATTTTATGTGTGGATTCAATCATGTGTGTTCTAGTTTACCTTTGACATTTGTGGGTGTGAGGGAGTTAAGAATCAATAGGATAAGGTTAACTCACATGCCTACTCATGGTATAGGTGGGCCACCATGCTATGACCCCAACATATATTCTCTCCCTCTCCATGGTCTAGATGTAGGGAATTAGTGAAACTCATCCATCTATAGCCATTTTTAGTGCCATAAATATATGTCTATGAAATCTCATCTCAAGGTGGTGGTACACCCACTAAAGATTCGAAGATAAACATCCAAACTAATCATTGACCAGGCTTCTATGAGTGATTACTTGGGATATTTATCTTCTAGTAATTTTTTAAAAACAAATCATATTGGTCAAAATTTTCACCAATGTTTAGCAACATTGGTGGAAATTTTGTCCAATCTACTAAAATTTTCACCAAAGATTTGTCAAAATTTTGACCATGATCTCATCATGGTTTTGGCATCCTGGTTGATCAAGGGCCAACATTGGTTGAACTTTTGACGAATCAATGGTGGAGATTTTGACCAATGCATCTATCAAGATAGCCTCATGGGTTTGGCATCCTGGTTGACACTTTAGTTGACATTTTGACCAAACTCGCTCAAAATTTCTACCAATGGTTTTAGTAACAAGTGAAGCTATTTTTAACCAAATGCATCATCCCAATTTTGACACCTACAAGATTTGGTAAATTTTTGATGAAAAAAATATCAACAAAATAATTGGTTGAAAATTCTACCAATAGGGGTCAAAATTTTGACAAATTTTTGTTAAAAATAGGTCAAAATGTTCTAGTGAATATACTTAATAAGGCTATGTGAAATCACTAAACAAAAAAAAGGTTGAAGAAGATAAGGTAATGACTAATGAAGACAAGAGGCAAATGTCTACAAGACTTGATGAAATGATCAATGAAGTACAAAGGATGACACAAAATCAATTTGGCAGGGTCAATAAGTTATTAAGTACCAATAATTAAATTTCTAGGAAGGTGGAAGAGATTCTAGACCTAAGATCAAAGAATAATCAACTGAAAAGTGAATTGAGAGCTGAAATAAAATCATTGAAAGAATGAAAAAATCTAAAGAGGCCATGAGACAACTTGATGAGCAGTTAAGAGCACAAAGAAGACCTCATGATACTATTAGATTAGGCAATCCCGAGTTTATATCATCTATCAAGAAAGGAGAGTTGTCAAAATATGGAGAAAAAAAGAATGCAAAACCAAAGAATGAGAAGCCTACTTGCTCTCACTATAGAAAAATAGGGTATATAGAAAATATCTATGGAAGAAAAATTGGTAGGTCCAATCCTAAGCCAAATTTTGAGGGATATTTCTTTAATTGCAACAAGCATAGACACCAAGAACATGAATGTATATCAAAGACCAGTAAGACACCAATTACATCTAGATTTGAAGGTTATTTTTCTACATGTCAAAAGTATGGTCATAAGGGACAATATTTTAGATCTAATGCAAGACACGATTGGACACCCAAAGGTCAAGGAAATATAACTAGATAAGGTAACACAATACATTGGGATTATAATACTTGGGTTAATTATCAGTTTTGTGGAAGGTATGGACACATTATAGAAAATTGTGCAAGAATACATCTCAGAGGAAGGTTAGTAAACTAGAAGAACTTTCATCTACTATGATTTCACTATCATAAGGTCAATTACCTAAGCATAGACTATATAAATTGAGCACTAGATAATGAAGAGAACAATGGAAAATAAAAGGTTGATGCTAAAGAAATGAGAAGCTCGATGAATCAAACTTGGAAGAAAAATTCAAAAGGAGGCAATGATGCAAATGATGAAGTTTTGATCACCCAATCCATGGATTCGGTGATTCTGCCACCACAAAAAGAGATAAAGGGGTATGTATTAAAATATATATTTTTAATTCTAAATCATACATCAGTTCTTGAGAATGAATGCATAAGAGTCCAAATTGGAATAATAATAGATGCATAAGGATATATTTATGGTATGAAGAGTGGATGTGTTTGGGTATTGAGTTGAAAAGTTAGTGATGGTTGAGTGTTAGTATTGAAGGATGAAAAGTGTTAAGTGACTGAGTCATAGCTTTGGCATATTTCAATTAAAGAAGTTTTAATTATTACTATCGAGCTTTATAGTATTCGCCATGACAACTGTTATTATGTTTCTTAGGTATTATCACTTTTGAAGTTCATTTTCGGATTCTCATTCTTAGTTCTTTATTATTATTTTTTATATTTAGACAATTTTTATACTTAGTCTTTTTTTTTTTTTTTATTATTATATTGATTTTCATTTTCCTCTTATTTTTATGTATTAATCTACTTGTATTTAGTCTTATACAATTTTTTTATTTGTGTTTCTATTACTATCATTATAATATTTATATATCCTTAATCATTTATATTATTCATCCATTTTATTATTATTAATATTCATTATTATTATTTATATGCTTATAAGTTTTGAATTTTATCTTTGTCTCATCTTTCTTAGCTTTCCATATTCTTTCTGGTTAGAAATAGTTTCTTTCTTCATCTTTTGGCTTGTTCACCTTGGTTGCCCTTTAGTTATCAGTCCATGTGTTCATATCTGTTTTTTAATTGCTTTAAATTTTTTAAAATTCTTCTCCCTCATCTCATTTTCTTCTTCTTTTTCATCTTATAATCTTCCCCCTCTCGGTCTTTGTGTCCCCCTCCCCCCCCCCCCTCCCCCCCTCCACTCCACCCCCACTCCCTCTCTTTTTATATCATTGTGTCTCCTCTAGTCTGCTACTTAATGATGTCATTCAATGCGACCATAGGCTTTAGCAAAATATATCTTTAAAAAGATGGCCTTCTAATTGGATTTACAAGCCCATTTCATTCCCTCCTAGATAGCAATGTTGTTGTCAAGAATATATCTAGACTTGAAGAATCCATTTTTCCTTGCTCACACAATTAAGGGAAACATGTGCCTAATTTTGAGAGAGTGCCTTGGAAATGATCTTATATGATACATTCAAAAGGGTAATGGGTCTCCAATTACATATGTCCTCTAGATCACCAGGTTTAGGTATGAATTTGATATTTCTTTTGTTTACAATGGATCCTAAGCTTTTAGAGTGATAGGCTTCAAGATAAACTTTGTGTAGATTTGAATGTATATGCTCCCAAAGGTGTTTGTAGAATTCACAAGGAAACCCATCACACTTAGGGGACTTTTCATCCACCATGGAGTAGACCGCCTCTTTAAGGTCTCAGAGGGAAAGAAGTTTCTTACAAAAAGCACGTTGCTCAGCTATTAGATGGCTTGGAGTAACAGAAATACACTTTTTGAGAGCTTTCTCCTTAGCAACCAAATTTCCTTGCGAAGTGAACACAATCTCATAGTGATGAACAAATGCTTGTAGGATGGTGGGGAGACTAGATAGAATAGCATTTCCTTATTGGATTTTTTAATTCCAACATTGGTATGACAAGCATGAAGAGCCTGAAAAAACTCCTTTAAGGCTCTTTCTTCAACCTCTAGGAGATTGACTTTGATTTGGACTCCTCGTGCAACATAATTATGAGAAATTTTTTTGTCCTAGTAAAGCTTGGCAAGCTTAATTTGTAGGTCCACATCAAAGTGATTGAGGGTGAGGACCTTAGAGGCTTTTTTGAGGGCAAGTGTGTTGGCTTCATATGACCACTTACAAAACCTAGCCAATTGTCACCTGTAAATGCATAGGAACTGAATAGTTCTGGTAATGCCATCATTCAACCATTGAATCCATCTCCTTTGAGAATGTGGATGTGGCTCCAAGTTCTAGACATGTAGGATGTGCAAAATGGTTGAAGCATGCATTAGCATAGACGTGTTGAGGGAGAACTAAGACTTGGCCACCTTTGCGATAGCTCTTTGCCAAGAAATGACAAAATAAATGGGGTGGTGGTCAGATAGTGTCACATCTGGTAGGGGAATGATAGAAAAATATTGATCCTTAGAGAAAGATAAAAAATATTGCGCAATAATCATACCATGATCAAGGCATTTTAATATGCAATCAAAGCCAGCTCAAAAGTTGGACCAAGCGTGCCAAACCCCACTATCCTAGTGGCAGTTGGTATTGGGATTTAAAAAGGCCCAATTTATTATGTATGTAATACCAAGCTTGTCTTTCCCTAGCTATCCAGTGAAAAGGTGGAATGTCATCTTTGTCAGAGGCCACTTCAACCATATTAAAGTCCCCACACATAACCCAAGTAGTTGGAAGCAAGTTGTCAGCCAGCCAGGCCCACATCTAGGATCTTCCCATAGCATCATTGGAAGCATAAACATTAATGAATCCAAAAGAATGATTGATAATGGAAAAAAAAAGCCAAATAATTCTATGTGTGGGATTAGAACCATGCGAAATAATAGCTGAATGAAGGCAAAGTGACAAGAGAGTAACTACACCACCTCGACCAGCTTCATGTTGGGAAGAAAACATCATGGCATCCTACAAAATTACATGATATGCCAAAGAAAGTATGAAACCAAAAAATTTAACTTCTTTCAGATAGAGAAAATCTAAATTACCAAGTTTGTGATGGACATCCTAAACATAGTACTTTCTGGGGAGGTCTGTGCGACCTCAAATATTCCATGATAGGAAGTTCACAAAAACTCTTTTATATCATCTTCATCCTCCAAAGAGGAGTAGCTATTCTACAAGAAGGTAGAAACATGGTTGAAGTTAGAAGGAAAATCCTCTAGACTTATAGCTTGATGTTTCACCTCTGATATCTCTGCACATCTAGCAAGGCTACAAAAATGCCACATCACTAGTGGTGCAATGGAAGAAGCAGCAAGAGGAGTACACAATCCAACCAAGGTAGAAGGCCTGGTGGCTACCTTAATCCCCTATGTGCTAGTAGGGTGTTAAACCTACAAAACTCTAGGAGTAGTTCCTTTTTCTGCCGCTTGCATTCCTACACTGGTAGGAATTGACGCTAGTATGGGGATAAGAGGAACCATGGTGACTACAACATAAGACTACATGGGGGGCAAGGGATTCGAGGGAGCCTTTCTGTTATGCATTCTTCTTTTTTCCCTTCACCCTATTTGATAGCTACCTCTTTAGGCATGGGCTCGACCCTAGGCATAGCCATAGGATGGTACTTGATCTTGTGTTCTATTGACTGGCACCTATAACAGGTATTGGGGAGGTTCAAGTGAAGTATCTTCTGAGAGAAAGTTTTACTCCCAATCTAAATTTCCATAGAATCCTTGAGATCCTTGGAAATATCCACCTCTATGCAAATGTATCATTGCGGGCAGGCATTGAAAATTTTCCACCGACTGGCACCTATAACAGGTGTTGGGGAGGTTCAAGTAAAGCACCTTTTGAGAGAAGGTTTTAGTCCCAATCTAAATTTCCACAGAATCCTTGAGATCCTTGGAAAGATCCAACTCTACACAAATGTGCCATTGCGGGTGGGCCTTGAAAAATTTAGACACTTTGACTTTATTTTTTATTGAAGTTTTAATTGTACGGTAAATAATGTTTCTTAGAGTCTTTAGAAAAAACATTTTATTCTTTTTCAACTACAGTAGTCAGAGTTTTACCAAAATTTTTACAAAATATGGATTTGTTTAATACATATTTATGATATGTATGTACTATGATATGACATTTTCATACATCTAGCCACTACTAAACTCATGGCTAGATAGCCAATTCTAAAAATATATAACCCCCATGCATCTTAGGTGAATTCACACTTTCTAGACAAGAGCCAAGGATACTACTAAATAAATAGCCATTCTCCATGTTGAAATTCTTGAGTAGCATTAAAAGCTACAACATGATGAAACTTATCTATTTTAAATGTAGAAAAAATTAGAGAACTATTTGGCCTTCTTTGAAGCTTGTGAAAATGGTGATTTAGTTGGTGCCATTAACTAGCTTAGAAAGACTAATCCTTCATTGGAAGAGATACTAACATAGCTATGACAATTAGATCAATCTCTTCTTACTATTGATTTTTGTTTTTTTTGTGTAGCTTGGAATGTGGATTTTCTTTAAATAAACTTGAGTTCGATGTTTAGAAAAAGCTTAATTTATTATTCTTTAAATAATATAATAATGACTTGTTGAGGTTGCATAATGAGTTTCTAAGGTTGCATAAAGCAAGGGTGGTTTTATCTATTTTAAAGCCAAAGAAACCAAGGAAAGTTTCTTTCCTTCCTTGTTAAGTAAAGTAGTTGGGCTCTATAATGTTATTATATGACTAGTCAAGTTTGATTTGTTCTATATATATGAATAGATCATTAATCTAACCATATCAACCTTATCTTCAACAAAAATTAATTAGAAATGAGTTTCAGTTGAAGGTGGAAACAATTTAGAAGATTCTAGGAAATAAAAAAAAATCGTTCCTTAGAGACCTTAAACCAATAAAGAATGATTTTCTACACTATACTTTATCTAGTGTATATTTTGTTTTCAAAGCATCTTTAGAAAAAAGGGTTTTCCATTCAATTCCTGGAATTAATTGTACTATTTAGAGTGATGTGACTATAAATTTAAGCATTGGGTTGGACTTTTCTCAACTAGCCAGTACTATCATATTAGTGAAAAGAGTAACAAATTTGACAATGTATATGAGCTTTTGGCCTTTTCTTTTATTTTCTACAACACATCACTTGGAAAATATTGATGAATACATTTTTTGATCTGACGCTAAGTAGACATGGTTTTTTATGAAAATGGCTTTCAAGTTTAAAGGAAAATACATTACAAATTACATCTTCTAAATCTATCTATATTTTAACTTCTTTTATCCCTTCCTCAATCCAAATTTTTTTAACAAAACTAGTATAAATTACCTATTAGCCTACATCAACTAAGTCTAAATGGACCCTCTATAAGATCATAATTCTTTTCCACATTACTACTATAATTCTCATCATTTTAAAAACATGTTGAAGTCTAGAATCCCCATACGTATCTTCTCAAGTTGAATGTAAAGGAAAACAATGTGACCCCCACATTGACAGTTACCAAAAACACAGCATTGAACTGGAGGAAGCTAATATGGGGAACTATAAACCACTAATAGGTAATTCATGACCAATGTGAGAAATTTAATGTAACACACTTGGACTATACACCAACAGTTGACTTTCATGATATCAAAAAATTTGATTTTAACCTAATGAGATGGTTCTTAATTAATTGAGATTAATCACCATAGTCAATTGGTTTTTTGATTTGGGAAAGTGATGGCGTGCCAAAGTAAGCAATAGAAAAAGTGATACGATTCATCAGAAATAGGGATTTAATTTGGATCTGTCATAATTTTTTCTGTTCATAAAATTATTATTTTTATTATATCAAAGAAAATTAAAAGAAATGATTCAACAAAGCATGAGGAAGGAAGGTTTGGTGTCCTAAAACCATAAAACCTAGAAAAGATCAGTCAAGCACCAGAAGAGTGAAGGCTACATTTTTCTCTTCAAATTCATGATGTAGACAACATTGGGGTTATTATCAAACTACCATATGTCAATAATCTATACAATTGAATAATACATAGAAATAAAACCTATTAATCTACATGTAAAATCTTCTTTCATTCATTTTATTTTGTATAAATTCTGAGATTAATTACATTGTAATAGAGATAATTAGTTGAACAAATCACTGAAGTGGGTGTTATAGTAGGAGTTTACTACACAAGCTATCTCTTTTTCCCCATATGCTATATAGAGCTAAAGGAAAAAAGTATTGCTGCATTATTCAATGTTAAAATGATATCACTCATTACCTAAACAATGATTAAAAGTGCAGATAGTGTGTCTCTTCTAATGCATTTAAAGATGCATCATACATTGGAGTTCTTGATGAAAGCTTTGATGGAGGTTTCCCATTGAGAGTTACATCCTATTGCCATATCACAAAAGGCATTGATATTCCTAGGATTATTTGACCCTTTGAAAAGCAACATGCCTTTTTAAAATAAGACCTAGAATATTAGAAATCTATCAAGAATTCTCATTTGCTCACAATTTCTTTGTTTTTTCATAGTTATTCATGAATCCCTGGACTCTTTAAGAGTACTTACTAGACTGGCTAGTCTTTATTCCTCTTGAAAGATCAATAAAATGAGTGATGGCACAATGTAAAGTTTTGGTGACAAGCATAAGCTTTTTTTGTGGCAATGTTAGACATCACCACAAATGACATCGACCATTGTCAGCATATACATATGCCTATAAGAAGATGAAGTTGGTGAAGAAGTAGATGTGCATGAAATTCCAGAACCTCTAACAATCTTATCCTTGGCTTCTTCCAATTTGGAAACAAGAAAATTGACAGACAGAGAGGTGGAGTAAAGGTCTCAATTAGGAAATAAGAAAAACTTGACTCTTGAAGAAAGTAGGCTGCAATGCCAACACAACTTTATTTACAACAAATTTTATTTTAGGAGATCACTTCCATGCATGCATTTGACTACTAGGAAGGAGGAAGCCAAGACAAGTGATTCTAAACATGGATAGGGCCATCCTAATTGATATTATCCATCTTACCAATCTTAATTAGGTTCATCTTGATGTAGCTTGTCTAGTGAAAAATTATTGCTGAAATCAAGATAAACTCCTATTGATTTTGCAAGAAAATCAACAATATGTTATGGGGTAAGTCATCTAGAGCCTACCAAGCCATGTACAAGTCATCATAGATGTTGCAATAGCTAATGGTTTCTTTGAAGTAAGCATGGAAATGCTTTGTTTTTTCTCCCATATCTTTGTTTTATTCTTGTTTAGAATGCATTTAGAGCTCCTTATTAAAAAAAATAGAGTATTTTAAGAAATACTAGTAATATTTATTTATATTTTGTGTTACTTCTAGTTTCATAGTCAAGAAATATTGTTTAGAAGCAATAATTAGAAGGACCAAGAGTCACACCTTAGAATTACACAAATATGTCCTTCTGATTTGAACTAGGGTCTCCACAATCACAATTAATTACTTCAACCAACTTAGCTAAACCCCTTCGATAATAACTCCTCATAAATTCACAAAAAATGGGAAAGATATATTATTTCTTCACTATTGATGAAATGAGACTTCCTCGGACTTGAAGTTTTCAATGGTGGGGAACATTCAAGCTCTACTACTACCAGAGTCACAAAACTTGAATTAGACAAACTACAATGTTTGGAGTCAAAAGATGGCAAAATTTTGTGAGTACATGAGCCTCATAAAGATAGATAGAAGACCACTTAAATGGGGAACATTATGAGAAATTTCATACATTGATAAGGAAGAAGTTCTAATTAGTAATGAGGCAATTAAACGAACAACAGAAGTAATTGTATATGCATCAAGGTGATCTATGTTATAACCTCCTAAATTTTGTGTGGTCTAAAGGAATAGTTATGTCTATTAATTTATGTCTTCTAGAAATATGTCAATACATATATTTATACCAAATTATATTCAATAAATGAATTTTGAGTCTAACACACATATATATCAAATTATTAATATGAATTTTTTCTTGCAATAATAAATAATGTTGAAGGTAGGAAGGGAATGGAAGGAGGAAAATGGTGATGGATTTCTCACTAAATACACCATTTCATGAAGATGGTTGAGGACCACATGAGGCCAAGGTGGGTGTTATTTCTACTATTACACTTAGGGTTGAGGGTCTTCTTAAGGGCACCCTATTGCTATCTTTACTACTGACTCCATATTGATCAATTGTTGAGGCGAACTAGAGGGGAGCTTCAATGAAAAGATGAAAATAGGGTGACATGATAGTGGTAAATGGTGTACAAGCCTCATTAGGTACACAACCTCATGGTCATTATGAAAATAGATAACTAAATAGAGTTCCACATATTTAAGTAAAAAATTGATATAAATAAATAAATCAAAATAGGTCAAGTGTGCATTGGATTTTGATATATGTATACAATCCTAAGAATAATATAGAAATTTGAATTAATAAAATAGAAGTAAATATCTTGTACCACCATATGGCAGGGATAACTAGGCTCTATAAAAGGAGCTAGCACACATTCTCTAACTCTAAGAATTGTACCACAGAAATAGAAAATAAAGGTTTACCATAATTGCATTGTTCACAAAGCACATATATGCTGAATGTTTTACACTTCATGGTGTCCATTATAAGGATAATTGATAGAAATTTCATCAATGTAATTATTCTCTAGATCTCCATTATGGGTATATTTTCTTTCTTACAATGGTATGACTACATCTAGAAGAACATCGGATCGATCAATATATATACATATACATACACTTATAAGATGGGTCACCATGAATGTTTGATCAACATTTACATAGAAATATCATCATTAATAAAAAGAAGAAATGGTGCTCTCTCAAATTGAGTGATATCTCCACACTATGGGGAATGAAGATTAGAACACATTTATAGAAAGTCAAACATCAACAATTAATAAAATAAAGAAATTTAAATGCACAATAAATGATAAAGGAATCTATTTTAGCATAGAGAATGCTCTATTTTTTGATGTGGGAATGAAAAACATTTTATTGTAGCATAGGAATGATAGTACATATGATTTATTATTTTAAAAAGCATTTACCTAGTCTAGACTACTAGTAACTGCAGTTTAATTGATTATATGTAGTCTAAATTATACCAAAACTTTGACTTCTCCATACAAAAAGGATTTTAAACTGACTAGTGAGTGCATGCACAACATGCTTTATTTAATAAAGGAAACTAATGAACTCATCATGTGCTTACTACTCCTTATTCTTAGCTAGAAGAAACTACAACTTAGAGTAAATAAAACTCTACTAAAATTATACATGTATTAATGAATCAAACAAAAGCAAGTTGTTGCTAACCACAGATTTATAGTTGAAGAATACAAATGGATTTGGAGTTTAGCAAGCCATGCAAAATCTTTCATGGGCAACATCAATCTTTGACCTTATTAAAAAACATCAACAAAAAGAAAACACTTCTCTTGATATCAACAATATAATAACACTATTGATAATAACACCACCAAGGGCTGAACCTTTTTTATTATGCTTTTTTTTTAAAGCCCTAGGACTATAACATGAACATCACTCACAAGAAAACATATATGCATTAAATATACCAAGACCACTATTATTGGTGGGCACTAGCACATGAACCAATAATAACAAAATCTCGCTTGATGTCAATCATTGATTAGACATCAAGCACTTGAAGTTTTATGGGTAATTAAATCCCTTTTCTTAGACCCATTCCTTGATTTATCAACATGAACAAGATGATTGTAATTGATAGGGAAAACACACAAAAAGTTCTTTTGATTGGAAGACTATCCTCAATACCAATGAGTGAAAGTATTGTGGGTATTTCAAAATATACAATGCCTTGGGTTTAAACAATCAAACTAATCCAAAAACAAAAAATAAAAGACAAATGAAGGAAAAAACAACAATAGACTAAAATCATGTTGTCTATATATATTGTATCCCTATATTATAGCTCATTTGGCTATAAATTTAATGAATCGAAAGGATGACCTCACGTACATTTCTTCAAATGGATGAATAGTATGACTTGTTTAGTCATGGCTTAGTTAAGATATCAAGAGCTCAATTAAAGTTTATCAACTATTTTCCTACATTGATAAAAGGAATGTGAAGGGACAAATAAGATTTCATTATTCTCTTTATTGCACTAAGCGAATAAAGTACTATTGTGTTGAATGAATAGATTTCTATTATACAAAAATTTGGATTAATATCACAAATGTAAATGTCTTGCACTATCATCTAGTAGGGATGGCTAGAGTCTTTCAAATGTAGAAGATAGAACTTTATAAATATAGAGAGAAATTTACAAGTTCAAGTTCAACTAATTGGATTTGTCATAGTAGGCTCCATATAAGGGGCTTGCACCCTTTCTTTAACTTTGAGAATAATATCGCATAAATGCAAAAATGTTGGGAATATGAGATAGGCTATGTTACTGAGAGGGGAGGGATGAATCAATAACCAATAAAACTCAATCTTAATTCACCAACTAATCCTTTATATGTATTCGTATCTAATTACATGCATGAAAAAATTGAAAGCATTAAAAAATTCATAATAGTATGACACACAATATGGTAACTTAGAAAACTTCCAAATAGAAAGTAAAAATAGGGTGGGCATTGTTGGAGTTCTTTCTAGTAAGGAACATATCAAGTGGGTTAAAACCTAATACCGAGAAGCATAAGATTTGGATAAGCCTAAGGATGAGATAAATCCTATATTTAGCAGGGCTAAATCTTAGTTCTAGCCAACATTAACAAAGTCATCAAGACTCACTTCACTTTAGGCTCTATAATGCCAAGGCAGGAAAACCTTAGGGATTGATCTTATTAACTTGATACTCTTCTATGCAAGACTATCACCTATAGTAGAAATAGTCAATATTCTTCTATTATTTTCTGATAAAACTCCTTATTACAATAGGTAATTATAATCAAAGGGAAAGTAGATGCAAATAAGTAATAACCAATACTTTTAATTTTTCAATACATAAAAATGGTAAATTGATATTCAATTAAAGATTTGGATCTCAACATAACCTAGGTATGCAACAGTAGAGAACATCTAACCTCTAATTTGACCAATCCTTTATCCATTCGACATTAACTAAACCTTGACATACAGATGGATATCCTAATATACTTGTATGTACTCAAACATCTAATCCATCTATTTAACTTGCAAATAGAGATCTATCTTCATAAAAACTCTCATACTTATTGTAAAATCCTCCTGGTGAAACCTGCAACCTTGTTAAGGTAAATAAGCATTTTATTGGCCCTTTGTTCCAACAGCAAACCTATCCCAACATAAAACCTTAAGGGATTACAATTGATTTTATGCTATTTTTTCTTAAACACAAAACATTGCAAATAATAGGGGATGTAGATGAGAATTAGAATGAAACTAAGAGAAATGGAGCTTTTGTATTAATCTCATTGAAAACAATACATCATTTGTATGTCAAAACTTAGAAAACAACACTAATGAATGAATATGTAGTATAAAATGCTTCAAAATAAATACACAGTTGCTATTCATAATAGAGGAACACTAAAAAGGGTATCACAACTCTAGAACTAGAGCCAACCTTGTGATCTCACTAGTCATAAAAATTGGAACCTGCCTGGTCTCACAATAGAGAGAAAATCTCAAAATTGGAACCTATAAAAAGAGTAGAGAAGAAATTTCTATAGAGGAGAAGAAGTTTCTAGATCTTTAATCTAATTTTGAAATGTGTCATGTTGAAATTGTCCTCATCCTAATATTGTTAAAACTTATCCTCTTCATCTACTGGTAATAAAAAATCATTAATTGTTGTAACAAAATATCCAATATATCCCCTTTAGAGTAATCAAAAATATATCTTTTAGAGAAATATCAAATACACATCATAATATGTGTTCGAGCTTCAAATCTAATCTTAGTTTGTCACTTCTACTTTTGTTGTGAAATTCAACTTTACTGTTAGCAAAACCTATCACTTGCAACTGCCTCTCAAACATTGAATTCTACCTTTACATCTATTCAAGGTACTTGACCACATCAAAACATGATCTAATCCTGCTATCACTTCATCTAAAAACACCAATTTGACTTTGTTACTAAGGATTTCTTGAAATCGCAGAACCTCCTGTAGCTTCTGGCGCTTAAGAGCTATGTAAAATCTGATCTTGGAAATGAAATGTGAATCTTCTCTTGGTTTCAGTAGTATATCATACTACATATTTTGGATAAAAATCATGCTTCTATGGTCCATTCAAAATTTCAGGCCCTAGGCTATGAATTGTCACAAAATGAAAAAATTTAGAATATTACATAGTATAAACCATACAATATCATAAATCTTTCAACATTAAAAATCTGAGCATTGAAAATCTCAAAAATTTATTTTTTATTCCTTTTCCATTTCTCTTTTCCACTTGTTAATTTCTCATTGGTTGACTGCCTGGGTGGGCCCTACATCTTTTTGTGCATTTGAAATATTTGAAACATTTGAAAAATATGCATCTATGATATTATGATGATACGATATTATGATCAAATTGTATTATCTTATTTTTGTACCTTTACCTCCCCTATCTTATGATGGGCATATTAGTCGTAACATCTTACATCCTCAAATTTTGCCTTCTGATGCTACAAAAATATCTTAATTTTATAATTTTCTAGCCCCTGTTGTAACATCTTATACCTTGTTTCTTACCTCCCCAATCTTGCACCAACATCATAGTTTGGAACATCATCAGAGCTCTTTCTCTCTCATCCTTTGATCTCATGGCTTCAGTGTAGCATCATAGTACTATCCGTCCTTTGGATAATGATTTTATGATGTATCATAATATCATAGCTCTCAAACTTTGGCCCTCCGATCTTCTGACAGTCACAACATCCAAGATCCTTCATTCTCCATCTCTGATCTTACAAAGTATTCATAACATCATATCTCATGCATTTGGCATAACATCATAGCATGAATAATTTGGTCTTTTGATCACATGATAGCTTCGTAACATTGTATATCCTTTGATCTTACGACCACTATAACATCACACACCTCCAACTTTTGATTTATGATCTCATGCCAATATTGTAAAATTCAGGTTCCATTAACTTCTTACTATGATCTTTCAATGAGATGAGACTCCCAATATGTACCACATATTATTTCCTGCTATGTTGGGTCAAAAATATGCTAACTTCATTGTTCAACTAGTTGTGTGGGCCCCTCCAAGTAAGCAGGGGCTTCCAAGTGGAGTGTGTCCTTTGAGACATTTCAATGACTGGGCAATGTGGGTGTTAAAAATCTTTATCAACTAACTTGTTCCCAATGTGGGATATTGTAAATGTGCACTCCAATTTGTGCCAAATAAATTATGCAAATTTTTTCATGCTCTCAATTCCCCAAACCTTTTTCCTCTAGAGTTCTTCTCTTTGCATTCTTTTTCCATCAATCTTTACATCTTCCTATTCAATGCCATGGAGGCCTTGTTGCATGCCCCAAGTGGGCTTTCTACACTTTTCTTTGGCCTAAAGTTTGGCTTTGCAATTTTGAGAGCCATCAAGGATGTTACACACAAGCTTTAATACTAGAGTATAAAGTTGGCCTATTAAGGCTTACAATGATCACTTCTGATGATCTATCATGTTAAGAGCAATAAGGATTGCTAGGTCCACCTTGCAAAAGGATTTACAAACATATAGTGAAGTATGCACTATAAAGAGATTTAGAAAAGACTATTAATTCTAGCTTGTGAAAGGATTTAACTATTTGATCTATTAGGATGAACCAGTGGATGATCTCTGATTTGCAACTTAGATTTTCTGAATGAGATTCCTTTGGAGTGTAATAATCACCTTGCTATGATGGATAAATCTTTGGTGCTCCTTATACTACTTATAGCCTTTTTATTTCATACTTATGCTTCTTAATACATATTACATTCTTTTATACTTCTATATTTGGATGTGATACAATGCATTACATATTTACCAATCCAATGTACAATTCATCTAAGTCAACTATAATACAAGTTTCACCAAAATACATAAAGATGGCCCAACTACAAGTACTCTAGTTTTCAAGACAAACTCGGTGAGGTTCTAACACTCAGGAACCATTATTAACATTCAGCATCATCATGCACTTGATAGATGTAGAAGTTTGGCTCATACTAATCACTTCCATGTAGTATGATCTTGGTTTACACTGGTGACTCGGTGACCATTACAAAAATCAACATATAAATTGAATAACTTGGTTGACATTGCATATCTCAGTCTACACTATCACTATGAGCTTAGTATAAACTAAATCATTTGGTTGACACTGCATACCTTGGTCAACACTAGATTCACATCACTAAAGCTGCAAACTTGGTAAGCACTAAAAAATTTAGTTTGCAATAAGAAACTCGGTAAATATTATGAAGCTCAATTTACATTAATAATCACCAAATTTGTAGATATTTCTCGAAGTGAGTTAAATATTGTTCCTGGAACTCGGTAGAAACTATAAAACTCACCAGAGACTAAATTACTTGGTTAACATGGTTAACTATACAATAAGCCTGGTAACTATTAACTATCTAATTAAGTGTGTGTGTCACTAATAAAAAAACTTGACTATAATGTGAACAATCTCCCCCTTTGGTATTAGTGACAAAAGCATGTATTAATCAAAACTAAATTCTCAAAACAATCTTTAATCTCCATCTTGTGTCTTTCACTTGGTAATATACTCTAATTTTGAAATTTTTCAAAATTGATTTTGTAAGAGATGTTTATTTGAATATCTATACATATATATGTATAATATTATGATGCTCCCTCATACATATATACAATATACTTTAGATGATATATACATCTTCTCATCTTCTCCCCTTTATTTCATCTTTTCACATTCTTCTTCTCCCTCTTTTTGACATAATTGCCAAAGTTGTATGCTACATGGTGATTCCAAAATGTGACAAGAAGTCAAAATGTACCTTTAAAATTAGTGACATTGTCTTATCCCAATTTTCTTGCAATACCTTGCTTGCATGTAATGCAATCTAAACTTCTGCTGATAATTCCATCATGTGATCAGCAATGGAGAAGTTATTATGATGGATGAGAGTTCTAGCATGTACAATGTGTTTTTGCAATGTATCCATGTTTGGAAGAATCATGTCTTGTATATCTACAAGAATGGCCCTTATCTTGGCTTCTTCCCTTAGTAATTCTTCTTGCATATCAGTTACAAATCTAATATTTGTATAATAAGCAGAACTATAGCTTAAATCAAGTGACAACTGGTGTGCACTTGCCTTTAGATCTTCATCTGTCTTGGAGAGTTTATCTTTGATTTTGACCATGAAGATAAATGTATCATAGAGTTTACCAAATAGAGAAGTGACATTATTGGTAGAGGTTTCCAATGAGCTAAGAATAGTAGACAATTCTACTTGATATATTGCAATCTTCTGTTCAACTAGCTCCAATACTTTATTTTCAAATTTCTTCTCTACACTTTGCAAAAATTTATCTTGCCCATTTAGATCTTCATTAAATTTTTGAATCACTTCTGCTAATTAAGCCAAAATAGGTTGAGAAGTATCAACCTTAGTGCTGAGTGCATCTGCAAGAATGTTCTTTGTATCTTTTATCACTTGTTGCTCTATGTTTCTCTCCTCCCTAAGCCTTTGTTTCTTAGCTTTCTTCTACAAAAGATAACCTACTATATGTGTTTGATCAAGACTTAGAGTAGAGATATCCCAACTTAGAATAACTATATCTTCATCAAGATCAAAGTCTTATTCCTTATCATTGTCTTTGCTAGAAACTTTTGTACTCAGTTGAGGCTTGCTCTTAACTATCTATGTACTTATCACTTGCATGCTCAGAATAGTAACAATGGTGTAAATGGAAGGAATAGAAACAAAAGTAGATATTTCACTTATTGAAGAAATACCTTGTTATTGAGTGGCAAAAATTGATGAAGGAGGAAGTACTGACTGCTTAGTAGATGAAGTGTTGATCACTTCTATCAATGAAGTATTGAGCTAAGCCAGTGCAAAGATTGGTTGAGTGCTTGGGTTTACAAACTTTGCCAACCAACTTGAAAATGGCTTTCTCTAAGCTTGATGGCTTTAAATATTTTCTTGAAGAGTGAGGAAGTGAGTCTATAAACACTACTGCAATCTTCTGAGGGTTGGTTTCCTCAATACTCTAAATCTTAAGGAGATTCCCCTTGGTGGCTTCCTATTATTTCTCCTCATCATCTTTATTCTCATCATTTATTTCTTCTTCTTCATCATTTTCCATTTCTTCTTTGTCATCCTCATCATCATATTTATCACTAACATGAACAACAAAATCACTCTTCTGATGAAGATTGTAGATGTTCTTCCATGTACTAGTGGCATTGTTCACCACATGTTCAATGTCATTGATTAGTATCAAACAAATGATGAATCTCAAAGTAATTTTTTTCCATTTTGCATGATGGACACTTTTAATTCTTTATCATTTAAGTTGGGCATTAGTTGCTTCAAGTCTGCTTGTATATGTCCTTTGTAATTTTTTTAGAATGTTCCCATCTTGGCTTAATTTTATCCATCACTTCATTGGGAATCTATTGTGCAAGTTGGTCATTAGAATATTTGCATTTTCCTAGCTTAGACATCATCATGCCTTCAACTTGCTTCCTTTCCTCTACATTTTTGGTCTCATACCTCAATGATTTGAAATTTTCCATGCTAGCTCCAGAATCAATTTCATTTATTTTCTCTTGAATTGTACATGGAGACTATTTGAAAATCACATTCTCTACTTCTTCATCTAATTTTGATTTCTTTCTAGATGTTCTTCTTGTAAATACTACAATAGACAACTTGAAAGGTTTGGTAATAATAACCTTACCTTTCTTATTGAATGAATCTTCTTCTTCTTCTTTTGATTTTGTCTCATTTGCCTCATTTTCTACATCGTCTTCTTCTATATCATCTCCTTTACCTTCTATCAATAGGAGAGTAGAATTAGTTTGTCTTAGTTTTGTTATTCTTTTCTTTCCTTTGTTGATAGCCGAAGGAAGTTTTATCTCTAGTTCAATTTTTGCTTTGGCTTCATCAAATGTACCAAAATATGTGGCCTTGGGATCCATAGGTTCATTCAATAATACCCTCAATAATATCCCTGGTGTCATCAATATTAATTTCATAGCTTAGAGGCTTAACCCATATAATTCTCGGTCTGATTTCTTGTATATACACCTTGTCACAATCTACCATAAAACAAAAATCATCCTTGTAGTCTTCTACAAGTTTCTTTGGTATTCTAAATCTTTTTTTTATCTTATCCTTGAATGAATCAAAATAGTTTTCCATGATACTGACATAATTTTCACCCATATCTACTATATACTCATTGATTTGATATAGTATAGGTACATCCTTTCTCCATAAAAGTGTATCTTTTGAGGGGGGGAAAATTTGTACAAAAAAGAATAAATAGGTTAAAAGTGAACCAAACTTAACAAGGGTTATTCTTCAAAGTTCTGATGCTTTCCATGTTTTTAGTGATTTGGTTCAACATCAACTTGGCATGGTCGAAGGACATGTTGTTCTTCACCACTTTGAATGCGAGATCCACTACCTCACATGATACAATGTTCAGTCGATTGGAGCTATATATTTTGTGTGCAATTATATGAATTTCAAATTTTAGCTCCATGTCAGCTACAGAGTGAGTCTTTATACCGCTTCCATCTCATTTAGCAAGAGTTTTCTTTTCCAGTTCCACTTGAGTTAGGCTTTTGGTAGTCTTTGCCTTGGCCAACATTGGGAGCCCTGTGATCTGATGAATCATTTTCTTCATTATCAAGATAGGTTGCTCTAACCATAACTTCCTATTGTGCACATGGCTAAGGATAAACCTTATCCATTTTATCTAAAATTCTTAGGGCATGTGTAGAATGTGGGTTAAACCCTTGGTTTCTAGGTGTTGATGTTTGGGTTTCAACACACCATTCACACACAAATTTTCTAAAGTTTCATCCATTTTTAGGGTTCCTATGTCTTGAATTGAACAACAAAAATGTGAGCAAATATCATTAACTAGAAGTAATTTTAATGGAATTTGTGACTAAGCTCTAGTTGGATCAAGAGTTTCCACAATAGTTAGACTCAATTTGAAGTCAAGTTCTTTTCATTCAATTCCTCAAACTAAAATCTTAGACCCTTTCTTTGTCTTGCTACTAGAGGATGTCATTGCTCAATAGGGTTTATGAAAACATAGAAAACTTCAATAATAAATCACACTGATCACTCAGATGCACAAAAATCACTCCTCGCATATAGCTCTTGAAAATTCATGGTGACAAATGAATTCAATTTCACCCTTTTTAACAAATTTCACCTTTCAATTGCCATGAATGCTTTGCACATTTACTTGGTTGATGATAGACTATCTTCCACTTAGTTTGAATTAATTTATTATTATATTATTAATGAATTGGTGTCCACACAACAACTTAGTTACTCTTGACCTTGCTCGGTAGGGTCTTGCAACCTGATCTAGCTCACTAAGGTCCAAAATTCCCTTAGACACTCAGTGATCCCTTTGCATCTTGAATGTTAATATGGATCTTTACTTCTAGCTTACTAGAACTAATGTAAAATTTCTGCTTCAAAATCTTAGTTCTAGTTATCCCTATGGGAGATCAAGTAGAAGTGTTTGAGTCACCTAATTCTTAAGTAACATGTTCTTCATTTCTTGGACTTGCATTCTTAAAAAAATTTGGAATCCATTGTTATCTCATCTACTTTCTAGTGTTATCAGCCTTGGCCTTCTTTCCATCTTCAATTATTCTAGTGTTCATATAGTTCTTGACAAGATGACCAAATTTTTTACAAATGAAACTTCTTCTTGTGGTGTCTCTTGTTTCATGTAATGTTTTACATAGTTTATTCCAATATGTCCAAATTCTCCACAGTAATGACATCTACACCATGTATTGTAGTCCCAAACAAATATAGCTTTAACAATTTGTTCTACTGGATTCAATATCTTGGTTCTGCATTCAAAAGATTTGTGCCCATGCTTCTTGCATTTGTGACATTTGTCCTAAAATTTAGGTTTCTCTTTGCATTCATTAGCTCTATGTCTGTGCATATTGCAATTATAGCATTTTCCATTGAATTTAGCTTTACCATTACTCCAACATTTGTTTGATGTATGACCTAACTTACCACAATGACTACAAGTATGTCTTTGATTCTTTTTTAGCTCCTTGTTTGGATGATTCACCTTCTCCTATATATCCAATTCCTTATTTGCCTTTGTATTTGTATTGATTTTTCCCATTCAATTGATCCATGTCTACTTGAGATTTCATCATCCTCTCATTGCTTTTCCTTTCAATGTTTAGGTCATTCTACAATCTTTCATTCTCTAATCTTAGATTCATTACTTCTTCATTTGTATTAGTAAGTTGATCAATGAATTCTTCTTGTTGAAGGGATAGATGATCAATTTCTTTATTATTTCCTTATAACTTTTCTTTTATCTTGTTTTTCTCTTCCATGACTTCACACAATCTTACTAACTAAATTTCTTGTTCTCTTTTAAGCATCCTTACTTCTTCTTAAAGTGTACCATTCTTTTCTAATAGTTCTCTTATTGCTTTATCTAAATTACTTTTTGAATGGATATCTTCAATTTAGAGTTTTTCATCCATCTATATTACAACATCTTTTCTTCTATTTAGGGATTGTGAAAATTTCTCTTTTGCCTTCTTAAATTGCCCAATAACCAATTCTAAATCTAGCTTTTCATTGTCAATAGCCTTATCAAGTCTGAATACCTCCATTGTGTTTGATCTTTTCTCAAGCTATTAAACTTCTTCTTTGAGAACCACAAAGCTCTAATACCAATTTTTTTAAATATGAGATAAGCTAAGTTACTAAGAGGGGAGGGGTGCATCAGTAACCAATAAAACTTAATCTTAATTCACCAATTAATCCTTTATATGTATTCTAATCTAAATGCATGTATGAAAAACTAAAAGCACTAAGGCATTCATAACATTTTGACACACAATATGGTAACCCAGCAACCTTCCAAATAGAAAGTAAAACTAGGGTGAGGATGATACTAACAAGCTTTATTACTGTAGTATAAAGTTGGTCTGTTAAAGCTTACAATAATCACTTTTGATGATCTACCCTATTAAGAACAATGAGGATTACTAGGTCCACCTTGAAAAAAGAATTTACAAACATATAGTGAAGTATGCACTTGGTAAAGAGATTTACAAAATATTGTTAATTCTATCTTGTGAAAGGATTTAATTATTCCACCTATTAGGATGAACCAGTGGCTAACCTCTGATCTGTAACTTAGATTTTTTGAATCAAATTTCTTTGGAGTGTAATGATCACCTTGCTATGATGGATAAATCTTTGCTTCTTGTTATAATACTTGTAGCCTTTTTACTTCACGCTTTTGTTTCTTAGTACATATTACATTCTTTCATACTTCGATATTTGGATGTGATACAATACATTACATATACACCAATCCAATATAAAATTCATCAAAGTCATATATAATACAAGTTTCACCAAAATACACAAAGTTGGCCCAAATGCAGGTACTCAGGTTCTGAAGATAAACTTGGTGAGGTTTTGACACTTGGCAACCATTGTCAATGTTCAACATCATCATGCACTCAATAGATGTAGAAGCTCGGCTCATACTAATCACTTCCAAGTAGTCTGAACTTGGTTTGCACTAGTGACTTTATGAACACTAAAACTTTACATATAAACTGAATCACTTGGTTGACACTACATAGGTTGATCAACACTATCACTATGAGCTCAGTATAAATTGAATCACTTGGTTGACATTACATAGCTTGGTCAACACTAGATTCACATCATTTAAGCTACAAACTGAATAAGCACTAGAAAACATGGTTTTCACTAAGAAACTGGGTAAATATTATGAAGCTTAGTTTACACTAATGAATACCAACTAGCTAGATATTGCTTAGTGTGAATTAAATATTGTTCTTGGAACTTGTTACAACAACTTTAGAACTTGGTAGCACTTGAATTACTTGGTTAACTCTATTAACTAAACAATAAGCTCGGTAACTACTAACTATCTGATTATGTGTGTGTGTGTGTGTGTGTGTGTGTGTGTGTGACTAATAAACAAACTTGAGTATAATGTCAACAAAAAATAATTGTGACTGGAGTAAAATAGATCTATACATATTCAATCGGAGATTCTCCTATATAGAAAAAGCTTCAAGCCAGTCTTAGGGTATTCAAAGTTTTCCCAGTAGTTTAGGGACGTTAATGCTATGTTGCAATTCATGAACATATATATATTTTAACTTATAATTGTGGAACAGGAAAAGATACTATCAATTTTGATATAATTTCCATAATTTATGACATTTACTCATGTGACTTCTACTTAAATTATTTCCACATTATGAGTATGCACTATGTATGGGTGATTATGTCGAAAGATTCACCCTATGAATTCCTAGATGTTATAGCATTCAAGACATCCTTTGCTCATAATCATTGTCTCTCTTCTATCCCATTTCTAGTACCCAAATCAGATTTTCTCACTTCTCAAATATTTTCAAACTTTAAACCATATTTAAATCTTCAAATTTAGATCATACGTAGTATTACCCTTTTAAGTTAGAATTTCATTGTTACCAATCTTATTTTATTTAACACATAAGTTTGCATCTCATAAAATTTCATAACTTCTTGATAACAATATCAAGAATAAAAGTTATATACTAGAAGATCTCCAAGACTCAACAAACATCTTATGAAAAAACCTAAACTAAGGAATAAAGACTTTGGATGATAATTATTATAATTCTTATTAAATCCAAAAATTTTAAACAAGTTTAAGAGTTATAATCAATGGGAGGATTGGATTAAATAGAAATTAGACTACTTGATCTTTGGGATCAAAATCATTCTATTAGAAAAGATTTTAGGGATTGAAAATAGCATTATAGATTTCATTTATCACATAACCATCATTTCAAAGCCAATGAGAGTTGTAGAATTGAAAATCATTAGTGAAAGAGAGTCTACTACTTTAGTATGAAGACATCAAATAAAATGGATTGTATATTTTAATATTTGTCTGACCTAATCAAAATAAACTTGGATTTTGAATTTTTTCTTATAAATCAGTTTCTAGGGCATCATCGTTTTCCTACATGCATAAAGAGGACATACATGAATATAATAAAAAAACCATTAAAAAAATGATGCAACAAATGTATAGAAAATTTTAAGCTGGTAGTACAAATAAGAAAGGGGAAAATAATGCTACACTAAAAAGAAATAGCCATAGATCTTGCATAACCAAATAATAAATTTTTACTTACCCAACATAGATCAAACGAAAAACCAATGAGAACAAATACTCCCTAAACACCAAAGAGGTATCCTATGGAAATAGAAAGAAATTAAAAGCAGTGATTGATGAGGAAACTAAATCAAGTGGTTTGTTATCTTGCCTAACCTAGAAGAGAGAAAGATAACAAGTATTATTTGAAAAATTTACTTACCCACATTATAAAATCAAAATAAAATATATCACCATGCCTGTGTAATTTTGAATGGAAGACTATATATTACCTTTTTGGACTGTAGATCTACATTTCTCTACAACCTGATTGAAGAGTTTGTAAGTAGAATCAAAATAGTTATACTATAGAAGTTCCAAAATATAATCTGATTTCTAAAGAAAATTTGAAAATCTTACATATTTTGTTGGCAAGTCTGGAATGGAAGCTGACAAGTCAAGAAAGGGGAGGGTGGTTTCATAGAGTAATTATATACAGCTGCCAATTTCAAAATATAGATTCTTATGGTTGAGCTAGACTATTTTGTAGTGAATTTGCCAACAAAGTTAAGAAGTGGTCTATTGTTCAAGCCTAAGAACCAATAAAAATTCTATTGTAGCTAGCAAAATTTAATGAGTGATGATGTATATCTTGACCTCATTTTCTATAAAACATACTAAACTAAGTCATGTTACAAATCTTGGTATCACATTTTGTTTAAATCAAAGGAGCCAAATATGACTATGGAAAGATTTCATGCTTTTGCAATGCATAATGTTAACTTTACATCTTTCGGCTAAATTATATACAAGAGTTTTGGAGAATCCATGACTCCCACCATAAAATAAGGAACAAATTTTTTTAACAACACACAAATCTTACCACAAGTTTTGTTGTGAGGCTAGATCCTTGGGGTAATAGCCCTTTTATGTAATCTTAGATTAATGCAATTCAAATGAGGAATATGCTAGATGTATTTGTGTCACAATTTGCACAATGTAATGCATTTAGAAGATGGAGGTCAGATCAATTTCAATGCATTCAAGTAATTTTAACTAACTTTCTAAGTTTAATAATGAAAAAAAATCATGTAATCCACACAAAAATGCTTGAAGAGTCCAAACCCAAGGAGAATCCATGGTGTTGAGAGTTAAAAGGTAACAAACCATGTCACGATAGGGCAAAATAATGTAAAACATACAATCTCCATGAAAACATTGAGTGATCAGCATAGCCCATGGTAGGGCATAATTTTTTTTTTAAAACCATTAAATATTTTATGCAGCCATGATGACTAGTGTCTTACCTCAACAAACTATGTTTGAGACAACAAATTGTATTTGAGATCCTCCAGGCTTCGAGTAGTCGACAATTTCCAGCCCATGCATTCTTTTTCTATTAGATTAAAAACCCAAAAAACCCAAAGAGAAAATTAATTAAAAACTAGAAAACTCTAATGCAAATATAGAGGAAACTCAGCCCAATATATTAAACAAACAAGAGATCTTTAGGGTATTTAAATACATGTTTATCATGTAGATTTGAATCATTCCCATTAAACACACCAACAACTAGGGCATGATAAATGAGACTACAAAATATGACATAAATCATGCATAACTCATCATGAGTTGTAGTCATATCCATCAAAAACCCTTTTGCCTCTATTCGAACTATTGGTGATGCCCTGTTCAGAATTACTAGTGATGCCTTCTTCAGAACTGCCGATGAAGCCCTATTTAGAACACCTAATCTAATTTGAGTGCCAAAAGTTTTGGAAAGATAAAAATTAGTCATTTTAGGAAAATTCTTGACTTTACCTATTGTGTTTATTTAGAAAAATTTAAAAATAAAAAATTTATTTAAATATAAAAATATGTTAAAGACATTATTTATATTTTACCTTTAACTATCGTCTTTAATATTGTTGTATGTAGTAGTGATATGTAAAGATTCTTTAGCAAACTCCACAATATTCTAGAAGAGAAAGCTTGTTGTTAGGCTGAATAAAGGATCCAACAGTTGCTAGTTTTTCCCTAAGATGGGGTTTCCTGGGTATATCTGTGTTATTTTCTATATGTGATTGGTTTTTGTTATTTTGATTCTGCTATTTTTTTTTGATAATTAACTTTGAGTATTAATTTTTATAAATCCAATTGAGTTTCTTTCTATGAATGTATTGTGCAATTAATTTGTAACTAGGTTATAAAAAATTAACATGGTATTAGAGTTAAACTTTGAATACAGAGCCAAGATTTGTGATGTAGAATTCAAAGAGAGAGAAATTGAGTTTTTTGTCTCCAGGTTTTCTTGTGGCTATGGCAATCGGTCTTCGTTATGAAGATAGACTTGAGGGTGCATCTAACTTCTTGTAGTAGAAGGTGTTAATGTTTTATTGTTTCAATTAGATAAAACATAGATTGTAAACCTAAAAGACATCTCCTTGATAAAATTATATATATATATATATATATATATATATATATAATTCTTTGTATAATATTATGTCTAATAAGGCATATGGTCTCCTTTATTTTCTTAGCATGTCCTTCCTCCTCAATTTGTCTAAGATCCTCATCACCTTCATGAGAATCTATGTCACCAAAGTCAAGTCAATGACTGTCCAATGTTAGGTCATGTGACTACATGAAAGATTACTTTTTTGAGCCTTCATTATACCTTTTTATCCTCCAAATAGTTGTCCACACATATCAAGGTATCTTTTAAATATGATCTTATTATTGAGTGGTGTTAAGGCTGATAACTGTTAAGGCTGATGGGGTGTATTTTATTAGATGTGCCCTTTCGTGAAATTTAGATTCATGATGCTTTCAATTGTATTTAAAGGAGTAAGAATGCTTCTTTTGGAAAACACATAATATCAAAAGAGCTATTACAAAGTGGGATTCTAATTATAGGGTTTTAATTCATACCAAGATAATGTAATATAGAAAATCAAAATTTATAAATGTAATCAAAATTCTAACATGGTATTAGAGCTAGTCTAAGAGACAATACAGATTAGATTTATTTATTTAGTGCACTCAAATATTCTTAAACCCTACTAATCTAAATGATAAGCAGAATTCAAGGTTCTTCAAATGGTGAACCTAAAAAATTCTATGTAATGATGAAACAAAGAAAATAGAATTTAACAACAATTGTAAAAAATCCTCCTAAAAATAAGAAGACTGGTGAATGGAAAATTGTCAACACCAAAACAATGGAATTATTAGTAGATAGAGTAAAAGAGAATCTACTACTTATTATCACAAAATAAGACTCTATATATGATATGTTCCAAGCTCTAGAAGACATATCTGAGATAAAAAATACTAGCATGATTTTCGCTCTAAAAAATCAACTCAATAATATAAAGATGAAGAAAGGAGAGACCATCACATCATACTTTATGAGGATAATAGAGTTAAGAAACCAACTCTTAGTAGTAAGTCACAACTATGATAGCAAATATGTAATTATGGTATCATTAAATGGGCTGAATTTTTCATGGGAAAACTTTAGACAAGAATAGGGGCTCATTCGGAACCCACCAAGTTTGATTGATTAAAAGTTGATTGGATTCAAGAAGAGTGTAATAAAATAAACTAGTGGAATTGACATAGAATCCACAAATGAATACATTCAAGGTCTCACCACAAAGTTAAAAAGGGAAAAAAAGGAAGAATGATAAACAACCATTCAAGAAACAAAAAGTTTTTTCTCATGTACAATGTTTTAGATGCAACAAATATGGTCACACTATAGCAAGATGTCCTGATAGACCCAAACATCAAGCTTCTTTTGCTAAAATCAGTTATTCAAACTTGGATTTAGAGAATCTTTTGTTCTAAAAGAACCTCAAAGATTTTGAGAAATTCTAGATTCAGAGGGAGTCCTTTATTATCTGCCCCAAGCCTCTAGCAAAATAAAATTGGATTCTTAAGTAAACTTGGTATGTTATAATTAATGAGAAGAGTCTTAGAATATTTATTGAACTAATAAATTACATATTAATAAAAGTTATTTCACATGGTCTTTATGTACATGATGAGGAAGTGAAAACTTCAAAATTATTATCATTTGTATTTGCAGCAGTCATTGAAAGGTTACAACCTTACAATAACTTAATTTTATATTATGGTGAATGTGTATATGGTAAGCATTATGGTAATGCACATTCACACACCTTATGAATGTTTCTTCGTACATGGTGAATGCTATGCAAATTGATATGCATGAGGCTATTACACAATGTATTTGGTGATTGACACTTACGCAGTCATTAATCATAGTACTTGGTGAATATCTTGCAACTCTATATTCAAGAGGCCAATACTCACAATCACCTAGTGAATGTCATGTGAGTTTCCATTCAAATATCAAATGAATTAACATCAATTTCCAAATGAGTTCTCATTCTAGCATGTCAAATGAGTTAACATTCAAGAAACCACATAGACAAATGAGTTGACATCCATTTTAAATATTAGAGGAGGTAATATGTTATTCATATTGTGTATGAATCATGTTATCGTCCCTAGCGAAGAGAGAGTGTTAATATTTTATAGTGTTAGTCAAATAAAAATAGAGTGTAAACCTAAAAGACGTCTCCTTGATTAAATTTTATTTATAATTGTGTAGATATACTAAATATATAAAAAATATATAAAATAATATATAATTATATATAATTCTTTTTTTTATAATATTATGTCTAATCAATCATGTAAACTTCTTTGTTTGCTTAGCATGCCCTTCCTCTTCAATTTGTCTGAGGTCCTCATCACCATCATTAGAATCTATGTCACCAATGTCAAGTCAATGATTGTCCAATGTTAGGTCACATGACTCTATTGGGCCTCCATTATACCTTGTTATCCTCCAGATAGTTGTTCACAAATATCAATGTCTTTTCTCATTATAATCTTACTAACAAATGATGTTAAGGCTAATAAGTGTTAAGGATGATGGAGAGTATTTTTTTGGATATGCACCTTTCTGACATTTCGATTCACAACCCTTTTAGTTGTATTTAAAGGGCTAAGAATCCTCCTTTTGTAAAACACATAATACGAAAAGTTCTACTACAAAGTGGGGTTCTAATTATAAGGTTTTAATGCATAACAAGATAATATAATTTAGAAAACCAAAATTTATAAATCTAATCAAAATTTAATGAAAGGTTTGAATTACATCTATTCTCAAGGAAAATAGGTTGTGGATCTATGCTAGTACATTAGTGACTTCACCTACAAATAATCCTATTGCTTTGGATTTTCATGAGTTCAAGGAGGCCAAATCTCAAAGAATCATTATTGATGGAGTAAGAGATCATTTGATTCATCATCTATATGGAAAAGTCACTTCCAAGGAGATGTGGGATACACTCACAAGACTCTATCTGAGTGACTACTAGAGTCATAAGATGATGCTCAAGGACAAATTGAATAATACCAAGATGTCCAAAGGTGAGAGCGTGACCTCTTACTTGTCCAAGCAAAAAAATTTTAGAGATGAGTTGGCTTTTATTGGAGAGATAATTGTTGAAGATGAGTTGGTGGTTATAACCTTAAATGATTTTTGGAAGCACTAGGAATTTTTTTTCAAGTGTATGGCCGAAAAATATCAACTACTTGATTGGGAAAGAATTTGTGATGATTTTGTTCAAGAGGAAATCTAGGAAGGTGCTCATTGAGGAAACTAGACAAAGAAGGGTCAAGAAGAAGAAAATATTGCTCTTGCAAGAAAGGGAAAGAAGAAGTCTAATAAAGGGAAAACAAAAGGTTCTTCTTCTAAGAGTGGGAAGAGGAAGGATCTGAGCAAGATTTATAAAAAATTTGCTGCCATAAAATGGGTCACTGTGCCAGTTGATGTTTGAATAGGAATAACAAAAACAAGAAGAATCAAAAGAACCAAGTTTCACTGTACCTTGTGTATTGTCACATTCCTATGGGGAAAAGAACAAAGTTAGAAACAAATTTAGAGAAGGGTATCCTTGTTGGGTACAGTGAAACTTCTATGACTAATTGGGTAAAAGAGTTTTTTGCGAAGATGTAAGGTTTGAGGAGGAGAAAGCTCTTCAAAAGTCTAGTAGCTTGATGAATGATGAGGAGAAATCATCCATAATTGTGGTAGCACAAATTCCTCAAAATTTAGTCACTTAAGCTAGAGAGAAAGACAAGGAAACAAAATAGGATGATTAGGAGGCTCAAAAATATCCTCAACCTCATCTCCCTATCGTAGAGAAGAGAAAAAATAGGGTAGCTAAACAAAATTTGAGAGAGGTTCAAGAATATGTGGGTGATCCACAAGATTCAGTCTGATAGAGAAAGGCTCCCAAACATTATTTTTATTAAGTAGCACTTATCAATGAATTAATTGAAGTAGACCCTTCTAGCTTTCAAGAGGTATCCAAGCACCAAATTTGGAAGAATGATTTAGTGGAAGAGTATTCTTTCATAATGAAGAAAACTGTATGGGAGATAGTACCATGACCAAAAGAGAAGTTTTTTGTGGGATCAAGATGGTCATATAAGATTAAGCATGTTGCAGATGCTAGTGTGGAAAAGTTAAAAGCCCATTTTGAGGCTAAGGGGTTTTCTCAAAAGGAAGAAATTGAATCTGACAAGAAATTTTCTCCAGTAGTTATGGTCATACAAATGGGGTGGAAGATCTACTAAATGGATATTAAAACTACATTTCTCAATGGAATAATTGAGGAAGAAATTTACATTGAGTAGCTTGAAGGATTTGAAGCACATGGGAGGGATTCTCATGTTTACAGGTTGAAAAGAGCACTATATAGAATCAAGTAAGCTCCTAGAGCATGGTATTCACATACTGAGAATCTAGTGATTCTTAACAAGTCAAAGCACATTGAGATCAAGTACCACTTCATAAAAGATTGTGTGGAGAAGGGGATAGTGAAACTTTGGCACATACCTACAGAAGAACAAATAACAGACATCCTGACCAAAGCTTTGGTGAAGAATAATTTTGTATTCTTTATGGATAAGCTGGGTGTTGTGTAGAACACCTTTCTCACTAAGATGGAATGTTGATTATTGATTTGTTGTGTGTCTTGAAAAGTGGAGTTTCTTTAAAGCAACTTGAGTTGGATGTTTAGCAACAACTTTAATTTTTATTCTTTAAATAAGATAATTATGAGCTTGTGAGGTTGCATAAAGAAAGAGTGATTTTATGTAAAAAAGCAATGAAAGTTTCTTTCTTCGCTCGTTGAGTAAACCTCTCTGTGTGTGTGTGTGTGTGTGTGTGTGTGTGTGTGTGTGTGTGTGTGTGTGTGTGTGTGTGTGTGTGTGTGTGTGGAAAACTCCATTGTATTTTGGAAGAGAAAGTTTGCTCTAATGCGGAATAAAAGATCCAATGATTGCAAGTTTTTCCCCAAACTGGGGTTTCCTGGGTATATCTATGTTATTGTCTATATTTGATTGATTTCTGTTATTTTCTTTTACTATTTGTTTCTGTGCAATTGATCTGTAACTAGGAAATTAACACTTACACCCTTTTATTTAAATTAAAAGCTGTTTATTTTGTTTTTCTTGCTTGATGAGGTGGTTCCTGGAGGTTTCATCAACCAAAAAATTTTTGAAAAATATTGATGATAAAGGAGAAACGGCTTTACATTTGGCTGTAAGGGAAGATTATCAAAAGCTGGTAAAAATTTTGGCTGACTTCGATGGCAGTTTGTGTGATATTGCCAATAACGAGGGAGAAACTCCACTAAAATTGGAAGTAAGTTTGGGATTATACGAAGGTGTAGAGTTATTATTCACTCGCTTACACTCCAAACGCCCTGCACTGCATTGTTAAAAATCTAATTAGGAGAGAAGTAGACTTGTTAGAACTTATCAATAAGCCGTACTAGCTGCCGACAAATGCTCCTGACAATGAAGGTAATCGTTCCACCCCAGAATGTCCAGCCAATTGATGAAGAGGATCAGTATCATCCAGGGGAGAAATGTCCCCAAAATACTTCTGGCGGTGGAGGAGGCAAGATTTCGCAAAGTCCTTTGAGGAACAAAAAGAGGCCCGTGGCTATACAGCCACGAAAATGCACTTTCTTTACATTGTTTTTTCTAACTTTTCATAAAAATTCTAAGTGCATTTTCGAGGCTGTATAGATGTTGCCTATAAAGAGAGCTGGAGAGAAAAACTCGAATGATGCAGATACTGGTCAATTGTACGACAAGGTGACAGACCTCTGCAACTCACAGCAAGGAATAAATTCTAGCATGTAAAATGTTTCGAACACGTGAATCTTATGTTTAACTATTAATGACTTTTTTAGGGCGTTTTTGTGTTTTACAAGTCTAATAGTTTTAGGCCCCATTTGGTTGCTGGAAGATGAGGGCCAAAACTGGGTTCTCAGGGGCAAAACCAGATTTTGCAAAAAAACTTTGGTGTTTGGTTGGTTAAAATTATAAACCGGTTTTCAATTTCATTTTCCAATTTTGGTCAAAAATTGGAAGAAGTTTCTTTCAATAAAAAGGTGGAATTCGAAATTAAAACCAGGTTTTGAATTTTATGACAGTTTTTTTAATAATATTGTGAAGTCCACAGTATAAGTATATTCATCTTCTGTGTCAACCAAAGGGACCATTGGCTTTCCAAACCACGAAACCATTAGTTTTCCAAACAATCAGACAACTAATTGTCCTTCCTTCTTTTCTTTTTGCTTATTTTTGGTGTGTACATGGTAAAATTTCTGCTGAAGGTTCGCTGGGTGAGTAAGCTTGTTCGCAACAGCAAGGGCAAGACGCAGTTTGAAATAGCGAAAGAGGTCACGGAGTACCATGAATTTTTCAGGACAATAAGAAGGCTCGGAGATTTTAGAGGGAAGCCCAAGCGATTCATGTACTGCGCACCAAAGGTGAGCCATAAAATGTACGTGAAAGCGAGGCTCATGGTAAACAAAGCCTACGAAGACATACGCAATGCAGAGCTCATGGTTGTGGCGAGAGTCCTTAAAAAGAGAATGAAGGGAGCCCTGTTCCTAACCCTCGTCATCTACAAGATGATCAAAGGACGTGTCTTCTTAAACCCCTCGTCTCTTATATGCTCATCATTATTTTCGACTCCCTAGCCTTTTTTCTCGCCCTCTTTGTTTGTATAATGTGGGAGATGTGCTCATAGCTTCCCATAGGGGACAAGATGTTGTTCATGACTGTCAACAGTTTGGTTGTTTGTTGTAGCCTTGTCTTCACCTCTTATGTGTTTATGGCCGCAGTCTACGCCATGCTTGCACATAAGGTTAAAATCTTCTCTTCGGTAGTTTTGGGAAGTCTTATGTAATTACTTAGTGTGGCATCCTCACGTTTATACGTCAGTCGTTACATTTTGACGTTACGAGGGCCAGATTCCACTTCCATGAGAATTGAATACTATGTTTAATTTTTTTAAGGATTGAAAAGAAATTAAAATGGATTAATTTTTAAAGTCCGGTGAGTGATTGAGCATGTGAACTTTCTTCTGTTATCTCTTATACAAACCTTTCCTTTGTTCAGTCATAGAACCAAGAAATACAAAGATAATTCTTTCAACTTTTCTAAAATCTAAGCCAACCCTGTGCTTTAAACAAAGTTTTTCATCATCGGATGAAAGTTTTGTGATGAAACGATAGCTGGCAAGCTTTGGTTTACTCCTCAGGTCATTGGGAATGTTTTCTCCAATGTCACCATATGCATTGTCATGTAAGGAAGAAAAGGTGTGTGGAATCACTTCTTATGCTAATCTTTGAGAGGACAATTATGCAAATTCAACTAACTATTGCAGAGATCTCAAGAAATGTATAATAATATAATCAAAATAACAAAAAACACATAACACAGTGATTACCGTGGGGAAATCCTTCCAGGAGGAAAACCCCACCCTTCAAAACTTGCACAATGTATTATAAAACTAAGATGATTACAATACACTTGCAATGCAAGTTCTTATAGGAGCACATCACCACAACTCTAACTCAAGGAGACTCCTTCTAGCACCAGTCTTGCAAACTAAACTCAATTACACAAACACCTCCCCAAGCCCTCCTTTCATAGTGATTTTACAACCTAGAAATCAGTTGTGCTTTAACAAAACCACGGGCAAAACTACCATGCCACATGTTACCCATTTTTTACAGTTACATTTCCAATATGGAAAAATAACCAAATTAAAATAGTAATCCAATCCACAATTTTGTCTCTTAGTCTAGACCCCCATAAAAGTCACAAAATGAGTCATCAAGGCTCTAAAAATGACCTACCTATATTCTACTATGGACAAGACTCATTTTTGACAACTCATAACCAATTTCCAATGTATAAACAAGTGGAAAACTTCCACAAACAAATTCAGAGATTTTCCAAAAGAAGATTGCAAGGTTGAGACACATTCTCAACATGTCACCCCGGAACAATGTATCTCCATCATCAAGGTCTCTATCTTCATGATGTTGTCATTCATAAGCCCTCTAGTAGATGGGAAGTCAAGGATCATCTCATTTCTAACAATCAAGAATCAGCTTAAAATTTTTGTAAATCCCAACAATTTTGTTCATGTTCATGGGCATCATAAGGCTCTGTAGATAAAGATAAAAATCTCAATAAGTTTTTTTTTTTTTTTAATAAGAATTTTAAAGTGCAAGTCCAATTTCAATTTCATGAATCAAATGCAGAAGATGTATATTCCCACTCATCTTCCGGATGAACCAAATAGGAGAAACAATTTACCTAAAATCAGATTTTGAATTACAGAAACTTATTTTTACAAAATTTGGTTTTAAATCTCCACGAAACAAATGATCTTATGGAATTTGAATATTTTATTTATTATTTTTCTTTCTTTAAAATTATGATGAATTTTGAGGGACTTTTTATTTCTCTATAAATAAATATAATAACAAGAGTTGTGATACAACTTGACTCCCGCTTAATGTAAAAAGAGAAAAATGAACTTTGAGAAATGTGTTTTATAACTTTAAGAAATTGTGGTATAACTTTTAAAAAAAATGTAGTGTATACAATTTTTAAATGTACACAATAGTCATATAACTTGGTTTATCAATGGTTTTTTTAGGGTAGTCATATAATGCAAAAAAAATTGAAGTATATAAGTATTTTTTCATTTTTAATTGACTTTAGATACAAATAATGTACTAGTGTTTATAGGTTTATGGAGTTATATTAATGTAAAAAAAACTAAAATATGTATAAGACTTTTTTAGAATTGAAGAATTATTATTTTAGAAATTTTTAAAGAAATGTGTAATATATTTCATTTCTTTATTTTTTATTGGTGGCATAAGAAACATTTTGAATTTTTTAAAATAGAAATAAAAAATACTAACAAAAAAAATGAGTAACCAATTACGAAAAGAAATAGATCTTAAAAAATAAAAATAAAATTAAGATAATTGTGAAACATTACAAATGTAATTAACATTTATAAAATGGAGGCAAATCAATAGTATAGAGAAATATTTTGAATTTTTGAAAAGAAAAATAAAAAAACCACTAGCAAAAATAAGAGGAACCAATGAGTAAAAAGGAATAGCCTTTAAAAAATAAAATATAAAAATACGAGAAATGCAAAACATTACAAATGTAATTTACAATAGAGGCAAACTAATAGTACTAAATGAGGTGAAAACATAAGTCTTTGCCTATATAGGCAGGACTAATAATTTTAAATTGTTGTTTCATACATATTTCTCATTTTTTCCTTGATTATTTTGACTACCACCAAAATTATCTAGTTAATCTAATGCTTAAATACAAATATAATGCACTATGTGACTAGTAAAATAATACAATTTTTTTTTGGCCAATGTTAGCTTTTGCCTCACAAGATGGTTTTATAGTGGAGAGTTAATTAGCAAAATCCAATGAATGGTAATTTGAACATGGTAGGGCCAAATTCTTTATGTTAATTAGAAAAGGGATTTTTTTTATTATAAGAATATTAAATTTATGTAGTAGTGCCTGACCTTTGGGTCAATCTCCTCAAAAGCAAGGAACATGTTTCGACGAGAACCTAGTAAATAGCCTAATCTAACCCCAAATATAATAGAAAAAGTATGCTTGAACAATTGGCATAATAAATTTGTAATCATTTCAGGTGAATGTCATAATCCACAAAAACATCTTAAGGTATTGATCAAGGGAGGTATACTGAAAGATCCATTAGGTATGAAATCCTATTGTATTCAAGTTGTTAAGGATTCACTTAGAAGTTTGAGTTAGAGAAGGGGAGGATATATCAAAATATGGCACAAAAAATCCCAAATCCAATAAGAAATAGAGCTAGGTCCATTCCTCTATTCATGTTCCCTACTCCTTTATCTTCTTCCAATGGCCAGGGCCTATCCTTGATTTAGAGGAAGGCCCCTTACCCCACTTAGAAATATAGAGTTTTGCATGCATGACCCCTCTTAAATTATTATAGTGACCTATGAGTGTAGCAAAGGTTTGAACAAGAGAAGAGGACTCCCATCAACTTCATCCCCCATTGATTGAGTACCCCCACTCCTCACTCCCCCCCAAAGCCACCAGTATAGAGATATGGGTCCATTTTAATATAAAAGATTTTTTTTATATTATGTTCAATTATATTTTTTAATTATTTATATTTTTCAACAAATTAGTATTAAGACAAAATTAACTTAGAATTTATCAATAAAATAGGAAAAATGATGTCCAATGTTATACATTGACTTGAAAGGTAGGTATGAGATAGATTGAACTTTTATAAAGAGCTTCATGTCAAAATATTTGACAAATGGACTATCCTAGAAAATGAGGTGAAATACATTAATAGTAATGTGATAATGAAGAGGGGAAAAATGTGAGAGATGACCATATTTATAAAAAATAAAATAAAGTGGCAAGCCACTATAATTTGTATTAATATATTGGTCCAAAGATTCACGAGGAAAGAGCCAAAAAGAAAAAGTCTCATCCTCACTTAGATACATATCTAAGAAAAAAAGGAACACTATTGGAAAGCTTATAGTAGACTGACAATTCCCTAATTATAATTTAATTAGATATCCTAAGCACCCAACTAGTGAAAGTCACAAATGCCTTGTGAATCACTTGCAAGTGGAGGATCTCACATTGTCACTCAAGAAAACCCCATAGGAATCAAAATAGCCAAGAAAATAAATGTGAATAATTTAACACTCAATAGATGTTCACATGAGGGAGGCCCCAAAAAGACATAGGTTTTTTGAGAGGGCCACCCTTAAACACCGCACACTAAGCTTTGACTTCTTAGGTGGATATGAGCCTAGTTCTTCTTACCCTTTCACTCCCATTTCTTTTGTACACTTTTCCATTAGTTATAATGTTCCCCTTTCCCATCACACTTAATTGTTACCATGTGACTAGTTTAACAACTAAAATCTTGCTATCAAATGAGTTCTAAGAACATAAGGCTTTCTATCATTGCTTCTCTAGATGATTAATGAAGCATGTTAAAGCATGGGGTTCACACTTGTGCTCTTCAAATTACATTAAATGGAGTAGAATTAAACATAAGCATTACAATAAATGCTTCCTTCAATAGAGCCCTTGTGCTCAAACTTTTATTAAAACTTTGTGGGTCCCATGCACATGTCATTGATTCGATATTCCAACTATAGTCAACTTTAACTTCTATTTATTCTGTATTTAGAGTATACTGAACTTTGGTATAATTCTTAATCGAAGGCCTAAACAAAGGCTTTGAAAAAATCAACATGCATTGTGAAAAAGCATTGGTTATCTCTATTGAAATGAATATATTATATGTTGACACTAATTTTGAGTAACATTGTGAATTAACCAATTGGGAATTTTGGATATCGATTAAGATCTAGAAGCTCTATATTAATGGTTATCTACAAAGCTCATACTACCATTCTCTAGTGCAAAAAAATGTTGTGCATTTTTGGGTATCATGGGTGTAATGTCTCCATCTTTTTAGCATCTTAGTGGAGTTCTTAGCCTTTATATTGTCTAAAGGCTAAGAGGAGAAATAAGGAGAAATTGATTAAATTAATTTCTTATAAAACAATTAAATAAATTAAAATAAAAAGGTGATTTTATATTTAATTAATTTAATTTTTTATAAGAACAATTAATAATTGTATTGCAAGGGAGAAACTTCTAGAGAGTGAACTTTCTAGAAATACAACTAATTATTGCATTGGAAAGGGGGAAGCTTCTAGAGAATGCAATTAAATAGTATTTTAATGTCTTTCTAGAAGGGTGAAGGAAAAGAATAAATAGAGGTAAGAGGTTCATTATTTGTAATCTGATTATTGTGAGTTGCATTTGATATAAACTTGGGAAAAGAAACTAAGGTTTTTGATTTTAGTTAGCCAATGTAGAACATCAATTCCTCAATGTTGAAGCCATTTGAGGTGGTGAAATATCCACTAAATTTGGCATTTGGGAGAGCTTCACTCTGAAGTTCTATTTGTGATTAAATTGGAGAATACATTTTGGTCGCTACAGCACACATGCATGATGTCGTGCTATAGTATTTATGTTTGATTCATTTTCATTCATGGGCATTGCTATTATTAGGTTCCTCTAACAACTATTAGTAGTTAGTGTTCTAATTTTTAGGCATATGGTTTTGCTATGATAATTTAGAATTAGATTTTGGCATTACTGTAGTCATTATTGTAAGGCCATGTTTAATAAAGGAGATACATGTTGCATAACATTTGTTTGACAAAATGTCCATCTAAGGGCATATATGATTAGCATAATAAATTTATTTTAATTTCTTTTCAAAATATCAATTGGTTGTAGGTATGCATTCTTTATCTAGTTTCCATATATATGCATTGAAAATACCAATAGAATTGCACTTTCATATTAGTTCATTGTAAGAGCTGTTGTAATATCATTTGCAAACATTCTAAATTTCTTAGCATTGAGAGCTAGCATACAAGTGTTTGACAATATTGCTTGAGCTAAAAGTAGTCAATTTGGGTGAGGGAAATTACATTGGTATTAGAGCTAAATCCTACCATCCTGAGGGTTTAGCAATCACAAGCCACCTAGAGTTGGCTCTCATAGATTTTTCACTATCAAGAAATATTTGTTTGATAGGTAACAAGATTTCTATAGGCAGCTAAACATAAGAGGTGATAGGCAAGAGTGTAGCCCACCAAGAGACAATAGGAATGAGGATTAGGAAATAAGGAAAATTTTCAAAGTAATGGTTACAAGACAAGAGCGAATGGTACAAGCTTTGTAGGCAATCACCACCATGGTTAAGCACATGAACCCAAAAAATATATGGAAATAGGAACAAGGGGATAATAGGAAAGTAGTGGAATCACCTAAAGCTCATAGAACTCTTTCTAGAATATCAGATAGACCCACATGCCCTACATTTGTTAGAGAGCAACTAGTATAGGAACCAACGAAGGAAGTTAAGGATGAGACATGTGTAGATATCCTTATGGCTACAAATGATGAATGGGAATTATTAGTTCCTCAAGGTCGGGAGAGGATGGCATTTGAACACTTTGTAAATCAAAGGAGGAAACATTACAAGTCACTCAGAAAGGATAGGAGGCTTAGGGGTCAAAATAGTAAGTTGAAGAGGGCTATGCACAAGCTTACTATGCCTACATTCAATGGGAGTGGTCACATGATGTCTCAAGCTTGGATTCATAAGATTGGCACATTCTTGGAACTAAGGCCAATGACATATATTGAAGCTATCAAATATGCCATTTTACATTTGGAGGGAGTGACACATGAGTGGTGGTATAATGTTATTGTAATACTTCAGCATAATCAGGTGACAGAGTACCAGGACTTTGTGGATAGGTTGGTTGAAATATTTGACAAGAAAGATCCAGAGGTTTACTTCTAGGAATTAGCAAAGCTGAAACAAATAAGAAACTTGGAGTATTTCATTAGTGAATTTCAATGGTTGACAGTCATGGTGCTAAACATTTCAAACAAGAGGGCCCATTAGAACCACTAAGATTTTGGATAAAGGTATTTGATCCCATTTCTTTATGGGAAGCTATGAAAAAGGAAAGAAGGATGCAACATGTAGTCCCAAAAAACAAATTTCAGTCCAATGGAGTATCTTCTATTAAGGATAACAAACCATTTTATAAAAAACCAAAGAGGATTGATTCCAAAGATAAATATCCAACACCTTTTGACAGGGAAACATTAAATAATTTTAGGAACAAAAAATTATGTGTCTACAGTAAGGTACCCTATGATGCAAACCATGATTGTCTTCTTAGACCAAAGGGAAAAGCTAATAGAGTTATGCGGGCATACTATGAGGAATCAGAATTAAATAATTTAGACTAGTAATCTAATATAGAGTAAATAGATGGTAGAAAAAGGAAGACAAGGTTGAAAACTTTTCTAAAATGAAGTCCAAGGATGGGGAAGGAGATGGGAAACTTAGGGAAGCTTGTCTCACTATTATTAAGTAGGAAGGATCATTTTGAATGAGAGGAGTACTTGCTAGACAACGAGTTATAACTTTGGTTGATACTAGTGCAACTCATTATTTTATTGATGCTAGGTTGTTGGAGAAGCATGGAATACAAATAGAGGAGTTTGGGAGAATTAGAGAGAGGGCACCTGATGGATATGTCCTCAATTATGATCGTAAGAATACTAGACTCCCATTGGAAGTTAATAATTATGCCTTTAAAGAAAATTTCTATGTTGTGCCTATTGGAGATACATATATAGTCCTTGCGATGAGTTGGTTGTGTGATATTGGTGAGTTCACTCTTTATCACAAGGAGATGGAGATGAGGTTTAAAGTGAATGGGAAGACATAAATTCTTAAGAAAATCAGGGACACTAATTTCAAAATTGTCTCTTTCTAGAGGTTGGCTAGATTGATTCAATATGATCAGGTAGAGTGGGCAGCAATGTGTATCTTAACATTAGGATTAAACCATAGACAAAAATAACAATTACATAAAAAACATAAACAATATTAGAAAATAATATATCACATAGAAAAGAACATAAGACACCAAAATTTAACGTGGTTCACCCAAAACCTAGGCTACGTCCACCAAATAGCAAGTTAAATATTTTATGATCGAGTGATTACAACCTGATTATAATCCATAATCCCTTATAGCTCAATACCACTGCAAGAACCAATTTTTGCATCACCTTATGAAACCACCCTAACCCTAAGCCCTTTTATACAAGTAGTTTTTCTATTTTAGGGTTATATTTAATAATTACATGTTGGCCCAAAATCTTGATAAAATAGGGCCCAAAAACATTTTTGGCGCGATGCCATATGGGGCTTCCACTAGATCAAACCAACTTGGACTGTGTTGTTCATTTACTCCAATTCATTCTAGAAGACCAGCCAAAGCTAAAGAGGAATTCAACTTCTCCCTTGTCACTACCTTTGTAAACATATCTGTTAGATTGTCATCTATATATACGTTGTCCAAATTTAATTATTCATTATCCAAAATAGGTTAAATGAAATGGTACCACAACTATATGTGTTTTTTCTTTGAATGCAGAGCCGAATTCTTCACAAGATGAATGACACTTTGGCTATCTACAAAAATTTAATTAACCCTTTGAAGGTGTCCCAATTCTTCCAAGAAAAATTGAAGCCATAACATCTCCTTAGCTACCTCTATAGTAGAAACATACTCTGCCTCTATAGTGGATAATGCATTAACCTTTTGAAACCTAGAAACCCAGATCACCGTTGCCCCACCAACAATAAAGACATAACCTATAACACTCCACTTGGTATCAATATCCCCTACTGAATTCAGAGTCAATATAGCCCTATAAATCAACAGTAGAGCTCCCAAAGTGTAAACACTTGCTAGATGTTCCTCTCAAATATTTGAGAATCCATTTGACTACATTCCAATGCCCAATTCTTGGATGACTCATATACCTACTAACGACTCCCACTACATGTGCAATATCTAGCCTAGTACATACCATAGCATACATCAAGCTTCCTATAGCTAAAGGATAGCGTATCTTGGACATCTTATTCTCCTCTTCTCATGTCTTAGGACACATCTCCTTAGTCAAATTCAAATGACCAGGTAAAGGTGTTCTGACAACTTTAGCATTGTCCATAGAGAAAGGTTGCAACACCTTCTCAACATAATCATCTTAAGATAGCATCAATTTCCTATTCTTCCTATCTCAACAAACCTTCATACCAAGGATTTTTTTTGCTACCCCCAAATCCTTCATAGAAAATGCATGTGCTAATTGGCGTTTTAGCACCTTACTGTGATTTATGTTACACACAGGTACAAGCATATCATCAACATTTAAACATAAAATAATATAGCTATCATCATCCGACCTCTTAATGTAAACACAATGATCTAAATGACACTTGTTATATCCACATTCATGCATGAACCTATCAAATTTTAGATACCATTGATGAGGTGCTTGTTTCAAGCCATATAAACTTTTCTTCAATTTGCACACTAAATTCTCCTTACCCTTGACCTCAAATACCTATCGCTAAGCCATATATATCTCTTCAACCAAATCACCATTAAGGAAGGTTGTTTCAACATCAAGCTACTCAATATGAAAATCTTTAGTAGTCACAATACTTAAAATAGTACGGATAGAAGTCATTTTAACAATAGGAGAAAATATCTCATTAAAATTCATGCCCTTTTTCTATGCAAATCTTTATACAACTAACCTGGCTTTAAATATTTTTTTACCTCCATCCTCTTCTTTCAACCTATAAACCCACTTATTCTGTAAAACCTTTTTACCTATAGACAACTTGCATAAATCCCACGTCTTATTTTTTAGCAAATAGTCCATTTCTTCTTTTGTTGCAGACTCCTACTAAATCTTAGTATCCACCTACATAGATTCATCATAACATTTAGGTTCACTAGCATCTGTTAATAAAATAGAATACAAAGAGGGAGAACATATTTTTGGAGGTTTACTTATTCTTCTTGACCATCTAACATTCATTGTGTTTCATGGTATTTGTTGTTGTGGTTATTGCACATCATGAGGTATGGCTCGAACATCATCTTTTGGAGTATCATCCAACACTACATAATCATCTTCTTTCTTCTAAGGTTGCTACAACAAATCTTTGTACAACACTTTCTCATTGAATATGACATCCCCACTTCTTATAATTTTATGATTTTCAAAATTTCAAAGTCTATAGCCAAATTCATTAATGTCATAGCTTGGTTCTATTTTTAGAATCAATATGAGCAATGCTTCACAATCAAAGGTTCCAAGAAAGGAATAACTCACCTTCTTACCAGTCCATGCTTCCTTTGGAATACCACAACTAACAGGAGTAGAGGGACCTCTATTAATCAAATATATAACACTATTGACAACCTCTACCCACATGTGTAAGGGCAACCCAACATGCAACCTTGTGCTCCTTACATGCTCCATTATAATCTTGTTCATGCATTCAACCACTCCATTTTCCCGTGGATTCCTTGGAATAGTTTTCTGTCTATGAATACCATTAGTGGAGCAATAAACCTCAAATTCATGACTGAAATAATCACCAACATTATCAAATCTAAGACATTTTAATTTCTTACCAGTCTAATTTTCAACCAAGCATTTCCATTTCTTAAAAGTTTGAAATACATCATATTTTTGTTTAAGAAAATAAATCTATACTTTTTGAGTTTCATCAATAAATGTAACATAATAATGAGATCCACCAAGGGAAGATGTCTGAGCTGGTCCTCATACATCAATATGCACAAGCTCTAATTTCTCTCTTTTATTTTCCTTCCCAGTCTTCACAAAACTCACTCTCTTTTATTTTTCATACACAAAACTTTTAGAGAAATCCATATTAACACATTTCAAACCTAGTAGAACTTTCTTTGAATGAACTATTTCCATACCTTTCTCACTCATTTTCCCAAGTTTGTTATGTCACAACATTGTATTTTAATTTATAGTAGCTATTTGTTCTCCCTACTCAATCATAGCAATTATTCCTGAACATTCATTTTTCTCAAAAAAAAATTAAATTAGAAGGAACAATATGACCTGTACAAAGATATAAGGTGCCTACTTTCACACCTTTTGCTACTACAAGGGAAACTTTTGAAACCTTTCAATTTTTATCATTAAAAGTGACTACATAACCCTCATCACCGAGTTGCTCTTCTAAAATTAAATTTCTACTCAGCCTTGGAACATTTCTTTCCTCATGTAGTAGCCAATGATTCTCATTCTACAACTTAATCTTAAATTTTCCCTTTCCAACGATCTGATAGGATTCATTATCCTCCAACTAAACAAATCCAAAATCCCCTTGGATATAATCAATGAAATAACTTCTATGAGGTGTAGTATGAAATGAAGCACAAGAATTTAAAACCCATGAATTGTCAACACTTTCTAAAGATAGAAGCAAAGCATCCTCTTCAAATTTATTACTTACCACATTTGCCTCCTTGTCTCCATTTGGTTTATCTCCTTCATTTTTATTTTGAGTCCAACAATGTTTCTTTTGATGCCCTATTTTACCATAGTACAAGTAGTCATTTGGTCCTCTCAATTGAGACCTCCTCCTGTTTGACTTTCCTCTTGATTTTTCACAATTTTTGGAATTACTTCCTCTCTTAGTCATTCTACCTCGACTTTGTGCATTCAAAGAACTTCCTAGAGTAGATCCACTTGAGGTTTTCCTATGAGTTTCCTCGCTCAAAATAGCACTAATCATATCATCATATTTTAGGGTATTAGATCCAGAAACTAAATTACTCACAAGAATTACCATGCCTTTCTAGCTTTCACGTAAAGAACACAAAATCAAGAAAGCCCTATTTTCTTCATCAAAATGAATACCCACAAAAGATAACTAACTAGTAACAGTATTAAACTCATTTAAATGATCCACAATGGATCCACCTTCTATCATTTTAATCTTAAATAATCACTTCATGACAAATACCTTGTTTGAAGCAGAGGGCTTTTCATACAATTTCTTTAGGGTTTCCATCAACTCTTCTATCATCTTTTCTTTTGTAATATTAAATGCCACCAATGGTGCTAGGCATAATCGAATACTTCCAAGTGTCTTTCTATCTAAAAGATCTCATTCGTTATTTGACATAGATCCTTGATCCTTGGTTTTTCCTTCCAATGACTTCCATGAATCCTTTTGATAGAGATAGTCCTCCATTTGTATTTTTCATAACTAAAAGTTCTACCCATTAAACTTGTCAATCCTTAGCTTAATCTCATCTGCCATTGCTCCCACTCAACTGTGAGACTCCCACTTAACCAAGAGACTTTTCTACAAAAGATAATTGAAAGACAACCTTACTCTGATACCACTTCTTAGGATTAAACCATGGATAGAAATAACAATTACATGCAAATATCAACAATATCAAAAAATAATAAATCATACAAAAAAGAACAAAGGAAACCAAAATTTAACATGGTTCACCCAAACCTTGGGCTACACCCACCAAATAGCAAGTCCAATATTTTGTGATCCAGTGATTATAACTTGATTACAATCTATAATCCCTTACAACTCAAAACTACAGAAAGAACCAATTTTACATCACCTTATGAAATAACCCTAACCAAAGGCTCTTTTATACAAGTTTTTTTTTTCTATTTTAGGGTTATAATTAATAATTGCATGTCTGCCCAAAATCCTAATAATTAATTTTATGTTTATTTAATAATAGTTGATCTCTAGCCTTGGATCATGCGAACTCATGGGGTGATCCTAACTCCCCCAGCCCCTTTCTTTATGAATATGTAACTTTACTATATTATTTCCTTTTAATATAAGGAAGGGACTATTCATCACAATGAAAAATCATGATAAAATTTATGAAGTATGTACAATACTTCCCTAATCAGTCACCACAAACTAACAATTAATTTCAATATAGGAGAAACAATACAAGATTGAAGATCCTCCTGATATTTAGAATATTAGAGTTAAACACTCTAAGGTATTCATTGACATTCCACCAAGTAAACCACCAAACAGGGGTATTGAGCACATCATTGTGTTAGAGGAGGGGGTTAAGCCCATCATGATTACACCTTACAAGCATCCAAAGAGGTTGAAGGATGAAATTGAAAAAACCATAAAAGAGTTACTTGCTATGGGCAACATTAGACCAAGTAAGTCTCCTTTCACTTCTTTAGTGGTGTTGGTGAAGAAGAAGGATGGGACATTGAGGATGTGCATTGATTATAGGGTGCTCAATAGGAAGACAATTAAAAATAGGTACCACATTCCTATGATTGATGATTTGATTGATGAGCTTCATGGGGCTTACTTCTTCTCAAAAATATATTTGAGATTAAGTTATCACCAGATCAGAGTTAGAGAGCATGACATCAAGAAGATAGTCTTTGGATGTCATTATGGCCATTTTGAGTTTGTAGTTATGCCATTTAGCCTAATTGATGCACCTACTACTTTTCAAGCAATAATGAATAGGGTTTTCCATCCTCAATAGAGGAAATTTGTACTTGACATAGTGTTGGATATATTGGGCAGAGAGTCCTTGTATGCAAAGAAGTTGAAATGTGATATGGGTATGATAGAGTTGTTGTATTTGGGTCACATCATCAGTGCAAAAGGTGTATGCATGGATCCTGAAAAGATTCATGCCATTATGGAGTGCCCTACACAGGTGGTAGAGTTGTTCTTCAAGGAGATATTTAGATTACATGGCTTACCTTGGAGCATTTTGGGTCATAAAGACAATAGATTTATGAATCATTTTATGTAGGAGCTATCTAGGTTGTGTGTAATAAAGCTCACTTTGAGTACTAGCTACTACCCTTAGATAGATAGTTAGACAAAGATAGTGAATAAATGGGTAGAGGGATATCTCCAAAATTATATAGGTGGACAATAGAAGGCATGGGTAAAGTAGATTTAACTCTATGAGTATTTTTACAATACCACTTATCACATGTCTATTTAGATGTCACTCTTTATGGTGTTGTATGGGTATGGTGCACCCAATTTTATGGATCTACTTTTGAGTAATAGTAGAGTATCCATTGTAGGTGATCTTTTATAAGAGAGTCAAGACATTGTTAAGACTCTCAAGGATAATACAACCAAGGCACAAAATTAGCCAAAGTAGTATGCACACTAGAAGAGGACTGAGTGGACTTTTGAGGTTGAAGATATGGTGTATCTTATGTTACAGTCTTACCATCAATCCATTCTCATGAAGAGTGGTGCTGAGAAACTTAAGCCATGATACTATGGTCTATTCATGATTATCAAGAAAGTGGGAGAGGTGGCTTATGAGTTAGACTTTCTAACAGAAAGCAAGGTGCACAATGTTTTGCATGTGTCACACCTCAAGAAGTTGCTAGGACATCACATTGTTCCTTCTACAATGCTTCCACCCTTGGAAAATGAGGGAAAATTCATATTGGTTCCAAAGCCTATCATTGATTTTAGGGGAAGAAACTTGAGGTGACACACTATAAGGGATTATTTAGTGAAATGGAAGGACCTATAGTAGAGGATGCACCATAGGAGAATGAGGAGATTTTGCAGCATCTAGACTTGAAGTTTCTTGAGGACAAGAAATTTTAGGGAGGGTGTACTGTAATATCCCCATCTTTTTAGCATCTCAGTGGAGTTCTTATCATTTACATTCTCCAAAGGCTAAGTGAAGAAATAAGGAGAAATTGATTAAATTAGTTTATTATAATGTCATTAAATAAATGAAAATAAAAAGGTGAATTTATATTTAATAAATTTATTTTTTTAGAAGCACAATTAATAAAATTTGTATTGCAAGGGAGAAGCTTTTAGAGAGTTCATTTTCTAGAAATACAACTAATTATTACATTGGAAATGGGGAAGCTTCTCGAGAATGCAATTAAATAATATTTTATTTCTTTCTAGAAGGGTGAAGGAAAAGAATAATTAGAGGTGAGAGCTTAAGTGTTTATCATCTGATTATTGTCAATTGCATTTGGTATAAACTTGGGAGAAGAAATTAAGGTTTTTGATTCCAGTCAGCCATTGGGGAACATCAACTCTCTAGTGTTGTAGCCATTTGAGGTGGTGAAATATTCACTAAATTTGGCATTTAGGAGAGCTTTATTCTAGAGTTCTATTTTTGTTTAAATTGGAGAATACATTTTGGCTGCAACAGTATGCATGCAGAATGCCACACTGCAATGTTTATGCTTGATTTATATATTCTTGGGCATCACTATTATTGGGTTCCTCTTGCAACTATTAGTAGTTAGAATTGTAATTTTTAGGCATATAGTTTTCTTTGATAATTGAGAATTAGATTTTGGTATTATTGTAGTCATTACAAAGCCCATGAGAATGAATTTAATAATGGAGATACACATTGCATATCATTTGTTTGATGAAATGTCCATCTAATACAATATATGATCAGCATGATAGTTGTATGTCAAGTGTTTGTCAAAATGTTAATTGGCTATAGGTATGCATTTCATATCTAGTTTCCATGTATATGCATTGAAAATACCAACAGAATTGTGCTTGCATATTAGTTCATTGTAAGAGGTGTTGTAATATCATTTGCGAACATTCTAAATCTCTTAGCATTGAGGGGCAATATAAAAGTGTTTAACAATACTCCTTAAGCTAAAAGTACTTAGTTTGGGCAAGAGATATTACAGTGGCAGCTAGTCAAATGAATTTGGCATGTCATAGCAAGTCCTTTTTTCACACTTGACATTCTTAGGTTGAAAACATTGTGTATGTTTGTGTCATAGAAGTTTGCATTGAATGAGTTTGGGCATGTTAGGAAGCCTTCTCTCCTTTTTTAGCATGTCTTCCAAGCACAAAAATGTCTCTCATTGTTGAACCTAGCACTTTGATACCATATGTAACAAACAAATTTTCTTAACTAAAAGATTAGGGTTTAAAACTGGTTTCAAATAAATATGAAACTAATACTTCAACTATATAACCTAAATAAAACATTTTCAATTCCAATTTATGAGATAATAACCATTAACACTATGATATTCAATATTCACAAAACAAAGTAAATAAATAGCTAGCGATAAATGAAGAAACATTCAAAACTAAATGGAGAGTCTTGAACTGGTTGTGGAAGCCTTTGCTTCTAGATAGGAGGATAAGAAACTTATCTTAGGCTTAACCTCCCAACCATTGACCATATCCATCCCCACACAATATTTGGAAAAGAAAGGCCCTCCCTAGCCTAGGGCTAGGCTTGGGGCACTACTAGCCAACCATCTAAGAAATACCAGTGTTTAGAATGTCCACATAGTTATGGAAAAACATGTCTGAAAAATTGGTGCTACCGACAACATGTGATCTTTAGAGGGTAAGCATGCCTTTAACGACCTTGGTAAAGGTATTTAGACAGGTTTGTAGTACCCAATCACCACTGTTCAACTTGACAATGGCATAATTAAGTGGACATGCATGAGATATTTAATAATTCTTTTAAAAGTAATAAATTTATTATATAACTTTTGATTCTATTTTCAGGTTCTTGTAGATTTTCCCTCACCTCTTCACCCTCTTTCTTGGCTAACTAGCTAGGTGAGTCCTAGGTGTCAAATCTCAAAATAATTCAACTCTTTTTTCTAAAAACCTCAATTGGTATAAAGAAATAATATAAATTCATTACTATCAATGATACTACTCTTAAAACCCAAGAGTTTCTTTAAAGAATTTACAAAGAAATAGCTTGAATATGGAATTTGACTAAAAGCAAGAGGTGACTTGGCATAACAAATACATTTCATTCAGACTCAACATGGATAGATGGACTCTTCAAATATTTGATTTGATATTATAGTCAAACAGTAATATATAGAATTCATTGACATAATTCTTGCTTCTATGTTTTCAAATGCATACATATAATAAATATGAAATGAGAAAAGTTGACTAGATAACCTGATCAAAATAAATGTTGAGGTTGGGCTTGACTCTATACAATTGGCTCTTGGAAGTGCATAATCCAAAATCAGATAAGCAATGACTCAATTTTTCAATCAATTGCAGCAAATAATGATGATAGAAAATAAGGGAGTAGAGATATTTATTGCAGAACATGAGTTTTTAATTATCCTTAATTGCATATGAAAGAAGACATTCAAAGAAAATATAAAGGCTTTCAAGAAGCCATGGCTCTTGGAGTAGTTATAAAAAAAGAAGAAAACTAACTTCTTGAACCACCGATAAATATATGATGCCAAGTGTTCATTCTTGTATCTTATAAAGAAAAAATAAATATGAGGAAAAATTTGAAGGTTACTAAATATAAAAGGATAAATTATAAAGTTATACATACATACATACATACATACATACATATGTATGTATGTATGTATGTATGTATATATTTACACATATATATTATTTTGAATGGTGACATTATATTACTATCATGTGTCCAAGGTTATATCTACTAAAGTATGCATATCCAAATACGTGTATTTCTTGGAAGATTATTTTATCTTCATATCTTCTCAAGGTAAACATATATTTACATGTATGTATTTTAATAAATATGAGCTTGTATAAATTAATACTATGCTGGCACCATACTTTTATACCTATGTGCACATACATATATATGTATTATTTGAAGTGATGAGGAAGTCAATATAAACCATTATAGGTATGTACTTTGATTAAATTAAAATGCTTAATGTTTTAATGATTGTTGAATAGCTCATATGCATCTAATGATTGTACCATGTTATGCAAGTGGCTAGGTCCTTACCAAGATAGTTAGAGGTCATACCTGTCAATTAGGTAAATGGAATAAGGTAGTGCCCCATTCTGTAGATGCCATTAAGCAATGCTTTTCCCCTTCGTCTGCTCCTACAATCACCTGTGCAACATTTTCCACAATAATAACAAGTTCCCAAGCTAAATCCATATCAATAATTAACATAGGTAATAGTTAAGAAATTAGTTAATAACCATGATTCCAAAACCAAGCAACTACTAATTACTATCATCAACATATGACAAGTAATAGTTAACAACCATCATCATTAAATGGTTGTACATAATAATTGATAACAACCAATTTTATAGGAAATAATGGTTATATTTAACTACCCTTTTCACATGAACGGGAAAGAAAAATCTATTCAACTCAATGGATATAATAATTTTAATTAGCTCAAAATTCTAGGCTATAACAATTTGAATGACTGACTTGTTGCATTTAATACATGTAGTGTTTTATCATGATGTGGATCGATCACGGGGATGTGTGTGGACCTATTTGGGTCTTGGTTATTTCTCCTATGTCTATTTAATGATTGTTGTAAGCTAACTTAGGAATGCTATGTTTATTAGGGTTTATAGATGATTCTTTTTTTAATAGGCGAACTTGTGGCCATGTAAGTATATAACAGGAGTTTGGGTAGTATTTATGAATCAAAGGAGATTAACAGTTATTCATGGAAGGAATGTGGAGTTGAAAATTTGGGAGTAGAGTTATTAGCAGTGTGGGCTTAGGAAACAAGAAGATTGCTTGGTGGCTTGTGAGCACAAGTTTAGATCTTGGTTGGGGTTTCTACCAGATTGTTGTGTTATTATAGATATAGGCTATCTAGGGTTATTGGATCTTGAAACATCTTTTAGAATTGTGATTGTAATTGCTTGCAAATTTGGGGTAGAGGTATTAGCAGTGTGAGCTTAGAAAACAAGAAGATTGCTTGGTGGCTTGCGAGCACAAGTTTAGATCTTGCTTGGGGTTTGATTACTTGGTGGCTTGCGAGCACAAGTTTAGATCTTGCTTGGGGTTTCTACCAGATTGTTGTGTTGTTACAGATATGGGTTGGCTAGGGTTATTGGATCTTGCAAGGTCTTGTAGAACTATTATTGTAATTGCTTTGTATTTGGCTGTAACTAAGAAGGCCTTACAACCCAACACATTGTATGAAATCAGTTGTTTTATGGATAAAGATTTGAGTTTGATATTAGATCTTGTATTTTATGTCATGTTTTCATTGTGTGGTCATTGTCGGGGACTAGATCACCTCCATTAGGGGTAAATCTAGTCTTGCATTGCATCAACTTGTGATTGAGTAGAGGCCATGACCCTCCTGACTCTTGTGACCATCTCTTGCAAATACTATTCCAAGCCACTACCACTGAGCTTTCTCAAAGGCTCCTATATATAGTCATGTTGAAGAATTTGCAACTGTCTAATAAGAAAGGTGTCTATCTCTAGTGAATGCTCCTACTCTAACCCTTATCTCTGTAGGTGAATGCTCTTGCTCTAACTCTATCTTCCTGATAGGTGAGTTCTCCCCATCCCGGTTCACTATTTTGTGTGGAGGCAATGCTCACCATAGAGATGTAAGGGTCATCTCAACTCATGCCATAAGTGTCATATTATACTCATTGAGCCAAGAATCTACTACTGCTCTCTTAACCTCTAACATAGCACTACTCCCCAATATCGATGTCTCTTGTAACAACTCACCAATCAGCTTTACTCAGTCTCTGTCCCAACTATCTCCATTTGTGGCTTTCTTTCCTCTCTTATAGGAAAGTCAACAGTCGACAACTCCACACTCAACAACTCATCGACCATGGACTTGACTCTTGTCTTCACTATCTCATGTCATCTTCTATTGGAGGTCCTACTGCCAAATCCACTAACTTTTTCATTGACGGTGCAATTCCCTTTGGCATACATACATGGTGTTCTCATTGTGATAGGTACTTTTTTGGTTGAGTCCTGGCACTAGAAATGCATCGAGAGTAATTCTCATGGGTATAGATGGTATCAAGGAAGTTGTGTTTGAGAGAAGTGAGTGGGCAAATAGGATCCATGCTTCCCCACTAGGTATATCCATTCCTTTTGGTATTACCGAATCTTCTATTTCCCCTCCAATCGTTGCACTACCTCCACTGTCTTCTAACATCTCACTAGTATCCTTTCAACCACTATAAACATTACCGTCTAACTTGGACACCACTTGGTGTCTTGTCTTCAGGCTCGTCAAAATACTAACTATGTCCAAACGTTGCCAATAGAAAATGGGTGGCTCCCTTGGTGCTAGGCTTCCTTGTGGCTGTATCTTCAGCTTCTAAATGGGTACCTGTGTATGAGTGGCCTCTAGAAAAAGCCCTATGGCCTAGTGAAACATATAGAATGTCTTGTGTTGAAGAGTCATAAACTCATACATTCGCTTTACTAATAAAGATGCCACTCATACGCTATACCATTTCTAAACCCATTTCTCAACTAAATCTGCAGTAGGGCAATGTCAAAGACCTGACTCAAACCAATAAATCTGCTCTTTACCCTTTATCACGTCCATGAGACATCACTACTCACCAGGTTTCACAAAGTTCTTTTTGTTGCAAACATTCTTGGTGGTTGTACTAGTAATATAACCCATTGCCGCTGCCACCAAAGTCCATGAAACTAGCTTCACTTTTCTTTATCCTCCCAAGATATTTTCTTTTTCTTAGCCTCAATCTTTTTTTACTTTTGTGCCAGGAGTCCCAAACACCCTTGTAAAATCAGCCGTTGTGTAATTGATGGTGATGTCGGTGCCCAACACTAGAACTCGCTCTAGTGGCTATGTTTGTTGTTTGTATTGCTCGTCATTCTCAAAGGCCCTTCATAATCTCGGATGTAAAAGATAGGCATTTGTATGGCCCATTGTACCTATAGCAATTGCCCTTTTATAAAACTGAATCATCTATCTCTTGCCACCATATTCTACTTTCTAAATCATTCAAGCCTCTAAATTGCATAGTTCGTGGTGTAACGACATCCTTTTGGGCAGCAATTTGAACCTTGGGTTTAAGCTTTATCTTTGTGTTGGTGCTTGCATCTACTTTGCCTGCAACTTACACCAGAAGATAAAGCCCTTGCGTCTTTTCTCATGCCAGAACTACTTAACTGTGACACCTGTAACTATGTCTTCCAATTTTTATTTCTCTTGGAATCCATCAGTAATGAACTCCTTTGTTGTTAAATGTAAGAATAAGAGATGACAATCGGCTATGGTAATGTGTTACACTGCCAACCCTTTTTTTTTCTATTTCCCTTCCATGGGCAGATGCTGGTCTTTCACCATACGATTAACTATTTCGCTTTTGGAATCTGTCTGATAATTAGAGCATAGTAGGTTGCAATAGCAACCATTGGGTGCATGCAATTCAATCGCATATTAGAGACAACAACTAAGAACATATAACATCAGATAAATATCAGAGACGCCTCCTATAACGGAGACAATTTCATATATAACATCTAAACACCAGAGACGGCATATCTATGTTTTAGAATATTTGTTATCTTATACATTGCAGGATATGTAACATAAGAAAGATGAGATACATCCATACTGGGTATCGTGCATATTATATATTGTTATATTAGAAACAACCATTGTATTACAAGTGCATTCTCAATTTGTAGTAGGGTATTCATAATTACTAGTCATTCCTTACTTGCATATATACATGGAGACATTGCATTTATAATTTATTATTGTAGCATTTGGAACTACCAGTCATACATACTATTATTTATGTTGGGATTGCTTGCCGGTTTCAATGTTGGACGCCAGAAAATGTCTTGGGTTGTCGGTAAATGGCCGAAAATTAAGCTTTATCGTTAATTATCTTGACGATGACAGCTGAAAAAGGCAACATCCAAAACCTTCCCCATTAATTGTGAATGGTCTTTCTCTGTTTGAAGGAGGCGTCAGGTGGCTACTGCGCAGTGTGTGGTTGGGGGGCGAGACCATAGCTGGACCCCTCAGCAGTATGTCGGTAAGGAAACGCCAAAAAACCAAAAAAAAATCTCACTGCCAGCTAGTGTTGAAGCTGATGTGTCAAAGATAGCAGGGAAGGTAATATTTCTGTAATGTACATGCAATACTTTTGCAGCATTATTTAAATGGGAAAAAGCCAAAACATGTATGATTGACCCCTGGACTTTTTGCTCCCTTCTACGTTAAAACATTTTAGTTTAAGCTGTCATTAACCTTTTCCAATTATTAAACTTACTATTTAATAATTTAGTAGAATGATATTTCTATTTATTTAAAAATTAATTTAATTATCAATTTCATATTAATTAACATTTTGTGAAAATAAAATGTAATGAATATAAGGGTATAATTTTAGGATTGATAGATATATATGGTGGTGTTGTTCATTTCAATGGTTCCGATTTAATACTTAATTAAAAATTTGATGAAGAGGTGTTGAGATTCATACATAAATAATTTTTGAAAATTAAATGAGAATCATATACAAATTAGGTGTAAGATCTAAATATAAATACAATATTTAACTTAAAAGTTTAACTTTTATTTTAATTATTGATTGATAATGTGTCTAAGTACGGCATGAGCATGTATGTAGATTTGTCAAATAAAAGAAAAATAGTCTACAAATTTGAGGACAAGAATGACAAGAAACTGTTACAAGGATTCACATATCTATTTTTTTTTAAAGTGATATGATTTAGATCAAATTTAAATATGATGGAAAAAAAGAACTAAAAAAAGAACATATAGACTGTAACAAAATGATATTTATTTAAAAAACTACTACAATAATAAATCACAAAAGTTTGATGGATTTTTTAAAATTTATGCTTGCAAGAATGAAGATTTCTAATTACAAGCTTAAGTCATGGCAAAAAGAAGCTCATCAATTTATTTTCTACACATTATACATTTAGTAAAATTATATGAATTTAAATTAAATAAATTAAATGTTTTAACACATGTTTGGTTATTACTTAAAATTAAAGAAACTATAATATTAAACTTTATATTTTTTCTTTTGATTTTGGGATTTCAAACAAGTGGAATATTTTCTATTGGATGAAGTTTTGATGTTTACATTTTCGTTCTACTCATTAAATTTTTTATGTTGCTTATTTTTAAAAATAATTATCAATTAGAAAAACAAACAAGAAAATAACAAAAGGGAGAAGAAGAAGGGGAAGGAGGAGGAGATTTAGGAGGAGGAAGATAAAAAAGAGATGAAGAATGTGCCAGAGGAGAAAAAGAAGGATACAAAGGAGAAGACCAAGATGGAGGAGGACAAGAAGAAGATGAAGTGGAAGAAGGAGGTGGAGGGAAAAAAGGAGAACAAATGAAGAATAAGACACAAAACAAGAAGCAAAACAAGGAGAAGGAGAAGGTGGCAAGGAAGGAGGAGGCAAAGGAGAGGACCAAGAAAAACTAGGATAAGGGGAAGAAGATGAACAAGGAGACAATGTGGGATAAAAAAAAAGGGGAAGAAGCAAAAATGATGAGAATAAGAAGAAGAAAGAAAGGAAAAAGGAGAGAATGTAGCAGAAAAGATAAAACAGGAAGAAAAAACCGGAGCAATGGAATGGCAGTTTTATATCTCTCTATTGGTGTAATTATTGCACCTCTGTTAGGTACAATGCTAGTTGTAATTGCATTCATGTCTCATTATTGCAGCATTTTGAATTATCAGTCATATGTACTTAAAAAGTTCATTGTCATTGTATTCATATTTCACTGCTGCAATATTCATAGCTATAATAATTCACATATTTGCATTTCCACTGCATTTTCATGGTACAATTGAAGAAGGAAATCCATAAATTCATGCAGTGCATATAACTAGAAAAAGGGATATTACAACTTTCTTCATTGCCATCTGGGTTGGGGTTCATTGGACCTTGTGCCTACCACAGGGAGCTCAGACAAATTGGGCCGAGTTTTTTTTATCTTAATAGTTTTTCATCTTATAATTTTTTTTTTTTTATCTTAGTCATGTAGAGAGCTTCAAATTACAATGAGTGCAGTGTTAGATTTTTTCACTAGGTTTAGTTTTTTACGCTTTTATTTTTACATGAAATTCATAGTTCTGGAAAGTATTAATTTGAATTACAAACAAACTCCATTTTTGTGACAACTAGAGGAGGTTAGTATTTCACACCATGTTGAAACCAATGACAAAACATTCATTACAGATTTGAATTTGAAGATATTTGCAAAGATGTTTGATGGTGTTCTACGTGAAGTTGTGGAAGAGATTGTTGTTCCTACACAATCTCTGGTATGATAACCTCAAATCTATTTTTTTCAAAACTTTGTTCAACTTCCTTTTTAAATAATGGATATTAAATATATCATACTAGTAGACCTGATGCAAAAATACTTTTTGTATGCACACATGTATTGCTTATGTTAATGATGTTATAAGACCCTATTATTTGTGCCAATAAACTAACTCCCATTACAACCACTCTGTAGCTCATTCAATAATGCATAGAAGCCATATACCTTGAAGTATGTACCATTAAATTCTCTCCAACTCTTTGAATCTATTCTTCCAACATTTATAGCCGAGTAAGGAATCCATAGAAGTGTATGCCGCTTTAGAGAGAACTAAAATTGCTATCTAAAAGGGAAGAAATATGATGTAGACCTTCTGTCTAAGGAGAGAATTGCAAAACAGATGAATCGTGGTAGAAGGCATGGATAAAATGTGATTCAGTATGGATAAACAATACCAATAGTGTACTAATAATCTGGTACATTTAAAAAATAAATTGATTCTTAAACCCGTTTTGCTGCATTTCCCTGGTTGAAGGCTAGTTCTAATATGCACTTAAAGTCTGCCTCTTGAGGGCTGATAATTTCCGTCAAAGGCCAATTGAAGAAAATGGGAGTGCTATGATGGTTGTTTTTTGCAAGTAGGTGCATGGACATAGATTTTTGAAATCCCTTTTAATAGTCTTTTGTGAACCACTGAACATACAAAATTTGTACTATTCCTTTTAAAAAGTCTTTCATTATCCGGTTTTTGTTGTTTGTAAGTTTTCAAATAAACTTTCAAACTCTTGTTTGCATATTCATGCCCAGTATGGAAAATCTTGTTTTGACCAAAACTTGAAACTGATAGGCCAAATCTTTGATTCTTGAAGTACAGAATTCTCACCCTTGATGAGTAGAGATATTATTATATAAATTGTTTAAAACCAAGACCAGAATGACCTAAGATGTTAATCACTTATTTCTGATTAATTGATCACATTTTTTTCGAATGATACATTTGATGGAGATTTTACCTTTCATTTTTCCTTCCAATTTTTTTCGTCACTGTTTTGTTTAATAGTGTTGGACAGGAAATAGTGTATCTTAGATGCAAGTATTCAAAAAACTTGTGAAAATGGTATATAAAATCTAATTGCTCTGTGAAAGTTTTGATTTCTCTAAAAATGTGTATACATGGATTTTAAGATATGCAGTATGTATTAATTGTTGCCATGTAGAGTGATCCAATATTTATTGGCATTTCTCGGAGAGTGACTAATGTTCGACCAACTACTTTCTTCTGCATCAAATGTAGTCTACATTCATCAGATATCTAGAGCTTATATTCAAAAGAAAAAGATGGTTTTGAATCAACCCATCTATGTATCATGCCTAAGGTATTATTGGCTACTTTAAAAGAGATATACTTAGCTCTAACTTGTACCAATTTTTCTAGTGAACTGCATGAATATTTTCATAGTTGAGCTCTATATTTTTTTGATGTTGATTTTCTTTTATTGCTAAGTATGATTTAGCAACTGCAGCATCAGAGATGCCAGGTTGTCACCAAGGTGGGTTTATGACAAAAGAGGCTAAAGGTCAATGAGGTGCAAAATTTTCTTTCTTCTTACCTTAGAAGTTAATATTTATTATTTTCCCTTTAGAATCTATGTATTCTCTTTAGTTCCTAGCTCAAAACTATTTCAACTCAACAAATTATTAACTCAATCTTTCATATAGTTTTGTCGTCCTCCTAGAACTACTACTAATTTCTTTTCCTTTTTTCAGTCAAGCTATGTAGATTAGGTACCCTAGAACTGCAAAGATAACTTGTAAAAAAATCTTCTATAGATAGAGATAAACATCTTTTCACCACCCCAACTTGTGTAAGTGAAACTTTTGGTAATAAGGCTTAAACATGCCGATGAACCCAACTCTTGGATGATCACATCAGTTTGAAAATACTTTATTATTTGATCTTAGTTCCTTTAAAAAATCTTTTTGCCCTCTATCTATGTACTTAGTGTCAGCTAGGAATTTGATCTTAGTTCCTTCAAAAAACCTTTTTGCCCTCTATTTATGAACTTAGTATTAGCTAGGAATGCAGGGATATGAGATCAATTAGTGCTGCTAGAAGCTACCATACTGACGATATGTATTACCTCTACCTTTGTTGAAGCTTTAGGGATTGGTAAAGGAATGCTTCTCTTTCTTTCCTGCTGAAATTCCATCATTGGAGAAGGGTTTTGAACAAAAACTTTTACAACTTGGGAGGATCTAATACTCTAAACCATATCAGTCATTTTTGCAACACTGTGTATCCACTTTAAGGCTGGCTAAGGCCAAAATTCATCTTGAAATAGGAAAATTGTATACTTTATTTTGCATTCTAGAGTGTATACCTTCTCACAACTCTCCACACTATAGATTCACACTTCTCAGATTTTTTAAAAAGATTTTGGCAAAAAATTGCAGTCACATTAAAATATAAGGAATTTACTTACGTTCTCTGCCTTTCAAACATCTTATTCAAATGAACATAAAGGAGTAAATAAGAATAAATAGGTTTTTTCAGAATGTGTTCTTATTTTTGTTTGGATTTTTTCTACGTCATCATTCTTTGCTGAAATCTTTTTCATATCTCATCCTTGACAACAAATTCAATAAACTGAAAAACATCACCCTTTTACTTTCTTAGTCACGTTTGACCTATAGACAATAATAGATATATTCATATCTCACTTTTCCTCACACTCATTCTTCGACGTCCGATACTAAGCTTGGCATAATTAAATAGGGAATAGTTGTGAGCATTTCACACCATTATTCCATTGTAAATGGGGATCCTCTCTTTTTTCTTGGTAGTAGGGTAGTTGGCCCAGGTAGTCTTAGTTTAGTGACAGTTTTCAAGTCTCCAAAACCTAGGAGTTGAGTTTCAGAAACTCTGCAATAAGGGGTCGAGTTGGTCAGGGATGAGTGAGAGATGAGCTGAGTTAGTCAAGGATGTGGATTCAAAAGTTAGGAGATTTGTGATGACATAAATTAACCAAAGTGTAAAAATCTGGAATGAAAGATGCAAAGCAAGAACCAACTAAGTTTTAACCTGAAGAAAAACACTTATGAAACCTTGTTCATGCTTAAAATTTGGCTTAAGTCTGATTTTTTATTTTTGAATCTTTCAAAATCTAAAATCTCCTTAATATCTCCTATGAATCTGAAACCACTATCAAACATCTTGATCGTATATACATGAAATATAACTTTAAAAAATAATAATATGTGAGTTATATGAAGTTAGAATTTGTGAAATTCTCACATGCATCTAGGCCAATCCCAACTGGATATTAAACATCCGCCCAATCCTTGGAAAATTTCTTCTCCAAAAGGGTGATTTCACCCAACTCCTTGTGAATTTCCTCAATCTACATATGTATTTCCACAAATTTCTTGGTGAATTCCAAAATTCACTTGATGCAACTTCACTCAATTGCATGAAGAACTCCTAAACACTTATAATTCTGAACTTGTCAAAGGGCTTAAAATTTGATGAAAGGAATGATAGGGAGCTAGCCATGGAGGGTTAAAAATCATTAAATTCTGAATTGCAAGCATTAATTGTTAGCAACTGCACACATAAGGAAAACTAATTTTATTATTTTCCTATTAAAATTGAGGGCCAACAATTCAATGTAAAAGGCTAAAATTAGTGAGAGGCTGTGATTTTAATAAAATAAATTAATTTTTGGCTCATCAAAGGGAGTTAGCCCAAGTATAAAGGGTATGGCCCTTGGTTCAGTTGTCTATAAGAAGATAGGAAGGGACATAATTTCAAATGATAGAACAGCCACAAAGCAAGTAATTTGGGTTACAAGCAGAGCAGATCATAACCAATTTCCCAGGGAACTTCATAGCAGCAGACCAAGTTTGAGGTGGTTACTAAAGAATGGTAGAAATAGGGCCTTAGGCAGCATCCTAATTCTTCACAACAAGGCTGGGAACCTTAAAGTTTCCAAAAATATTAGAGGCTAGGTGGTGCAAATTACAGACCTGGCTATAAAAAAATAAATTAGAATTTAGAACCTGTATCATACAGAGATTTAGGCATTATGGCCTAGATATTGACACCAACCTGTAAGATAAATGGTTGAAAATTGAGGGGGTTAGTCTTCAAAAGCAAGGAGGACAAACAACATTTTAAGCATCAATTAATCGGATTTCATAAGATTCTGATCATGTGGATTGGCAACCGTGTGCACATGTGAAAATGGTGGCAGTTAATGAATGAGAATACAACTTTGTGAGGAGATTAGTATGAGTGTAGATTCAAATCAAATTGAAATAATTTGAGTTTGGGTTCAAATCGTTAAGTTATTTTGAGTTGAAATGAAATTTTCCTGAGATGGTGTGAATTTCCACCTGAAGCGTGTCTAAGTTGAGTCTGATTTTCACTGATGATTATATACATTTGCCTAAGTCAGAATTGATTTCCACTTTTCATTGGATGCACTTGCCTAAGTCAGGTCTAACTTCCACTTCACATTGGATGCACTTACCTAAGTGAGGTCTGATTTCCACTTCACATTGGACATGTTAAGTTGAAGTAGCTGGAATAGAACTCCTTTGTATCTGTGCTAGTTTTCAGTGTGGTTCTAAGTTCTTTCTCTTCCATTAAAGCTTCTATAGATTTTATCTTATATGTTCATCTCCTTTCGTGAATCCTTAGCATATCATTCGGTTCCAGACTTAGTATGATTATTATGATAGCATCATATCTATTTGGTTCCTTCATGAGCTCTATCGGCATATTGATTCCATTTATTGACATCTTCCAGCTACCTACCATTATTGCTCATTACATTTTCCCTTCATTTCTTTGGCTAGAATGTGTGTTGACTATTGGAATTTAATGTGATGGTTGTCTTGCCCCTAGAGCCAAATGTCCACCTACCACCCCTGATGGATTGCAGAAAGAAAACATGAATGTGGTAGGTGAGTTTTCAAATTTGGAAAAGAGGGCTATGGTAGAAGACAAAAGGACTGTCTCACATTCATTTGAATAGTTAGAAGAAGAGTAGATCAAAAGTTGCAGAGAAGGAAGAAAAAAGAAGTTGATAAGCAGATCCAGTCATCAAAGTGCAAAGAAAGAAGAAAGTTCATTTCATTCCTACAGTTGCACGTGTTTCTTCTCTAGTCATTCTCTAAGTTCGTAGTTTATTGTGTGGTTCGACTTGTGAAGCAGTGATTGCTGCAGGTGCTATTGTATGCAGCCATTAGAGTTGCAAGTTTAAAGTTTAAAGGTTGAAGTTTCATCAGTTTGAAGTTTTAGGGTTATTTTAGGGTTTTCCTAGTTGAAGTTGATTGCTCCCAAATTTTGTAATGTTTTAATTCAAAGTTGAATAAAAAAGAAGTAGGCATAAGCGAATCCATTGCTCTTCTCTTATTTGTTGCATTTGAGAAGATTGTTGTTGAATATTTTAAGTTTTGACTCTCTAGTTTTAATAGTGAAATTATTCATGTTATAAACTTGGTCACTCAGCTTGGTCTTTTCTCTACAGTTGAAGCCGAACTCACTTGGCATCCATTGGTGCTGAGTTTCCCTTTGAGTGCCAAGCTCACTCGGCTCCTTCAGGTGCCAAGCTCACTCTACACTCTCCTACCACTCGGCTCCTTAAGGTGCCAAGAAAATCTAACACTCAACACCTTTACGTGCCGAGAAATTTTTTTAAATTTGTGATTTATTTATTTTTCACATGGTATCAAAGCTTTGAGGCCCCACATCCACAGTGAGCTAGGGCAATTTTTCTAGCATATTTAACATGGTAGGTGATGCAGGAAAGATATGGCAGTAGCCACTCACATTCAATGGACAAAATTATGATACATGGGCAAAGAAGATGAAGACCATAATGGTTGTTAATGATTTATGGGAGTTTGTGATTAATGGGTTCAATGATTTCATAAACCCAACTCAGTATGCTACTATCATAAATGCATAGAAAACTCAGCTAAAAGAGTCAAGGAGAAAGGATGCAAATGCATTAACTCTTATTGAGGCAACAATGATAGAAACTACTTTTTCGAAGATTGCAGTAGCAAATTATGCAAAGGAAGCTTTGGATATCCTTGAGATGAACTTCAAGGGGATTGATAAAGTTTGTACAGTAAAGCTACAAAATATTAGGAGAGAGTTTGAGAACCTTCAAATGAAGGAAAATGAATCAATTGCAAATTTTAGTTCAAGGACCTCCAACGTGATCAACCAACTGAAGTCAAATGGAGAAGACTATCAAGAGTAGAGGATAGTGGAAAAGATATTGAGGAGTTTACCTCATAAACATGACAACTTGGTCATGACCATAGAAGAGGCAAAAGACCTCACTATTTTGACAATGGATGAGTTGATGGCTACTCTTCAAACCCATCATCATAGGATCAGCATATCTAAATCTTCTTATTCCCAAGAGAAAGCATTCAAGGCTCAATCAAATCCAAGAGGAAGGGAGAGAGGAAGAAATGGCTTAGGCAAAAACTCCAAAGGAAGAGATTGAGGAAATGGAGGACAACGAAATTTTGTAGCAGAAAGCTTAGGAAGAGCAGATGGAGCAAGTAGCTCACAAAATACTTCAAGAGGAGGTAAGGAAAACTATAACTCAAATAGTAGTAATGTAGAATGCTACTACTATCATAAGTATGGGCATTATGCAAGTGAATGCTGGAAGAAGCAAAATGATCAGTCAGGACAAGCAAATGTGGCTGATGTGAACATGGGAAGGGGAAACAATGCCACTACTTTCATTATGTGTAATGTTGGTGAAGAAGGAAGCCTTGAGATTTGGTACCTCGATAGTAGATGTAGCAACCACATGAGTGGTAATGAAACCTTGTTTTCATTTATTGACAAGAGTTTCAAATGTGAGATTAAAATGGGTAATAACGGAACCCTACTAGTAGTGGGAAAAGGATCTATTATGGTCTGCACCAAGAAAGGTGAGAAGAACAAAATAAAAAATGTGTATTTCACCCCTATAATGAAGCACAATCTGATGAGCATTGGTGAGCTCATTCAAAATGGATACAAAGTGCTGATGGAGAATGATAGGTGTGTCATTCATGAAAAGGATGGGAGCAAGAACTTACTTGTAGTAGTTCAAATAACAAAGAAGATAATGTTTCCCTTGAGGATAGAGACATGTTTCTCATCTAAAGTTGGTGTTGCACCTCACAAACAATTAGCTCTAAGGAGTGTGATTGAAGACCCTTCACGGCTATGGCATCTCAGGTATGGTCATCTTGGCTATGTTGGTTTAAATTTGTTGTCAAATAAAAGAATGGTATAAGGTTTGCCATGAATAGAAAATTCATGTGACAAGTGTGAGGCTTGTATTTTGGGTAAGCAACATAGGCTTCCCTTTAATTCTAAAAATTCTAGGTGGGCTAGATATCCATTAAAGCTAGTGCATACTAACCTAGTCGATCCTATGCAAGTTACTTCCATTGGGGGGAGTACTTATTTCATGACATTTATTGATGATTTTAGTTGTAGGACATGGGTTTATTTTTTGAAATCTAAATCTGAAGCATTTGATAAGTTTCTTGAGTTCAAAGCCTAGGTTGAAAGAGAATGTGGACACTATATCAAAGTCCTAAGATTAGATAGAGGAGGGGAGTATACCTCTAATTCTTTTGCAAATTTTTGTAGGAAATATGGTATAAAGAAAGAGCTCACAATTAGCTATACACCACAGTAGAATAGAGTGGCTGAAAGAAAGAACAGGACCATTGTTGAAATGGAATGGATCATGATGAAAGAGAAAGGTCTCCCAACTAAATTTAGGGGAGAGATTGTGGCAACAATAGTTTACCTAATTAATAGGTGTCCTACAAAGGTAGTCTGTGATAGAATTCCAATGGAAGTATGGTCGCAAGGAAGATGGATAGTTGAACACCCAATGGTGTTTGGATGTGTTGCATATGCACATGTGCCTAAAGAGAAAAGGAAAAAATTGGATGAAAAAGGTATGAAGTGCATCTTCATAGGGTATAGCTCAGAATCAAAGGCATACCGATTGTATGACCCATTGAACAATGAGATGATTCTCTCACGAGATGTAAAATTTCTTGAAAATCAGTCATGGTATGGACCGACTGATGAATCACCGAGCACCTCAAGTAAAGTACCAATTATGAGTGAAATAGATGTTGATGAACAACAAGAAGAAGGAGCAGATAGAAGAAATGGCAAGCAACCTCAGTCATTGCCAAGCTCCTATAGGCATGATTGAGTGTCAGTGTCAAGTAACAGTGAAGACTACTGGCTAGTTAGCAAATCAATAGTAGTGAAGATTCTGATCCCACACTCTCCTCCTTGTTACCAAGAAAGACCAAGAGTCTTAGAGAGATATACCAAGATGAAAGGTATGAAGATTATGATGAGAGTGTTAATTTTGCATTATTTTCTCATAGTGATCCAATATATTTTGAAGAAGTTGTTAAGGAGAAGAAATGGTGTAAGGAAATGGATGAGGAGATAGATGCTATAGAAAGGAATGAGACATGGGAGCTAACTGAATTTCCTCCCAAAAAGCAAGTGATTGGAGTGAAATGGGTCTACAAGACCAAATGTAATGATGAAGGCAAGATTGATAGGCATAAGGCAAGCCTAGTAGTCAAGGGCTACAAACAATAGTATGGAAGAGATTATGATGAGACATATGCCCTAGTTGCAAGAATGGAAATAGTTCATGCTTTCATAGCAATTGTAGCTTAGCACAAATGGAAGGTATTTCAAATGGATTTGAAGTCTGCCTTCCTAAATGGTATATTGAAATAAGAAATCTATGTGGAGGAGCCACCTAGTTATGAAGTTGCAGGTGAAGAACAAAAAGTATATAGAATTAAGAGAGCTCTTTATGGGCTTAAGAAAGCCCTCAAGAAAGCTCCATGGGTAGGGTACAATAGGAATGACTCATATTTGATGAGAAAAGGCTTTAGCAAAAGCAATGGTGAGCCTACTCTCTACATCAAGGCAGAAAATGGAAATGAGTTGGTTGTTGTCTTGTATGTAGATATTTGGATTTTATTTGTAATAACAAGGTTCTAATTGATGAGTTAAAAGATGCCATGAAAAATGAGTTTGAAATGATAGACCTAGGTCTCTTGAAGTACTTTCTAGACATAGAAGTAAAACAAATATATAATGACATCTTCATCTCTTAAGAAAAATATGCAGGGCAGATCTTGGAGAGATTCAAAATGTAGAACAATAAGGCAGCCCCCACACCAACAACAGTAGGTTTGAAGTTGAGCAAGGAAGACTCTAACAAGAGTGGATTCGACACTATCCAACAGTATGGTTCGAAGTTTAATGTATTTGACTGCAACTCGGCCAAACTTGATGCATGCAGTAAGTGTGATTTTCATATTTATGGAAAAACCAAAGGATTCTCATTGGCATGCAAAAAAAAGGATCCTAAGGTATGTGAAAGGTACCAAGGGATTTGGGATTTTGTATACTGCAACAAATGAATTTAAGTTGATAGGTTATACTAATAGTGATTGGGCCGGAAGTATAGATGATAGGAAGAGTACTTTCGGATATGTATTTCATATGGGATTGGGTGCAATTTCATGGGCATCCAAGAAGTAACCTATTGTTGCTCAATCTATAGCAGAGGCTAAATATATATCAAAAAATGCAGTAGCATGTCAAGCTATTTGGTTAAGGAGGATCTTGACAAATTTGAATGAAAGGAAAGAGGATGGAATCATAATTTATTGTGACAACATCTCATCAATTGCATTGTCCAAAAATCTAGTCTTCCATGGTAGAAGCAAGCATATTGAGATCAGATATCACTTCATTAGAGAGTTGGTAGAGAATGGGGATATCAAAATAGAATTTTGTAGGTCTAAGTAGCAGCTAGTAGACATTTTCACAAAGCCATTAGGAATTGAAATTTTTGTACACCTAAGAGAGTTTCTTGGTGTAGATGATGTGGATCAGCAATGATCCTTATTTTTTTTGGCTCGAGACAAAGGAAGAGTGTTAGAATTTAATACGGTGGTTGTCTTGCCCCTACAGCAAAATGCCTACCTACCACCCCTGACAGATTGCAGAATAGACAGTAAACATGAATGCAGTAGGTGAGTTTTCAAATTTGGAAAAGAGGGGGAAATTCTATGTGATAGAAGACAAAAGGAATGTCTCACATTCATTGAACCAATTAGAAGAAGAGTAGATCAGAAGTTGTAGGGAAGGAAGAAGAAAGAAGTTGATCAGTAGATCCAGTTGTCAGAGTTCAAAGAAAGAAGAAAGTTCATTTCATACCTGCAGTTGCACATATTTCTTCTCTGGTCATTCTATAAGTTCATAATTTATTGTGTGGTTTGACCTGTGAAGCAGTGATTCCTCCAAGTGCTATTGTATGCAGCCATTAGAGCTACCAGTTTAAAGTTTAAAGGTTGAAGTTTCATCAATTTGAAGTTTTACGATTATTTTAGCCTTGTTGAAGCCAAATGCTCCAAGATTTTGTAATGTTTTAATTCAAAGTTGGATAGAAAGAAAGTAGACATACGTGAATCCATTATTCTTCCCTTATTTGTTGCATTTGAGAAGATTATTGTTGAATATTTTAAGTTTTGACTCTATGGTTTTAATAGTGAAATTATTCACGTTATAAACTTGGTCACTCAGCTTGGTCTTTTCTCTACATTTGAAGATGAGCTAACTTGACATCCATTGGTGCCAAGTTTCCCTTTGAGTGCCAAGCTCACTTAGCTCCTATAGGTGCCGAGCTAAATCGGCACCCTCCTGTCACTCGGCTCCTTAAGGTGCCGAGAAAATCTATCACTCGACACCTTCACATGCCAAGAAATTTTTTTAAATTTGTGATTTATTTATTTTCCACATGGTATTAGAGCTTTGAGGCCCCACATCCACAGTGAGTTAGGGCAATTTTTTTTGGATATTTAACATGGTAGGAGATGCAGGAAAGATATGGCAGCAACCACCACCATTCAATGGAAAAAATTATGATACATGGGCAAAGAAGATGAAGACCATAATGGTTGCTAATGATTTATGAGAGTTTCTGATTAATGGGTTCAATGATGTCATAGAAACAACTCAGTATGCTACTCTCATAAATGCACAGAAGACTCAACTAAAAGAATCAAGGAGAAAGAATGCAAAGGCATTAAGTCTTATTGAGGCAGCAATGACAGAAACTATTTTTCCCAAGAGTGCAGCAGCAAATTATGCAAAGGAAGCTTGGGATATCCTTGAGACAAACTTCAAGGGAATTTATAATGTCCATATAGTAAAGCTACAAAATATAAGGAGAGAATTTGAGAACCTTGAAATGAAGGAAAATGAATCAATTGCAGATTTTAGTTCAAGGACCCCCAATGTGATTAACCAACTAAAGTCAAATGGAGAAGAATATTAAGAGCAGAGTATAGTGGAAAATACACTGAGAAGATTACCTCATAAATATCACAACGTGGTCATGAACACAGAAGATGCAAAAGACCTCACTATTTTGACATGGATGAGTTGATGGGTACTCTTCAAACCCATGAGCATAGGATCAATAGATCTAGATCTTCTTCTTCCCCAGTGCAAGCATTCAAGGCTCAATCAAATTCAAGAGGAAGGGGTAGAGGAAGAAATGGCTCAAGAAGAAACTCCAGAGGTAGAGGCCGAGGAAATGGAGGACAAAGAAATACTACAGCAGAAAGCTCAAAAAGAGCAAATGGAGCAAGTAGCTCACAAAATACTTCAAGAGCAGGTAAGAAAAACTACAACTCAAATAGGAGTAATGTAGAATGCTAATACTATCATAAGTATGGGTATTATGCAAGTGAATGCTGGAAGAAGCAAAATGATTAGTCAGGACAAGCAAATGTGGTTGATGTGAACATGGGAAGTGGAAACAATGCCACTGCCTTCATCATGTGTAATGTTTATGAATAAGGAACCTTTGAGGTTTTGTACCTCAAAAATGGATGTAGAAACCACATGAGTGGTAATGAAACCTTGTTTTCATTCATTGATAAGAGTTTAAAATCTTAGATTAAAATGGGTAATAATGTAACCCTATCAGTAGTGCACAAAGGATCTATTATAGTCTGCACCAAGCAAGGTGAGAAGAAGGAAATAAAAAATGTGTATTTCACCCCTGGAATGAAGCACAATCTGATGAGCATTGGTCATCTCATTCAAAATGGATACAAAGTGCTAATGGAGAATGACAAGTGTGTCATTCATGAAAAGGATGGGAGCAAGAACTTACTTGCAGCAGTTCAAATGACAAAGAAGAAAATGTTTCCCTTGAGGATAGAGACATGTTTCTCATCTCAAGTTGGTGTTGCACCTCACACACTATCAGCTCTAAGGAGTGTGATTGAAGACCCTTCATGGCTATGGCATGTCAGGTATGGTCATCTTGGCTATGCTAGTTTAAATTTGTTGTCAAAAAAAAGAATGGTAGAAGGTTTTCCATGGATAGGAAATTCATGTGACAAGTGTGAGGCTTGTAATTTGGGTAAGCAACATAGGCTTCCCTTTAATTCTAAAAATTCTAGGAGGGCTAGATATCCATTAGAGCTAGTGCATACTAACCTAGTAGATCCTATGCAAGTTACTTCCATTGGGGGAAGTACTTATTTCATGAAATTTATTGATGATTTTAGTCATAGGAAATGGATTTATTTTTTGAAATCTAAATCTGAAGCATTTGATAAATTTCTTGAGTTGAAATCCTAGGTTGAAAGAGAATGTAGAGACTTTATCGAAGTCCGAAGATTAGATAGAGGAGGGGAGTATACCTCCAATTCTTTTGTAAATTTTGGTAGGAAACGTGGTATAAAGAAAGAGCTCACAACCAACTATACACCACAGCAAAATGGAGTGGCTGAAAGAAAGAACATGACCACTGTTGAAATGGCAAGGAGCATGATGAAAGAGAAAGGCCTCCCAACTAAATTTTTGGGAGAGGCTGTGAAAATAAAAGTTTACCTAATTAATACATGTTCTACAAAGGCAATCCATGATAGAATTCCAATGAAAGTATGGTCATGAGGAAGATGGACAACCGAACACCTAAGGGTGTTTGGATGTGTTGCATATGCACATGTGCCTAAAGAGAAAAGGTAGAAATTCGATGATAAAGGTGTGAAGTGCATCTTGATAGGGTACAACTTAGAATCAAAGGCATATAGATTGTATGACCCATTGAACAACAAGATGATTCTCTCAAGAGATGTACAATTTCTTGAAAATTAGTCATGGTATGGACCGACTAGTGAATCACCGAGCACCTCAAGTAAAGTACCAGTTATGAGTAAAAAGGATGTTGATGAGCAATAAGAAGGAGAAGATAGAAGGAAAGGCAAGTAGCCTCAGTCATTGTCGAGCTCCTCTAGGCATGACTAAGTGTCAGTGCTGAGTAACAGTGAAGAATAAGCTGGTCAGCAAAGTAGCAGCAGTGAAGATTGTGATCCCACACTCTCCTCCCTATTACCAAGAAAGACCAAGAGTCTTAGGGAGATATACCAAGATGAAAGGTATGAAGAGTATGATGAGAGTGTTAATTTTGCATTATTTTCTCATAGTGATCCAATATATTTTGAAGAAGCTGTTAAGGAGAAGAAATGGTGTAAGGCCATGGATGAGGAGATAGATTCTATAGAAAGGAATGAGACATGAGAGCTAACTGAATTGTCTCCCAAAAAGCAAGTGATTGGAGTGAAATGGGTCTACAAGACCAAATGCAATGCTGAAGGCAAGATTGATAGTCATAAGGAAAGGCTAGTAAGCATGGGCTACAAACAACAGTATGGCACAGATCATGATGAAACATATGCCCCAGTTGCAAGAATGTAAGTTTGTAGTTTATTGTGTGTTTTGACCTATGAATCAGTGATTCCTCAGGTGCTATTGTATGCAGCCATTACAGCTACAAGTTTAAAGTTTAAAGGTTGAAGTTTCATCAGTTTGAAGTTTTAGGGTTATTTTAGGGATTTCCTGGTTGAAGGCGAATGCTCCCAAATTTTGTAATGTTTTAATTCAAAGTTGAGTTGAAAGCAAGCAGACATACATAAATCCATTTATCTTCCCTTATTTTTTGCACTTGAGAAGTTTATTGTTGAATATTTTAAGTTTTGACTCTTTGAAGTTTTAGGGTTATTTTAGAGTTTTCCTGGTTGAAGCCGAATGCTCCCATATTTTGTAATGTTTTAGCTCAAAGTTGAATTGAAAGAAAGCAGACATACATAAATCCATTGCTCTTCCCTTATTTTTTGCATTTGAGAAGATTATTGTTGAATATTTTAAATTTTGACTCTCTAGTTTTAATAGTGAAATTATTCACATTATAAACCTGGTCACTCAACTTGGTCTTTTCTCTACAGTTGAAGCTGAGCTCACTTGGCATCCATTGGTGGCGAGTTTCCCTTTGAGTGTTGAGCTCACTTAGCTCCTTCAGGTTCTGAGCTCACTCAGCACCCTCCTATCACTTGGCTCCTTAAGGTGCCAAGCAAAACTGTTACTCGGCACCTTCACGTGCCAAGAATTTTTTTTTAATTATTTATTTATTTATTTTTTACATTGACATGGCTCATCCTCTTGATGACTTTTCATTTTCTTATATTGGTTGGACATTTCATGTGATGTTGCATCTCTACCATTCATGTTGAGTGTGTCCATAGGTCATTCCCATTAGTTTGGATATTTGTGTGAGTTAGTGTTGAAGATTGGTAACAATTCATATTTGTTAACTGTCAACAATTCATTGAAGAGTGTCAGTGGTGTTCATAATGTTGGTCCTATATTCTTTGGAGTCTATTCGATTCTTGTGAATAATATAATATACATGCTTGGTGTGATTTTTTGTAGGGATTATATATCACATATTATTCTATAGATTGGAGAGGTTGACGTGCATAAAGCGATATTATTACAGCATGGAATAGGAAGCTATTTCGTATCTAGCTCTGTATTGAGTGATATGTCAAAGTGTTTATGAAATATTTGTTGTGTGTTTATTTATATTAGATGTAACCATTTTAGGTGGTACAAACATAGTTTTTATTCTGTGTATACATTTCATGTGTTGATATGTCTAGTTATGGGAATTAGCAAGGCTTGTTAGGTTTGTTGGGTATCAAAATAATCTTACAAAGCTTTGTATTCAATTGAACACACAATAAAGCATCAATTTCTTGGCATGGCTAAGGTTTTCCCTCAATTAGGAGGGTTTTCTTAGGATACATAATTGTCTCAATCTATTCTTAATCTGTTTAACTAGTTGTTCTAGATTTTTTTCATTCTAGTTTCAAAATATTAACATGGTATCAGAGCTTGGCCAACCTTTACTCTCTCACAAGAGTGGTTGAAGCTTGAGATCACTTTAATCCTTTAAGTTGTAGGATTAGAGTATCATAAATGTGTAAGCTTCCAGAGGATTATGGATGATGTTTGTCATTGGAGATGGGTGATTGTGTTTCAAGAAGTAAAGGATTTATATGCAACTGTGAGCTTGGTAGTGATAAGAAATTCTCTAATTGTTGTTCTTCATGTCTTCGATTGACTTGCACATGGCTAGCTTTTTCCGTCAAGTAAGAGAGTTTTGCTAGGATAAATAATTCTATCAATCTTTTCTTTTTGTTTTTAGTGATATATCATTTTATTTTATTTTGATATTTGGTTTCAAAATATTAACATGATGCACTTTCCTAAATTAGGTCCAATTTCTACCTTTTTTTGGATGCACTTGCCTAAGTCCATGTTGATTTGCACTTCATATCATACACATTTGCCTAAGTCTAGCCTAATTTCTACTTTTAGATTTCAAGTTCACCTAAGTGGATGATGTTTCTCACTTGGCATATGTAGCACTTTGCGTAATTTGATAGTAATTTGTTTCATGTTCTTGGATTTTTGCTTAAGTAACCTTGCATTACCACTAGATGATTTTTAAAATTTGCCCATGTTGTGGGTGGTTTCCACATCATGACTAAGTCTATAATCAAATGGAAAAACTTATGCAAAGTTGACTTTATTTCAAAAATTCAAGTTCAATAGAAAGATCAAGCTACATGAAATATTTTGTCTCAATTGAGAGATCAAACTACATTAAAGATTTGTAAAAGCCCAAGATCACACATCAAGAAGACATCAATATTTTAGGTACAAGTGTAAGTTCATGATCAAATGCAAATGAGAAGATCTCAAAGGGTAGATAGGATGACATTAAGGTGAAATAATTTTAGAATTTGATTCACCACAACTGAAGGCTTGATAACATTGAGATATTTTCTTAGCATCATGAGGCATTTAGCCTATAAGATAAGCATGTTGAGGTGCTGCCGAACTCTTTTCAACCATTAAGAATACTCAAGTTGCCTATGTCAAGGATGAACTAATCAAAATATGCCAAGTGTACATGTGGAAGGCATCTAATGCCTCTATATAATTGATGCACTCAACTTTAAAGAATCCCTTAAAGGAGATGTCCAATCTTGCAACCAAGATCACCATAATAGAAATACCAATATAAATCAACATTAACACCTATCAATAACAAAATAAAAACTCTAAATTATCATCAGGCTGGCCTAGAAATGTAGATTAAAGATTTAGGACTCAAGTCTTCTTACATTCAAGGTATACATGCCTGATTATTTGCCAATCTTCTACTAACCTTTGAGCTATCTGATATCAACTTTTCTACCCAAATAAGGACTACAACCTTACTTCTATACAATATTGCTAACCAAAAGTTAACTTATTTGATCAATAATCTCCAAGACAAAGGAAACATATTACAAAATATAGGTGAATAGCTAAATACATGAGAACACCCTAAAATAGATACAACATGCCATGCAAACACATAAGAGGGTCAACCACATGTTTAACAATATAGAATAATGTGCTAATTAGCATTGCATGTCGTGACAACCCACCAAAATTTGAATCTTACCAACATGTGTTGTAAAAACATGAAAGCCAATATATGATCAAATAGATTATAAGATAACTTCATTTGTATACCTCATAATAAGATGTGAAGCTAGACATGATCTCCAAGATGCATAGGCCACACCATAAGGATCACATAAAACAACAAGCCAACTCATCCAATTACAACCTAAAACAATAGGAAACTGTCCAAATTAGCTACAAAAAAATAAACTAAAAATAAATATTTTGGATGATACAAGATTTCCAAAAACTTAAGGATGTTCCTACATGAGACACCTGAGGTGAATAAGAATATGTTCCACAAGATGAACTTATGAACATCTAACCATATTTAGAACATAAATCTTATTTTCATTCTTAACCCACTTATCATCTTAACTAGGAATAAAATAGTTGTGAAAATTTTGCAAGTCCACAAGTCTAGATTACTATCTTCCATCATCAGGTACTTGTTTGCTATTGCTTCCACAAATCAATCTCACTATACCAATTGCTTCTACCTTTGTCACTTCTACAAGAAACCACCAATATCTTCTACCTCTGCCATCCTTCAACAATTCCTTAACCTCTAATCCTTTCACAAGATTCTATTACTCATTTGATACCACATCCCTAGTAACCTATTGTAACACCATTTGATTGTCACCAGTCTTTAATCCTATCAATTTCACATTCACTCATATTCTTCACTAATAGTACAACCTCAATAACATTCCCAGCCACTCACTACAAACCTATCACCTTTTGGTCCAAAGTAGTTTGATCTCCCAATGTGTAAGTTCTCATCACACCCAAGTTCTTAGCTTTTTTCCCCTTTTCATTCAAAGGAATTTGCATAAATATTTTGTTATGTTTCACAATAGAAACAATATTTCTTCGACAATCATGAATAACACCAATGTCATATTGCTAATTTCTACCCAACAAAATATGACAAGCAATCATGTTAACCACATCTTAAAATTCCTCATCTTGTTATGGTCCAATATTGAAATTAACTCAATCATGTTCTTTCACTTCCATTGTATGATCATCTTGAAATCAACTTATCCCATAAGGACAAGGATGTTTGTGTCTCTTCAACTTGAATTTGTATAGAATTTCTGCTAATACAAGGTATCACTACTTCCACTATCCATTATCACCTTGCAACATTTACCTCTTAATTTGTAAACAATCAGGGACAATTGTGTTTGTATAGGTTCCAATTCCATCTTACTCAACATAACTCTCCTAAACATTTTTTTCAGCTTCCTCCCCACATGCCTCTAAGTTTCATTTTCCCTTACTAGAACCAATCAAGCATTGGAAAGCTTTATGTCCAACATTCCCACATTTGAAACATGTACATTTGAACTTTTTGTTGTCTCTACCTTGTGAATGAATCTTCTTATCAATTTTATCCTCAATCAATAGTTTATCTTTTCCTTTGTCTACAATCAATTTATCTATAACCCTAGTGAAAACTTGTCTTCTCTTTAGGTTATCTTTTTCCTTCAAGGTCTATTGATAAGCATCCTTAGTTGTACTAATCCTCAACATGCTCAACTTGTCTTGAATGTTATGTCTCAAACCATTAACATTCCTAGCCACCTTCTCTTTGGATAACTTTTGGTGTCTAGATTTGATTCTCGTCTTGTATAGTTCCTCCAAATACTCGTCAATTATTAAATCTTTTTGCTTTAGATTCTACAAGTTCTTGAATGATTCCAATTCATAATCGCTCAGTATGAACTTGACCTTAAATGAAGAAACCATAACTCTCCACCAAGCGATCTTTGTTTCATCATTATGTTCTCTATCCTTTTGGAACTGTTTCTAGCATAACGCAACATGACTTTCACCTTAGTTTGTACTAAACTAACCTTTAGTGAATATCTAACATATTCAAGCTCAAAGTAGTCATCTAGTTCATTAATAAAATTTATCAATTCTTTAGATTTAATGAACCAAAAAGGAAAGAAACATCAATTTTATGACTCTTACCTATGTGTGCCATAAAGCTCAATAATATTCTTCCTCTATAGGAATCTCAACTTCAATTCTTTCAAGATCTTCAACAACTTCCTAAGATTCATTTTTTGTTTTAAGGTTTCTCCTAATCCTAGTCAATGCATTCCAAATCTTAGTCCTTATCTCATTTCCTAATTCCTCCATCATCTTCTCTAGCCTTCTAAAGATTCATTCTTCTAGGCACCATGTTTACAAAGGAATCTCAAGTTTTCAATCTTGTCCAGTTTGACAATATAATCACAAGTGTTGATTGCTTGACACCAACAAGAAATCTAACAACACCAACAATATACCCGAAGGAACTAATCTACCTAGTCCTAAAATCACCAACTTGTCACTCAACTAATTCACCAATTCTTCATTGTGCCACCCTCTACAATTGTAGGTCACATCTATCATCTACTACCCTAACTAAGATTTCCAAGGTTTGCAATCCCTGGAGCATGATCTAATCTTTCCTTATTGACATCACTCTCCCTATCCTACCAATCAACAAACACTAATCTTGACCACCTTCCACAAGCCACTAGTTGATCTATGTCAAATCTACAACTCTGCCACTTTGCAAACAACAAGTAACAACTTCACAAGCTTAGGCATCTAGATCTACAAATCAATATCATAGCACCTTCTCTTATACCATATGATGTAGTTAAGTTTGGAGAATCCCTAAAGGCAGATATCCAATCATACAACCATAATTGCCACAACAGAAATACCAACATAAATCAACAGTAATAACACCAACCAATAAGGAAGCATGAGTATGATCAAGAAAGCCACTATAGGACCAGACTGATCATAAGATAACTTCATCTAGAAACCTTTAGATCTCCAAGATGTCTAGACCATGTCATAACAATTTAATATCCCCTCGAGATAAAATCTAAATTATAAATAAAACAAGGAATAAATACAAGCTTGTCTATAGACAAGAAAGTTATGAATACTGTCATATATGAAAGTATACAAGTCGTCAAATATAATACCAACTATTAATGATATGATTCTTTATTAATCAGTCTATATTTACTAAAGGTTAACAATAAGAAAAGGCCATAGAACTAACATCCTTAGCTTACAATATTTGTAAATGGATGGTGTTACCTATTTTAAAGTACATTTCACAAGAAATATAAATTAAACACAATCAATTCTAAATTTATAAACAAGAGCTATGTTTAGGCTTCAGTCCCTGCCTTCTATGGGGAATTTAAGTACATGTTTGCATATCTATGGTGTATTCAAGAATATGTATGTCTACCTATTGTATGTGTTGGTTTAGCTATTGAATCATACAATTAGATCCATCATAGAAAAACCTGGTCACAAAATAACTATGGGAAAGTATTTTGACATAGACATCCAGTGCTCCTCAAACAAAAAAATTGCAAAAAGGCCTCTCACTTGAGACGTTTTTGAAAAGATGACAAAAATCAAACTCAAAAAGTTACAAAAAATGTTATAAAAGAAAATATGAATTTATGTAATTTGGAAAAAAATTAATTAAATATTATTAAATAGTTTTTAGTTATAAAACCAAACATAAATATAGTTGAGTTCTTTCATAAATTAATAATGAAAACTCGAAATAAGAATTAAAATTAGAACAAAATATATTAAAATTGATAAATTTTAAATCTTAGTTTTCTTTTATAAAAAATTATATGTAAAATCAAACTCAAAAAGTTAAATGTATGCTTTAAAAGATAAAAATGAATTTATATAATCTTATATCCATATTACTAAAGTTGTTTCCAATTCTTTTCATAATGTTTATTAGATTTTAATATAATTAGTAGTAATCATTTGAAAAAAATATAATAATAATGAGCTCTAGAGCTGGAGTCCGTACCTTTTGTCTAAAATGCATGATAGATTTATTCAATTGTATAGATAAACAAGAGATAATAAATTTCATGAAAATAATCATTTACAATTTTCTAAGATTCAAATGTATATATTAGGATTAATCACTACCAAATAATATAGACACTGACAAGTTTTACAAGTTGTTTATATTTGAATATGAAATAACAAGGAGTATATTTTTGTTTGTAAGTGTTAAAGAATTAGTTAGTGAAGAGGGAATTCTTTTATTTTTGGATGGACTAATATAGAGAAATAGAATATATTAAACTTGATAGAGGAGGAAAATTGATATGGTTACATTATTAAATAAAATTCGACTTAATTGTTAAGTTATATAATTTTTAAAAAGTTTTCCAAAGTGATCAAAACAATAAATGTAAAAATAAATCAAAACAATAATTGAGCATGGAAAATCATATTGATATTTAATGTACAAGTGGAAAGATAGAATCTTCTAGCTACAATTTATGTTATAATTGCACTTTCCATAAAACTTATGTTCTTAAAAGTTTTTTCAAGTTTTCATAGTGAATCATTCAGTTTGTAAAGTGAAATCGAACTCTAAATCTATGAATTGCATGAGAGCTATCAAATCATTTGAAATTAATGAAAAGTGATAGTTATTTTTTTATATGATAGAATCCATCTAATCTTAAGGTTGAATGTAATTTTAAAATGAACAATTACAAATTTTACAAATTGCAAGATTTTGAATAATATATTTTTTTAACTACAGTTTATTATGATTTTAGATTACATTTGCATTTAATTAATATTTGGGTGTATGGTAAACAAAGAAACATTATTTATATGTTGCTATGGATTATATTAAACAAAGCAATTATCTTCTCATGACCTAATTCTAAGGTTTACACTCCAACGTCTAATTGTAATTAATAACAATATAAGATATTTTAAAAAAACATGAATAATTGGGTAAAGTTTTTCAAGAATGTTGAAAAAGTGCAATATATCATGTACATTTTTTTCCTTACATCTAGTGCTCTAGGATCATCATCTCAAAACATTAACATAAATATTGTTGCATAGAAATATATTGAAATGACATATAGCAGTAAATGATGACAATACAATAGTAAATGATGAGATTATCAGCAAGTGGAGGTGAGAACACTGATGCCTGCCTACAACTAGTAGCCAATGATGAGGAAGAAGTTCAGAAAGATAATGCTAGAGCATGGAGGAACTTTCCAAAGATTTTTTTGGTAATTTAATACGATAAAAAATCAATTTTATCCCTAGTGAAATTGACATCAACCAATAAGAACTTAAAATTTTCTATATAGAAAATGATTTAAAAAATAAATTGATTTAAACTTTAGAATGTTATTGAATTAGAAGTAGCCAAACTAGGGGGTCGGCCCATAAATATTTAAACTAGTTGACTACTACCAGAATACCAATAGCCAAAACTAACCCCTACCACTTACAAAACAAAAACATATAGTCCAACAATCTTTCTTTTTATGCCCTAGTTCCCCATAGTACTAGTAGTCATTCGGTCCTCTTGATTGAGACCTTCTCCCCTTTGACTTTCCTCTTGATTTCCCATGATTTCTAGAATTACTTCCTCTCTCAGTCATTTTGCCTCTTCTTTGTGGATTCAAAGAACTTCCTAATGTAGATCTAACTAAGGATTTCCTATGAGTTTCCTCACTCAAAATAACACCGATCACATAATCATATTTTAGTGTACTAGATCTAGGAACATAATTACTCATAGCCATTACCAAGCCATTCCTACTTCTAGGCAAATGACACAAAATCAAGAGAGCCCTAATTTCTTCACCAAAATTGATACCCACAAAAGATAACTAACTAGTAATAGTGTTAAACTCATTTCAATGATCTGCAAAAGATCCACCTTCTGCCATTTTCATATTAAATAAACGCTTCATGAGAAATACCTTGTTTGAAGCGGAGGATTTTTCATACAATTTCACTAGGGTTTGCATCAACTCTTTTGTTGTCTTAGCTTTTGTAATATTGAATGTCACCGATGGTGCTAGACATAATTAGATGCTTCCAAGTGTCTTTCTGCCCAAAAGATCTCAGTCATCATTCGACATAAATCCTTGATTCTTGGTTTTGCCTTCCAACAGCTTCCATAAATCCTTCTGATAAAGACAGTCTTCCATTTGCATCTTCCATAACTGGAAGTTCTGCCCATTAAACCTATCAACTCTCAGCTTACCCTCGTCTGCCATTGTTTCCACTCAACCGTAAGATTTCCACTCAACTGTGAGACCTTCCTATAGAGGATAACTAGAAGAACAACCTTTCTTAGATACCACTTGTTAGGATTAAACCTTAGAAAAAAATAAAAATTACATGAAAATATAACCAATATTAGCAAAATAATAGATTACACAGAGAAAAACACAAGACACCAAGATTTAACATGGTTTACCCAATCCCTAGGCTACGTCCACCAAACAAAAAGTCTAATATTATTATGATCTAGTGATTACAACCTAATTATAATTCATAATCCTTTACAACTTAATACCAACACAAGAACCAATTTTTGCATCACAACAAGTAATTTGGAAGCCAAAGATCACCAAACAGGTCAAGCGTTCAATCAAATTAGTTACAATCTCATAACAAATCATTCTAAGCTTAAAGATCACCAAAAAACTCAACCCTTCAATCATAATTTGCTCAAATCTCATAACAAGTCATTCTACAGTAAATCACTAAGTCAATCGACAATAAAATTAGTTACGATCTCATAACAAACCATTGTAAGCTTAAAGATCACCAAAAAATTAAACCCTTCAATCATAATTTGTTCAAATCTCATAACAAGTAATTCTAGAGTAATTCACTAAATTAGTCAACTCTACACTCATAACCAATTAGAATATCATAACAAAACATTCTAAGGTAAGAAATAAAACCCTTTTACACAAGTATTTTTACCACTTTAGAATTATAATTAATAATTACATGTTGGCCCAAAATCTCGATAAAATAGTGCCCAAAAAAATTTCAAAGAATTTATGAAGTATGTACAGTACTTCCCTGATTAGTCACCACAAGCTAACAATACACACACACACACACACCAAAGGTTAATAATAAGAGAAGACCATAGAAGCAACACCCTTAGCTTAGAATTTTTGTTGATCGATGGTTTCCCCTATTATGAAGTACATTTCACAAGCAATATAAATTAAACACCATCATTTTTAAAATAATAAATAAACTGATTGAGCACCATAGAAAAATAACAATCTTGATTGAGAAGATTGCCCCACTCTCTTTCTCTCTCTCTTTATATATATATATAAGTGTTCGAGAAAATGAAATAAGATATGGAGCATTAAAGATTAAAGAAGCAATGGTTAAAATGAGGGTTTGAAAATAATTAATTCCCTAAGAATCAATTATACACTTGGTAAAAATAATTAGATCCATCACTGGTGTATACGAAGAGATGAGGAGGAAAATAATGAGAAAATTAGGATGATCATGGAGTAAAAATGGACAACTATAGGAAGAGTTAATTAAAACTATTTAAAAAAGATTATCCTTGAACAATGACAACACCTTTATTGGTCAAACCCCATGTTAAAAAGGTGATATGAAAATGCCACTACCATCATGGCAAATTTTGAAACATAATCCCCACATTGCCAAAAAGAGATAATACCAGGCAAAATTGGAGGAGAATTTAAGTACATGAACCCACCATTGACAAGCAAAATTTTGAAAAGCAGAAAAAATATTAAAATGATTGATATTAAAGTATCACTCATTCAATGGCATAAATAAGAAGAGCACTAAAAGAAACTTAAAAAATATTGACTCCCCTTAGATTTATGGAAAATGGCTATTAGACAATCTTGCTTTCAAATACATTGTACTATTTATATTAGGAAAATATAATTATATATATTAAAGTAATAGAAATAATAAGATCTCATATCAAATATTAAAGAAACATAATTAAATCATGATGCTATTATCTTGGGTAATATAATCAATTATTTGTTAATGAAATTATCAATATGATCAATGTTTAATATGGTTATGAATCATTATAAAAGGGTTTTCCCAATATGATTATAAATAATTGTTAACATATGATCACTTCTGATTAGTGCTTCCCAATATCATTGTAAATTATTGTTAACATATGATGACTTCTAATGAGTGCTTATAAATGAATTAATAGTGGGATTAGAGGTCCCTTCTATCTTACTATTGAAATGAGAACCATATTGTTTAAATATGAAAATTTCCATCTCTTACTCCATATTGAAGTACTTCTAGATAGGGAGTTTGTGGAAGATAAAGGTGAAGTAATTTCAGGCACATGACAAATTATCCCAATACTAGGGTAAGTCCTTGAGGGATGTTGCATATAGTTTGTTTCATGCAACCTTTGCATGATAAATTTACCATCTAAGAATGACCTTAGTAATTAGATGAAGTAATACAATTTTCACACAAGTCATTTAAATTAAATCAATAAACTCAATTGATTAGAATTTAATAATTGAATATTTAATGATCCCATAAGAAAAATAGCTCTAATTGGAAATTATTATGATAATAGGTCAAATGCATAAAAAGGGATCATTACAAAGGTTCGCATAAGATAGTGAGCCAACTAGATCGATCACAACCTAAAACAACATGAAATTTTCCAAATGAAGATTAAACAAACTAACCAATAGGAAATATTGTGGGGTTATGTAAGATTTCCAACAACCCAAGGATGCTTCTACATCAGTAACCTATTTGTTGATTGGATGATAAGCATTGTAATATTTTTATTGGCCCAAAAGAAGGTGCTTCATCTCGATTCGTCCATTTATTGCTGCTCCTTTATCTATTGATTACACCTAACCTATTTTCTTATTGTCTATTGAAAGTAATGCTTGTTTTCTAGTGGCCCATAGGGAAACACTTTAATTTACTTGGGCAAGCATTTAATGTGTGCAATTGTAAGTTGGAGTAGGGCTTTGTTTGCCAAAGATGGACCCTTCATTGTAATGAACGACTATAAAATACCTAGGCCTCATTTTTAACTCAATTGGATTAGATTAGCTAAGTGAGAGACTTGGATAAATTTTTGCATGTTACCAAATTAATTGCTAATTCATTGTTGATCTTGATGGTGGATTACTTGTGTTGCTTTGGAGTATGGTATGATTCTACATTTACCCACCTAGATGATGATTTTATTTCATGTCTATTATAAATAGTGTTTAGTTGAATAGAAGATATTTTGGATGCATCTTTGGTGAACTCACTTAGGCCCAAGCCACTAGTTGCTTGCTATTAGTAAGTACGTCTTGCATGGTTAAATACCATATTTATGAACTTTACTTCGATTATTAGATGCAAATTATAATACTCTATGCACATTGCTAATGGATTGATTATAGTTTGAATGTCTTGCATCTACCTTAGGAGATCACACAAGCTTGGTTGATGTCAATTTCTAAACTAGGTCTATTAGATTTGCATGGAAATTCATAGTCTCTTACATCCTAGGATTAGGTTAGTGATGTAAGAGTAGACACACACTTAACTATCTAATTCTTAAAGCACTTGAAGAGGTTTTTGAAAAGTGGTTATTATAGAGAATCATATATACTGTTGCCAAAATATGGCCTTTGAAAGTTGCATTACTTTAGGAAGAAATATAAAATCCCTTCAAATACCTCAATGAGTGTTGAAAGTTGAACCCCATTTGGGGATATGTTATTGAAATATTGCAATGTGGGAAAAAATAATATAAATATGGTCGACCTTAGAAGGGAGGTGAGAATTTTAAAAACTTTCTAGGGCAACTAATCTTCCCAATCTAAAGAAGACAAATCGGGGTTGCTCAACATAGTTTTGAGGTTAGATATGGCAGCTTTAGGTTGCAAATTAATGTAATGAAAATGCCCATGTGGCTGTAGCATGTTATTTTTTGAATATTGTAATGTCACTTCAATGAAGATAATATAAAGCAGGTGTTTTTGTTCTTGCCATTTTCTTTTTATTTCTTTGGTTTGTTGTGAGTTGGGGTCAATAAGGGGAGTATCTTTCCTTAAGTGGTATGAAAGAAAAAGTTTGTGAGTGTCTAAAAAGACCACTAAATCTGAAGTAGCTTGCCTCATGATTGTATTCGTAGGTTTGAGACATAAGTAGGGAAAATGACTCTAAAGTAGTTTGCCTCATAATTGTGGTTGCAGGTTTGAGACATAAGTAGCAAAATGTCTCCATGATGGAACCATGGTGGAAGGATCATTGGTGTGATAGAAGAGGGTATTAAAGCCCTCCAAAGACAAATGCAAGCATTGCAAGAAGAACTAATATTATGATACATGTAGAAGCATGCTAGGGTAGTTTGCAATCCTATATGCAGGAGCATCAAGCTCAAATTTGCAAAGTTATGGTTTGCACAATTGGGGGTATGTTCAAGACATATTGGGCATTCTTGTCCAAGTTAGAGTCATTTTTGGTGGCTACTTATAACATGTTCTTGTTTTACTGGAAGATTTTGGAGATTATTTTTGTGAGCTTTGGTTTGAGAGAATTGGCTTATGCACTCTTGGATTTGGATCATCGGATGGCATGTGGATCTATTTTGAAGTACGACTACTCTTATGTGGTCTTTTGAGTTAGTCATGCATTGTTAACTTGGGGATTTTCTTAAGTATTTAGTTATTTCATTTAATGTTTGTTTCCAAGCCAACTTGGGGATTCAGGGTGTATTTAATGAAAGGGTTTAATTAATTTCTATTATGCTAGGCCAACTTGTGGCTTGGTTTAGTATAAGGAGAGGGTCTTCTAGTGTCTATAGTAGGGAATTCACCATGGGGAGGATGGAGTAGCTGAGAGGAGTGAAGTTTTGCAAAGCTAGTAGTTGAGTGTGGGATTGGGAAATAACAAGGTTTCTTGGTGGCTTGCAATCACAAGTTTAGATTCTTCTTGTAGTTTTCACTAGGTTGTGAGTCTGGGCTAGTTAGTGGTTGGATCTTGGGAGGTCTTGCAGAACTGTTATTGTAATTATTTTGAATTTGGTTGTAACCTGAAAGGCCTTACATTGGGGTATGTTTGATGTAAATCTTATGATTCTATTATGAGAATTAGCATTTTTTTGGATCTAAATCTCTGTGTTATTTTTTATATTTCATTGTGTGGTTCTTTGTTGGGGGCTAGGACATCTCCTTTGGAGACTCTCCTGCCTTGCACTGCGTTAAGTGTTATCAAAGTTGGTTGATCTTGTGATGGTAGTTGATCTTGAAGAGCTAGTTTATCTGGTGGAGTTGTTGATCTTGTGGATTTGTTTCTTTAGACCTCCAAGAAGATTAGACCCTAAGGCAATTGATGATCTTTTTGATGCTCTAGAGACTAGGATTGTCTATTTTAGACAAGGTTAGATTAGATTTCAAATATGAGATGGAGCTAATGAAGAATGATACACTCATTGAGATACTGAGAGCTATTTCTTGTGTACCGAGGAACATGGGTACTAAAGATGGTTATAAGGAAGTTGCTAAAGACTTTGAGGTTGCTAGATCTAGTGGTGAAGGCATAATTGATTGCATGGAGAGACCTATAGAAGTTAGAACTAGCTAATTGGATAGATTTGGAGCTCAGTTGAAGTTGAAGTTGAAGATGGATGTTTCTAATTTCTTAGGTACTTTGAATCTTGAAGACCTAGTTGAGTGCATTCATGAATTGGAAGACTACTTTGAGTAAGAGGATATTGGAGATCCACTTCGAGTAAGGTTGGCATAAACTAAGTTGAAAGGGCATGCTTTTATGGTGTAAAGTATTGCAAAGAGACAGAAAAGAAAGGGGTGAAATGAAGATCACTAGGTCGAAATTGATGGTGATTAAATTGAAGGATAAGTTCATTCATGTTGATTATAAACTTGAGTTGTTTAAGGGATTGCAGAATCTAAAATAGAAGGATATGACGTTGACTGATTACACTAATGAATTCTATAAGTTAACTATTCAATTTGGGCATAGAGAGCTTTCTAAAGAAAAATGTGGCTAGGTATATTAATGGTTTGAGATTCAATATTCAGGATGAGATTGGTATACTGAATATTGCTACGGTTGATGATGCTATCAGCTTCAAGGGAAGAAGAAAAGTTGAAGAGGAGACATGAAGGTAATTCTAGAGGTGAGGAAAATAATGAACACTTTGAAAAGGATAAAAAAATTATTGAAGATGAACCAAAACTTGTTGAAAAAAGGAAAAGAACAAGCATAACTACATTTAAGGTTGCTACAAATGTGGTGAAGGAGGACATAGATCTTTTGAATATCCCAATAAGAAGGTCAATGATATAAGAATTGATGTGGTGAATAAGAATATGGATTGAGAAAATGAGCCTAAGGTAGAGGAGGATAATTTGCTGATTCAAGGAGTATTTCTTGATAAGAAGAAACTGTAACCTTGTCAAAGGAGAAATTTGTTCAAAATGTATTGTAAGTCTAGAGGTCAATGTTGGAATGTAATTGTGGATGATGGTAGTGCTGATAACATGGTTGTTGAAGGGATGGTTCAAAAACTTGATTTGGAGAGAGTGAGACATCCTTGTCCTTATAGGATTAGTTGGTTGGAAGATGAACATGCTTTCAAAGTAAATGGGAAAGGTCTTGTTAATTTTTTGATTGGACAATATGTTGATCAAGTGTTGTGTGATATTGTGTGCATGAGTAGTTGTCGCATATTACTTGGTAGACCTTGATAGTATGAATATAGAGCTATGCATGATTGTGTAAAGAATGTGTTTATTATTGAGAAGGATTGTAGGAAGCATTACTTGATTCCTTTGTAGAATGCAAAACTTGGTAGGAGGAACTTAATTTTTGGTAGTCAAGTTGAGTTGAAGATTTCTCAAAGTGTTAGAGATCAACATGGAAAACATACCCATTGCACAATAAGGATAGATGTAAAGATGATTGTTGCAGGAAAAGAGTTGCAAAAGTGGATTAAACGCAAGAGTATGCAAGTTGATAATGTAGAGGACATGAATGTGAAGAACCAATTTAGGGTTTATGTGTTGAACCTTGAAAAACTCCAAAAATCTCTGCTCGATACTCCTACATACAAGATTTCAAATTACCCTAGGATGCTCCTACATCAGACAACCCATGTGCCCATGTGCAAAGAAAGATGTTCTCAACATGTATCGAGCTTGGATTTGTGGAGTTATGGTTCATGCAGTTGGGGCTATCTTCAAGACATATTGGGCATCCTTGTCCTAAGTGCACATGAAGTTTGGAGTAATTGTCTCAGAGTTAGAACCTTCTTGGTGGCTACTAGTAATGTGTTTTTGTTTTACTGGCATACTTTGGAGATTATTTTTGTGAGCTTCATTTCAAGGTATTTGGCATGTGAGCTCTTGGTTGGATCATTGGATGGTATGTGGACCTATGTCTAAGTGTGTGTAGTGTTATGTGGTCTTTTGAGTTACTTATGCATTGTAGACTTGGGGCTTGTCCTAAGTATTTAATTATTCTATTTAATGTTTGTTGCCAAGCCAACTTGGGGTTTGAGGGTATATTTAATGTCTATTATGATAGGTCAACTTGTGGCTTGGTTGAGTATAAGTAGAGGGTCTTGTGATGTCTATAGTAGAGAATCCAACATGGGGAAGATGGAGTAGTTGAGAGGAGTGAAGTTTAGCAGAGATAGTAGCTAAGTGTGGGCTTGGAAAACAAGAAGGTTGCTTGGTGGCATGCAAGCACAAGTTTAGATTTTTCTTGGAGTTTATACCAGATTGTGGGTCTAGGCTAGCTAGTGGTTGGATCTTGCAAGGTCTTGCATAAACATTATTGTAATTATTTTGAATTTGGTTCTAAATCATAAGCCCTTACAACTGGGCATGTTGAATGTAAATCTTTGTGATTAAATTATGAGAATTAGCTTTTTTTTGGATCTGAATCTTTGTGTTATTATTTATATTCTACTATGTGGTTATTTGTAGGGGACTAGGACATCTCCCGCCTTGCAATTCACCATATTAGGGAAAAAGATAGAAGTGAAGGTGAAGTTGAAGGAGGATAGTTTGAAGTAGAGAAAGGAGTGGCTAGAGATCCTAATGAAGCTAATTTTGTGAGGGTCGATGCTAATATTTGAAAGAGACCAAAAAAATGAAGTTTCTACATTTTTTGGAAATCTTTGTCTTGAAGATTTGATCAATTGGATCAATGATATGGAGGATTAGTTTGAGTATGAAGAAGTAGAAGATCCTGAAATGGTCAATTTTTTACAAAGGTCAAGATGAAAGGTCATGGTGTGGTTTGGTGGAAAGAGGTTCAGTTGGAGAGAAATAAGATAGAAGGAGAAGATATCAAGACAAGATAGGATGGTGGAAATTAAAGAGATAGTTCATTCCCAAAGCTCTTTTGAGCCCTTACCAGAATGGGTCATTTTGAAGCTAACAAGGAGAAGTTTGCACATTAATGGGTTGAGGTCAAATATTCAAGAATGGTTGATAATTGTAAGAATGTCTACCATTGAAGAAGCATAACAATTTTCTTTGAAGGTAGAATAAAAACTAAACAAGAAGTTTAATATAAGCAGAGTGGAAGAGGTCATGGTGGAAAGCCTAATGGATGGTCTCATAAAGGTGGAAATGAAGCTCAAAATAAGAATTACCACTCTAGTAGCATTCATAATCAAAGGGGAAGACCTAGAAAGGAGGTTTTGTGGAATGTATTTTCAATACAAAGCAAATAGAGCTTATGATTGTTCCCAATATCAAGGGAGAATAAATAAAAAACAAAAAAAATGTATGAGTTGCATATGTAGATGAAAATATTGAGTTGTTGTAATGCCCTGCCAAGGGATCCAAAATAAATTACCTAAAGTTTTACTAAGTTTTCCAAACATTTTTCATTTTAAAGAAGAAAGATAAGCATACACATCAAACACATAGTAGTGGAAGCAATAACATATAATCAACTGTAAATATACATAACAGGTTACATTACTTAAGGAACGAATGGCTTTGAGTCACATTTAAATTTAATTAATTCTAAGTCTAACAACTACCTTATCCACATGAAAGAATAATGAAAAGTCCAATGTCCATAATATACATTTGTTTTGAATGCCTCTTGGAAAAATAAATTTACAATGCACAATCATCCACTGTACATGTCAAAGGGTATGAAAGGCTAAAAGAATATACATATGTAAGAATAGAAATACATAATCCTCTACAAATCCATGATGCAAATACAATACAATAAATTAAAACTAATGGCATACGTGATACATCTATCCATCATAAAGATATAACATCATTAAACACATCTAATTAAGTAAGTGTGTGGCTCCTCCAAACCATCAATATCATCATTAGATCATCATGGGCCCTAGCCATCCCTCACAAGTAACATCCCAAGCCACCAAAGAGATCATCGGTACTATCATACTAGGGATGTCACACCTAAACATGCTACAACATATGCATAAAGAAATCTAACATACTAGAATAAAGCATAAGTAAAAAACATCATCTAAACATGATAAAAAAGCATACCAAGAAGCTCCAGCCATGGTGACTATGGACAGATTTCAAATGATAAGAGTGAAAAGGCACTACCACCCAACCGCATGGAACGTAAATGGTCCACTCCCACTACACTGAGGAGATAGTCTCAAGTCCCAAATAGGATATCAAATCACATAGCACAAATACTTTATAAGTCAAAGAAATCCTAAAAGCATACTAACTCAAAGTTTCCAACACATAGATCGACATCTAGACCAAGAGGCACACAAAGACACGTAGGAAACTTAATATGCAAGTGGAAAAGTGTCATCGTAAAAATCATGTTGGAAGTTACCCGAGCAATCCCTTGGGAATCTTGAGTCCCCAGTGATCCTATGGCCACTAGTATCTTCTAGTACTGATGAGGCATACTATGGAATGTAAGGTCATAACCAAGTATTCTCCCTACCCCATCCTAGTTTGTACTAGCACTCGAGGCATGGGTGAGAACATAAAATTATCTTATTAGGTTCATTTAAGTCAATATTTAGTGTAATGTTATCACTTATTAAAAAAACAACTTACAATGAGTCATCCCCAGAGCCTCTTAAGGCCCTCGTCCCTCATTGCAAGCCACTTCCCAACACTACACATAGATAACCTACCCTAGGCTCATGAAATCACAAATCACAAAAATCACCTCAGCCCCATATAAGTGATTGGGAAGCATCAAAAGAAAAGCCACAATAAGCACATTAGTTCTCCACGAGCAACTAAAAAGCATCAAATGATAATCATAATAATCACAACAGTTCTCTATCAGCAACTGAAGCCATCAATGATAAATCATAATATCCAATGGTTCTCAACGAGCAACCAGAAAGCATCCCAAAATAATATTGATCGAAGACTCCAAAATGGTCAAGTCAAACATGTCACAACATGACATCATCTTAAACAAACCATCCAAAACATGTTAGTCTTCTCAAAGTGATTGGAAGGCAAATGAAATATAATTGATCGATGACTCAAAAATGGTTAAGTCAAGTATCTCATATACATACAACTCAGCTTCACACAAGAAGACTGGAAAGCAATAACAATCAATAAATAAATCCATCATAGAGCATACTAAACACATCACCATGGTTGGATTTAGAAAGATCGAGAACAAATCATCATATCACCAAAATCGCATAACCCCTGAGCCTCTTCTAACAACCTAAACTAGTCAACGTCTAATCAACCCCAAAACCCCAAAACATAAACAATACATAGAAAACATCATAATCACTCAATTGGTTTGACTTGAAAATACAAAGTTAAGAAGAACAATAAAGTTTAAGTTTCCAATGTTAATATAAGTTCCTTAGTTAACCTATTTAATTAAACCCTATCTCATTCTTATAATAAAAGAAATGGCATCATGACTTAAAAGTATTAATAATCATTTACTAAATAACAATAATAATAATTGATTATTAAATAAAAATAAACTCAATTTCATTAATAATCAAATTTTTAAATAATCAATATAATTTTCATGATTTTATCATTAATTCCAATTAGTTCCAATATCCATTTTCCTTTCTAAATTATTAATTATTAATTACTTAATAATTAATAATTAATTAATATTCAATATCTATTTACAATTTTTTTTAATAAACATTATATATGTATATATTTATATAACTAATTAACTTAATTAATGAATAAATAAATCTTTGAATTAAATCTTGATTAATAAATATTATAAAACTTAACCTTAAAATACTTTTGAATAATAATAAAATTAATACATTAAAATTGATTACTAAAATTATAATTAATATTGAAATTTATATAAAATTATTATTAAATAATAATAATCATAAATGTTAAAATGTACCCTTTTTTATTATTAAAAAAAAACTTACATATTAACATAACCCACCATATAAAAGGACCGCCAACTTTCAATGTAGTCGTGCGGCCTCCTTTGAAAAAAAAGGCCACACTTTAAATGCCCACCATGAATACGCAGGTGCAGGCATATATGAAGCTGCCAATAGGTAAGAAGGAAAGTTAAATTATTATTTTTAATATTTTTTTTTAATTATTATTTTTAAAAAAAACTTTAAAAAATGTTACCCCAATTTAGTAGATATTATATATATATATATAAGTTTTTTAAAAATCAATGTTAATCCTTTTTATTTTAACATATACATTTTTAATTTAAGTTTTTTTAATAATTAATAAAAAATTAAATTCAAACACTATATATATATATATATATATATAAATTAAAATACAATAAAAAAAATTAAAAAAAAAATTATATATATATATATATATATATATATTTTAAAATTTTCTACTTATTTAATTTTTTAAAGAAAATCTTAAAACTAATCCACTTCCAATTGCCTAAACACATAATTTATTTTATTTTAGATTTCTAATAATAATATTTTAAATAATTAAATAATTTTATTTTTAATTAACTTTTTTTTTTCTACTAACATTTACAATTATAAGCTAATAGAGAAAATTCCATTAACCATTCAATTTTTTTTAATCTAAAATCTTCATTTTTAAATTCAAACCCCTTTCCCGATTAAATCATAATTTCTTTAATATAGAAAAATGAGGGTTTCTTATTACTTTTCTATTCTCTATACGTAAGTTAATGACTAGTATTTAATAATTCGCATTGCTGAAATGTTTAAACTTTCATCATAGAGAATTCAGATTTACAATCCACGGACACAAAGAAGACAAGAAGCATAATTGCATAATTAATCAGTGATCAAAACACAAGACCCTACCTGACCCTAATGCTAATACGTAATGCCCAAAACCTATCAGAGAATTCGCTCCTCTTCAAGAACTTTCCTTTGAAAATTCTCCCAAAATTCTCCTTCTAAAATTCGCTTTCAAATTTCACATCCAGAAATCGTCTCCCAAAATTTGCGGTCCTTTGAAAATGAACCCCAAAGTTGTGATAAGGAGTTTTCTCCTCAAATTGGGGCACTAATTGTTCATTCACCTGAGAGGACTTCTTGCTCACCAGAGTTAACTCTAAAATTGACCTTTATTTACCTTATCTTTTATATTTTCATGCACTTCAAATGGATTATTAAATTACTTTATTTAATTTTCCACTTGACTTCTATTTTAATTAATTTATTAACTTTAATCTCATGTAAACTTTATAAAATTAAAATGTCTTTATTAAGTCCACATGTTTAATCCTTTTAATTGATTACTTCTATTTTCAACTCATGCACGCATCATGCGATCTAGAATTTTTTTAATAATTTAATATCTTTTCACTTTTAAAATCATTTTAAAAATTTGATTGATAAAATATTTATTAACTCAAATAATAATAATATTTTGCATTTATTTAAAAATGAACTCTAAATATATTATTATTAAATTAACTAAATATTATCACGTTCTAAATCTATACTTAAAACTTTTATCTTCAAATTTAATTCTTTTTATTTAATTAATTTCTCAATTAATTAAACATAATTAAATATTAAACTATCATAATAATTTTCCATTAAATTAAATCATTAACTTTAATCTTTTTAATTAGACTTAATTAATAGAAAATACACCAAAGACTCATAAAGCAACATATGAAAACCAATCATAGTAAAACACATACTAAATCAAACAAAGGATTATAATCACAAATTAACGTCATTTAACACATTCAAAGGGTACATGATTCAGATACTTATTATAATTTTTAATTAGGACAAATGGCTTAAAGGTTTAGGATTTGGACTCAAGAATTTATCTCCTCTCTCTTACCATTGAAATCATGCAATAGGGTACACTCATCTTGGCAATTCAGGGAAGTAAATACTCAATACCTACAACCTACATAAAATCCACACATGTATAGACACAATATTCTAAGCAAAACAGGCTAAAAGAATATACATATGTAAGAATAGAGATACATAATACTCTACAAATCCATGATGCAAATACAATACAATAAATGAAAACTAATGGCATATATGATACATCTATCCATCATAAAGATATAACATCATAAAACACATCTAAGTAAGTGTGCAGTTCCTCCCAATCGTCAATAGCATCATTAGACCGCTATGGGCCCTAGCCATCCCCCATGCATAACATCCCAAGCCACCAAAGAGATCATTGGTACCATCATAATAGGGATGTCACACCTAAACATGCTACAACATATGCATAAAGAAATCTAACATATTAGAATAAAGCATAAGTAAACAACATCATCTAAACATGATAAACAAGCATACCAAGAAGCTCCAGCCATGGTGACTATGGACAGATCTCAAATGGTAAGCATGAAAAAACACTACCACCTAACCGCATGGAACTTAAATGGTCCACTCCCACTGCGCTAAGGAGATAGTCTCAAGTCCCAAATAGGATATCAGATCACATAACACAAATACTTTCTAAGTCTAAGAAATCCTAAAAGTATACTAACTCAAAGGTTCCAACACATAGATTGACATGTAGATGCAGAGGCACACAAAGACACGTAGGAAACCTACTATGCAAGCAGGAAAGTGTCATCACAAAAATCATGTTAGAAGTTACCTGAGCAATCTCCTGGGAATCCCGGGTCCCCAATGATCCTACAACAAATATTATCCTCTCATACTGATGAGGCATACTATGGAATGCAAAGGTCATAACCAAGTTTTCTTCCTACCCCATCCTAGTCTATACTAGCACTCAAGGCATGGTTGAGAACATACAATTATCTTATTAGGTTCATTTAAGTCAGTATTTAGTGTAATGTTATCACTTATTTATAAAACAACTTACAATGAGTCATGCCTAGAGCCTCTTAGGGCCCCTGTCCTCCATTGCTAGCCACTTCTCGACACTACTCATAGATAACCTACCCTAGGCACATGAAATCACAAATCACAAAAATCACCTCAACCCTATACAAGCAAGTAGGAAGCATCGAAAGATAAGCCATAATAATCACATCAGTTCTCCATGAGAAATTGAAAAACATCAAATGATAATCATAATAATCACAACAATTCTCTATCAGCAACTGAAGCCATCAATAATAAATCACAATATCCAATGGTTCTCAACGAGCAACCAGAAAGCATCCCAAAACAATACTGATCGAAGACTCCAAAATGGTCAAGTGAAACATGTCACAATGTGACATCATCTTAAACAAATCATCCAAAACATCTTAGTCCTCTCAAAGTGACTAGAAGGGAAATCAAATATAATTTATTGATGACTCAAAAATGGTTAAGTCAGGTATCTTATATACATAAACCTTAGCTTCACACAAGAAGACTAGAAAGCAATAACAATCAGTAAATACATCCATCATAAAGCATACTAAACACATCACCATGGTTGGGTTTAGAAAGATCGAGAACTAATCATCATATCATCACAATTGCATAAAGCCTGAGCCCCTGGTAACAACCTAAACTGGTCAACATCTAATCAACCCTAAAACCCCAAAACATAAATAGTACATAGAAAACATCATAATCGCTCAGTTAGTTTGATTTGAAAATACAAAGTTGAGAAGAACAATAAAGTTTAAGTTTCCAGTCTTACTATGAATTCCTTAGTTAACCCATTTAATTAAACCCTGTCTCGTTCTTATAATAAAAGAAATCGCATCATGACTTAAAAGTATTAATAATCATTTATTAAATAATAATAATAATAATAATAATTGATTATTAAATAAAAATAAACTCAATTTCATAAATAATCAAATTTTTAAATAATCAATATAATTTTCATGATTTTATCATTAATTCTAATTAGTTCTAATATCTATTTTCCTTTCTAAATTAATAATTAATAATTATTTAACAATTAATAATTAATTAATATTCAATACCTATTAACAAAATTCTTTAATAAACATCATATATGTGTATATATTTATATCACTAATTAACTTAATTAATGAATAAATAAAGTTTTGAATTAAATCTCAATTAATAAATATTATCAAACTTATCCTTAAAATATTTTTAATATTATAAATCGAGGGATCAAAAAAGAGCACCAAAAAGGATGGAGGTAGGGCCTCGACCAGCTAATCAGAGAGTATCAGAGAAGAAGGTCCAGCAAAGAGGACCATCAAGTAAAATACATATAGAATGGAGTAGTACAAAAATCCAAGAGAGTCAGCAAAGCAACCACAAAAGGACTAATCCTGAAGGATGAAATCTTCAAACTTGTTGACCCAGGATGTCCAACCAAGTGGTCCCTCCATCCATATAGCTTTTTTCTATGCCATCAGTTGGTGGAAGACATGAAGATTATCAACAGAGGGGCTTTTGCTGATTTTAATTTCTTGCAGGAGCTTGGCAAGGGCTTCATCAAACACCATCTGATTGTCCATCGTAGTAGCAAGCTTGTACCCATTCGACATCTCGTAAATAAACATTGTGGCCCAGCCATCACGCAAAAATCTGAGTAGGTTTCTTTTATCTAGGTTGAGCACATAGTAGACCTGTGAGACAATTTTGAAATATATAAGATTTCTATGAAATCCAGTAAGAGATCTGGTAACACCTTGGAACTTAGAATCATTTCTAAATTTCCATATATGCCAAAGGGTAAGAGAAGAAAGAACTTGACAAAATAAGTTAGCATCTTTTCTAAGTCCTTCAATAAAACCAGTAATAATATCCAAAGTATAAACATAGTGAGTAATGCAAATACCAAACATGACCCAAACTTCACGAGAAAAGGAGCAGTCAAAAAGCATATGTCTCATAGTTTCAGGAACTCTGCATATAGAACAAATATCAAGAGAGGCATGCTGGTTTCTAATGAGGGGCCTATCCAACCAGAGCTGCCATTTAAAGCATTGAATTTTAGGCGGAATAGGAGCTTTCCAGAGTTTATCAAACACTTTATGCCAATCAGAGGAGGAAAAGGAACAATACCAAATGCCATTAAGGTGGTGGGAAATGGAGGTATCATGATTAAGAAATCTATAAATAATATTGAATAATAATAAAATTAATACATTAGAATTTATTATTAAAATTATAATTAATATTAAATTTTATATAAAATTATTATTAAATAATAATAATAATAAATGTTAAAAAGTCTTTTTTTTAATTATTATTAAAAAAAAATTACATATAAACATAACCCACCATATAAAGGATCGTCGGCTTTCAATTTAGCCATGCGGCCTCCTTTGAAAAAAAAGGGTATGCTTTAAATGCCCACTCCGAATACGCACTTGCAGACATAAATGAAGCCACTGACAGGTAAGAAGGTAAGTTAAATTATTATTTTTAAGAAAAACTTTAAAAAACATTACCCAACTTTGGTAGATATATATATATATATATATATATATAATTTCTTTTAAAATCAACGTCAATTCTTTTTTTAAACATATAAATTTTAAATTTAAGTTTTATTAAGAGTTAACAAGAATTAAATTCAAACACTATTTATATTTATATTTATATTTTATTTTATTTCTACTTGTTTCAGATTTTAAAGAAAATCTTAAAACCAATCCCCTTCCAATTGCCTGAACATGTAATTTATTTCATTTTAGATTTCTAATAATAATATTTTATTTTTCACTAACCTCTTTTTTTAAACTAACATTTACAATTATAATCTGATAGAGAAAATTCCATTAACCATTCAAAAAAAATTTAATCTAAAATCTTCATTTTTAAATTCAAAGCCCTTCCACAATTAAATCCTAATTTCTTTAATATAGAAAAATGAGGGTTTCTTATTACTTTTCTATTCCCTATACAGAAGTTAATGACAAGCATTTAATAATTCACAATGTTGAAATGTTTACACTTTCATCATAGAGAATTCAGATTTACAATCCATAGACACAAAGAAGATAGGAAGCATAATTATGTAATTAATCAGTGATCAAAACACAAGACCCTACCTGACCCGAATGCTAATACACAATCCCCAAAAACTGTGAGAGAATTCGCTCCTCTTCAAGAACCTTCCTCTGAAAATTCTCTCAGAATTCTCCTTCTGAAATTCACTTCCAAATTTTGTATCCAAAATTCCTTTCCCAAAATTTGTGGTCCTTCAAAAATGAACCCCAAAGTTGTGATAAGGATTTTTCTCCTCAAATCGGGGCACTAATTGTGCGTTCACCTGATAGGACTTCTTGCTCACTAGAGTTAACTCTAAAATTGACCTTTATTTACATTATCTTTTATATTTTCATGCACTTGAAATGGATTATTAAATTACTTTATTTAATTTTCCACTTGACTTCTATTTTAATTAATTTATTAACTTTAATCTCATGCAAACTTTATAAAATTAAAATGTCTTTATTAAGTCCACATGTTTAATCCTTTTAATTGATTTCTTCTATTTTCAACTCATGCACACATCATGTGATCTAGAATCATTTTAATAATTTAATATCTTTTCACTTTTTAAGTCATTTTAGAAACTTAATTGATAAAATATTTATTAACTCAAATAATAATAATATTTAGCATTTATTTAAAAATGAACTCTAAATATATAATTATTAAATTAACTAAATATTATCACATTCTAAATCTATACTTAAAACTTTTATCTTCAAATTTAATTCTTTTTATTTAATTAATTTCCTAATTAATTAAATCATTAACTTTAATCTTTTTAATTAGACTTAATTAATAGAAAATACACAAAAGACTCATAAAGCAACATACAAAAACCCATCATAGCAAAACACATACTAAATCAAACAAAAGGTTATTATCACGAATTAACATCATTGAACGCATTCAAAGGGTACATGATTGAGATACTTATCCTAATTTTTAATTAGGACAAATGGCTTAAAGGTTTAGGATTTGGACTCGAGAATTTATCTCCTCTCTCTTACCATTGAGATAATATGATAGGGTATGCTCATCCTAGCAGTTCAGGGAAGTCAATACTCGGTACCTGCAATCTGCATAAAATCCATGCATGTACAGACACAATAATCTAAGCTAAATAGGCAATGGTAGGAAGTGGTGCATCATGTAGATCCCGACTTGTAGGTGACTACGACTCCCTTCCTTAACCACATCAGAAATGCCATACATAAAGAAAACAAACACGCACACCATATACATGCAGTATGGGGTGAGTATCCATAAGAAAACACATGTAATAGTAAACCATTTAACTAATCACCATCAATAACTAAAAACAATAAATAATCATCATACATACATGAAATATAGAGTACCAAGTAACCTCATCATATAATAACCTAAATGTAAAACAATATTTGATAATCCTAAAACAATATTACTAATCATCAAACATAAAATTTTCCTAAAAGAGTTTGGCAATGATAGCAAAAATGTAACTTAGGGGTAGGCACTACATCCACTCCAACTAGACTTAGGCTTACTCCTGGAAGCATATAAGAAAGTAAAGCTAAGGACTCACTGTGTGGGTCCCATTGGACACTTTCCCCCTGTAGGAGGATAAGACTCCACTATGTACACTCTCTAGGCTCTACCCATGTCACCAACTATAGGTTCAGAAGCTACAGGTCCCTAGCTTGAGAACAGTGCTTTGCATTGAGGGCAATGAGATGACTTGTGTCCACATTGTCCACATGTGAAACACTCTCCATCGAAGCTCCTCTGAACTCTAGGTGCACTAGATTTTTGAAAACTACCCCCACTAGGATAAGATTGAACACTCTTAGATGGCCGATCATACTGGTTGGGCTTGTTGTGATATGCCTTGTGATAGTTCCTAGCATTGGAACCACTGCCACCACTCTATACTGGAGAATAAGTGTTAGGATAAACCACAGACAGAAATACAAACTACATGCAAATATAACCAATAAAAAAAAAAAATAGAACACACAGAAATGAACACAAGGCACCAAGATTTAACGTGGTTCACCCAATCCCTAGGCTACGTCCACCAAACAATAAGTTCGATCTTATTACAATCCAGTGATTACAACCTAATTACAATCCATAATCCCTTACAGCTCAATACCGCCGCAAGAACCAATTTTGTATCACAACATTATGAAAAATACCCAACCCTAAGCCCTTTTATACAATTATTAAACTGCTTTAGGGTTATAACATGTCGGCCATATGTCGGCCATAATATGTCGGCTACTGCCCAAAAAAAAAAATTTAGGGCGATGCCTCGAACCCCACTATTTATGAAGTATGTACAGTACTTTCTTGATCAGTCACCACAATATAACAATCTCCCACTTGGGGACTGATCAGGCTCCACACTAAACAAAAATCTCCCACTTGGAGACTGATCCGGTAGCAATACCACTACCACATGGGGCTCCCACTGGATCAAACCATCCTGGACTCTACTGTTCTTTTATTCATGTGCAGTCTAAAAGACCAACCGAAGCTGAAGAGGAGTTCAACTTCTCCCTTATTACAACCTTTGTCAACATATCTGTTGGATTGTCATTGGTATGTATCTTCTCCAGCTTTAACTATCCATCCTCCAAAATTGATCGATTGAAATGGTACCGCAACTGTATGTGTTTGGTCTTAGAATGCAGAGCTGAATTCTTAGCAAGATGAATGGCACTCTGACTATCTATGAACAAATAATTATCCTTCTAAGGATGTCCCAATTCTTCCAAGAAGAACTGAAGCCATATCATCTCTTTGGCTGCCTCTGTAGCAGCAATATACTCTGCCTCTGTAGTGGAGAGAGCATTAATCTTCTGTAACCTAGAAACCCAGCTCACAGCTGCCCCACCAACAGTAAAGACATAACCTGTAGTACTCTGCCTGGTATCAATATCCCCAACCAAATCTAAGTCAACATAGCCCTGTAAATCAGTAGTAGAGCCCCCAAAGTGTAAACACTTATTGGATGTTCCTCTCAAATATCTGAGAATCCACTTGACAGCATTCCAATGCTCAAATCTTGGATGACTCATATACCTGCTAACGACTCCCACTGCATGTGCAATATTTGGCCTAGTGCATACCATAGCATACATCAAACTTCCTATAGCTGAAGCATAGGGTAGCTTGGACATCTTATCCTCCTCTTCCTGTGTCTTGGGACACATCTCCTTCATAGCAAATGCATGTGCTAATTGGCGTTTCAGCCCCTTAATATGATCCATGTTAGACCCAGCTACAAGCATATCATCAACATATAAACATAAAATAATGTAGCTATCATCATCCAACCTCTTAAAATAAACATAGTAATCTGAATGACACCTATTATATCCATGCTCATGCATAAAACTATCAAATTTTAGATACCATTGCCGAGGTGCTTGCTTTAAGCCATATAAACTTTTCTTCAATTTGCACACTAAGTTCTCCTTACCTTTGACCTTAAAACCCTGTGGCTGAGCCATATATATTTCTTCATCCAAATCACCATGAAGAAAGGTTTTTTTAACCTCCATCTGCTCTAAATGAAAATCTTCAGTAGCCACAAGACTTAAAACAATACGAATAGAAGTCATTTTAACAACAGGATAAAATATCTCATCAAAATCAATTCCCTTTTTCTGTGCAAATCCTTTTACAACTAACCTAGCCTTAAATCTTTTCTTACCTCCTTCCTCTTCTTTCAACCTGTAAACCCATTTATTCTGTAAAGCCTTTTTACCTGTAGGCAACTTGCACAAATCCCATGTCTAATTTTTCAGCAAAGAGTCCATTTCATCTTTCATTGCAGACTCCCACTGAATCTTAGTATCCACTTGCACAGCTTCATCATAACTTTTAGGTTCACTAGCATCAGTAAGTAAAATAGAATACAAAGAGGGAGAAAACCTTTGTGGAGGTCTAATTTGCCTTGTTGACTGTCTAACATTCACTGGTGTGTGTGGTATTTGTTGTTGCAGTTGTTGCACATCATGAGGAATGGCTGGAACATCAGCTTTTGGAGTATCATCCAGCACTACATAATCATCTTCTATCTTCTCATGTTGCTGCAACATATCTTTGTACAACACTTTCTCATTGAATATGACATCCTGACTTCTAATAATTTTAAGATTTTCAAAATTCCAAAGCCTATAACCAAATTCATTAATGCCATATCCAACAAAGACACATTTCTTTGATTTAGCTTCTAGCTTGGTTCTATTTTCAAAGTCTATATGAGCAAAAGCTTCACAACCGAAGGTCTTGAGAAAAGAATAACTCACCTTCTTACCAGTCCATGCTTCCTTTGGAATACCACAACCCAAAGGAGTAGAGGGAACTCTATTAATCAAATATACTGCAGTATTGACAGCCTCCACCCACATGTGTAAGGGCAACCCAGCATGCAACCTCATGCTCCTTGCGCGCTCCATTATAGTCCTGTTCATGCGTTCAGCCACTCCATTTTCTTGTGGAGTCCTTGGAATAGTTTTTTGTCTACGAATACCATTAGTGGAGCAATAATCTTCAAATTCATGATTGCAATACTCACCACCATTATCAGATCTGAGACATTTTAATTTCTTACCAGTCTCATTTTCAACCAAGCATTTCCATTTCTTAAAAGTTTGAAATACATCAGATTTCTATCTAAGGAAATAAACCCATACTTTTCTAGTTGCATCATCAATAAATGTAACATAATAGTAAGAGCCACCAAGGGAAGATACCTGGGTTGGTCCCCATACATCTGTATGCACAAGCTCTAATTTCTCCTTTTTGTTTTCCTTCCCTATCTTTACAAAACTCACTCTCTTTTGTTTTCCATACACACAACTTTCACAGAAATCCATATTCACACATTTTAGACCTGGTAAAACTTTCCTTGAATGAAGTACTTTCATAGCTTTCTCACTCATGTGCCCAAGTCTATTGTGCCACAACGCTGTATCAGAATCTACAACAGCTATTTGTTCTCCCTGCTCAACTGTAGTAATTGTTCCTGAATATTCATTTTTCTTTGAAACAATCAAAGTAGAAGGAACAATATGACCTGTACAAAGATATAAGGTGCCTACTTTCACACCTTTTGCTACTACAAGGGAACCTTTTGAAACCTTCCAATTTTTATCATTAAAAGTAACTACACAACCCTCATCACCGAGTTGCCCTGCTAAAATTAAATTTCTACTTAATTTTGAAACATATCTTACCTCATGTAGTAGCCAATGATTCCCATTCTGCAACTTAATCTTAATTTTTCTCTTATCCCCCAAATAAACAAGACCAAAATCCCCTTGGACATAATCAATGAAATAACCTCTATGAGGTGTAGCATGAAATGAAGCACTAGAATCTAAAACCCATGAATCATCAACACTCTCTAAAGACAGAAGCAAAGCATCCTCTTTGGATTTGTTACTTACCACATTTGCCTCATCTCCATCTGATTTATCTCCTTCATTTTTCTTTCGATTCCAGCAATCTTTCTTTTTGTACACTGGTTTCCCACAGTACCAGCAATCATTTGGTCCTCTCGATTGAGACCTCCTCCCCTTTGACTTTCCTCTTGATTTCCCACGATTTTGAGAGTTACTTCCTCTTTCAGTCATTCTGCCCCTGCTTTGTGCATTTAAAGCACTTCCTGATGTAGATCCACCTGAGGATTTTCTATGAGTTTCCTCACTTAAAATAACATCGATCACATCATCATATTTTAGGGTACTAGATCCAAGAACAGAATTACTCACCACCATTACCAAGCCATTCCAGCTTTCAGGAAAAGAACACAAAATCAAGAGAGCCCTAATTTCTTCATCAAAATTGATACCCACAGAAGATAATTGACTAGTAATAGTATTAAACTCATTTAAATGATCTGCAACAGATCCACCTTCTGCCATTTTCATATTAAATAAATGCTTCATGAGAAATACCTTATTTGAAGCGGAGGGCTTTTCATATAGTGTCGCTAGGGTTTTCATCAAATCTTCTATCGTCTTTTCTTTTGTAGTATTAAATTCCACCGATGGTGCCAAGCATAACCGAATGCTTTTGAGTGCCTTTCTATCCAAAAGATCCCACTCAACCTCTGACATAGTTCCCTGATTCTTGGCTTTTCCTTCCAACGGCTTCCATAAATCCTTCTAATATAAATAGTCTTCCATTTGCATCTTCCATAACTAGAAGTTCTGCCCATTAAACCTGTCAACCCTCAACTTACCCTCATCTGCCATCGCTCCCACTCAATTGTGAGACTCCAACTTAATCGTGAGACTTTCCTGTAGAGGATAACTGAAAGACAACCTTGCTTTGATACCACTTGTTAGGATAAACCACAGGCAGAAATAAAAACTACATGCAAATATAAACAATAACAGAAAATAATAGAACACACAGAAATGAACACAAGGCACCAAGATTTAACATGGTTCACCCAATCCCTGGGCTACGTCCACCAAACAACAAGTCCGATCTTATTACAATCCAGTGATTACAACCTGATTACAATCCATAATCCCTTACAGCTCAATACTGCCGCAAGAACCAATTTTGTATCACAACATTATGAAAAATACCCAACCCTAAGCCCTTTTATACAATTATTAAACCACTTTAGGGTTATAACATGTCGGCCATATGTCGGCCATAATATGTACAGTACTTTCCTGATCAGTCACCACAATCTAACAATAAGTTCCTTCTTGCCACTGATTACCCCTAGAAGGAGGTTTCCTATTGCCACCTAATCCCTGATTACCCTTCAATCCTGATGCTGAAGGTGCTCCTACAAAACACCCATGTCATAGGTTCACACTTTGTTCTACAAGGATGGCTCGATGTACCACATCTTTGAGGGTTTTAGGTTCAAACACCTTAACACCTCAAATTAAATGGTTGCTCAAACATCTAAAGAAATGTTGTGCCAATTGTGCTAGGTTGTTACTAAATCTTGAAAAGGATATGAGCTCAAAGAACTTACGTTCATACTCTATAATGGTCATAGTGTACTATCTTAGGTTATGGAACTCATCTTCTCTATGCTGCTTCCATTCCTCTAGTAGGAATCGCTCACGAAAGCTCTCTAAGAATAACTCCCATGTGACACTATTCGTGGTTAAGCCCAACTTCTTTTCTTTGATTTTCCACCAAGTGGCCCCAAAGAACTCCAAGTTGGTAATAGCAAACCTCGCTTTGAAATTGCTATCAAAGTTCTGCATAGCAAAAATACTATCAAGGGCAATAAGCTACTACTCAGCTACATACCCAAAGCCCTGCCCATTAAAGGGCTTGACCTTGGACCTCTGATGGTCCTTCATCTACGAAGATACAATGGATCTTTGTCGATTGCTTCGAGGGCTCCTAGACTTGGGTCTATGCTCATGTCTTACCCGATGTGTTATATCCTGATCATGAACATGAGGTAGGGAATCAATGATGGTTCGCATCACTTGCCTCATATCAACCTCCTCCAAGTTAGCATGCTCCTCTCTATGGTTCTCTTCCTAATGCTCACTGACATGCTCTTCCCTATTCTCTTCCTAATTAAGGTATTCTTCATGGACAGACTCATGGACGCTGATAGCTCTGCCTTGTCCATGGACCCTACCGTGACCTCTAATGGAAGACCACACCCCAAATTCCATCCTACAACAAGATACTATAATAACCATAAAACATACAATTGAAAAGCATAGATAAAAGACACATATTTTGCAAATAGAATAGTTTCAATTATTATTTTGCCTATAATTTCGGTTTAAGTATAATTTCAGTTTTGAAGTCTAAGTGTTGAAGTATGAAAAAATATACAACTAATAGTTTAAGTTATGTTTTAGTTCAACTAAATCAACACTAATGGAATTCCAATATACCCAGAGCTCCCAATGAAGAAACTCGATCTTTGATACTAGATGTAACGCCCTACCAAAGGATCCAACAGAAATTACCTAAAGTTTTACTAAGTTTTCTAAACTTTTTTTTTTACAAGAAAGATAATCATACACATCAACACATAGTAGCAGAAGCAATAACATAAAATCGACTGTAAACATACATAACAAGTTACATTCCTTAAAGATCCCAAGATGTTGAGTCACATTTAAATTTAATTAATTCTAAGTCTAACAACTACTATATCCAGATGAAAGAATAATGAAATTTCCAATGTCCATAATATACATTTGTTTCAAATGCCTCTTGGAAAATTATATTCAGAATGCACAATCATCCACTGTACATGTCACAGGGTATGAAATGCTAAAAGAATATACATATGTAAGAATAGAAATACATAATCCTCTACAGATCCATGATGCAAATAAAATACAGTAAATGAAAACTAATGGCATACATGATACATCTATCCATCATAAAGATATAACATCATAAAATACATCTAACTAAGTGTGCAGTTCCTCCCAATCATCAATAGCATCATTAGACCATCGTGGTAACTAGCCATCCCCCATGCATAACATCCCAAGCCACCAAAGAGATCATCAGTACTAGCATAATAGGGATGTCACACTTAAACATGCTACAACATATGCATAAAGAGATCTAACATACTAGAATAAAGCATAAGTAAATAGCACCATCTAAACATGATAAACAAGCATACTAAGAAGCTCCAACCATGGTGAGTATGGACAGATCTTAAATGGTAAGAGTGAAAAAGCACTACCACCCAACCGCATGGAATGTAAATGGTCCACTCCCACTGCACTGAGGAGATAGTCTCAAGTCCCAAACAAGATATCAAATCACATAACACAAATACTTTCTAAGTCCAAGAAATCCTAAAAGTTTACTAACTCAAAGTTTCCAACACATAGATCAACATCTAGAATTAGAGGCACACAAAGACACATAGGAAACCTACTATGCAAGCGGGGAAGTGTCATCACAAAAATCATGTTGGAAGTTACCTGAGAAATCCCTTAGGAATTATGGGTCCCCAGTGATCTCGTGACCACTAGTATCCTCTCGTACTAATGAGGCATACTATGAAATGCAAGGTCATAACCAAGCATTCTCCCTACCTCATCCTAGTCTGTACTAGCACTTGATGCATGCGTGAGAACATAAAATTATCTTATTAGGTTCATTTAAGTTAGTATTTAGTGTAATTTTATCACTAATTACAAAAAAAAATCACAATGAGTCATCCCCAGACCCTCTTAGGGCCCCCCCATCCCCCATTGCAAGCCACTTCCCAACACTACACATAGATAATCTACCCTAGGCTCATGAAATCACAAATCACAAAAATCACCTCAGCCCTATACAAGCGATTGTGAAGCATCAAAAGATAAGACACAATAATCACATCAGTTCTCCATGAGCAACTGAAAAGCATCAAATGATAATCATAATAATCACAATAATTCTCTATCAGCAACTGAACCATCAATGATAAATCATAATATCCAATGGTTCTCAACGAGCAACTGGAAAGCATCCCCAAATAATACTGATCAAAAACTTGAAAATGGTCAAGTCAAACAAGTCACAACATGACATCATCTTAAACAAATCATCCAAAACATCTCAATCCTCTCAAAGTGACTAGAAGGCAAATCAAATGCAATTGATCGATGACTCAAAAATGGTCTCATATACATACACCTTAGCTTCACACAAGAAGACTAGAAAGCAATAACAATCAGTAAATACATCCATCATAGAGCATACTAAACACATCACCATGGTTGGGTTTAGAAAGATCGAGAACAAATCATCATATCATTACAATCGCATAACCCCCGAGCCTCTAGTAACAAGCTAAACTTGTCAACATCTAATCAACCCCAAAACATAAACAATACATAGAAAACATCATAATTGATCAGCTGGTTTGATTTGAAAATACAAAGTTGAGAAGAACAATAAAGTTTAAGTTTCCAGTGTTACTATGAGTTCCTCAGTTAATCGGTTTAATTAAACCCTATCTCGTTCTGATAATAAAATAAATCACATCATGACTTAAAAGTATTAATAATCATTTATTAAATAATAATAATAATAATAATTGATTATTAAATTAAAATAAACGCAATTTCATTAATAATTGAATTTATAAATAATCAATATAATTTTCATGATTTTATCATTAATTCCAATTAGTTCCAATATCCATTTTCCTTTCTAAATTAATAATTAATAATTAATTAATATTCAATATCTATAAACAAAATTCTTTAATAAACATTATATATATGTATATATTTATATCACTAATTAACTCAATGAATGAATAAATAAATCTTTGAATTAAATCCCGATTAATAAATATTATAAAACTTATCCTTAAAATATTACTAAGTAATAATAAAATTAATACATTAAAATTCATTACTAAAATTATAATTTATATTAAAATTTATATAAAATTATTATTCAATAATAATAATAAATGTTAAAAATCCCCTTTTTTATTATTATTATAAAAAAAAAACTTACATTTAAACATAACCCAACATATAAAGGACCATTGGCTTTCAATGTAGTTGTGTGGCCTCCTTTGAAAAAAAAGGCCACGCTTTAAATGCCCACTACGAATATGCAGGTGTAGGCATATATGAAGCCATTGACAAGTAAGAAGGTAAGTTAAATTATTATTTTTAAAAAAAATTCTCTTTAATTATTATTTTAAAAAAAACTTAAATAAATGTTACCCCAATTTAGTATACATATATGTATATACATGTATATACATGTATATGTATACATATATATATATATATATATATATATATATATGTATGTATATACATGTATATACATACATACATATATATATATATATATATATATATATATATATATATATATATATATATATATATATATATATATATGTATGTATGTATATACATGTATATACATACATATATATATATACATATATATATATGTATACATATACATGTATGTATATACATGTATATATATATATATATATATATATATATGTATACATACATACATATATAGATGTATATATGTATACATATATAGATATATATGTATACATGTATACATATATATCTATACATGTATACATATATATATATATATATGTATATATATGTATATATATACATGTATATATATATGAATATATATGTTCATGTATATATATGTATATGTAAGTATGTATACATGTATACATACATACATACATACATATATATACGTGTATATGTATACATACATATACACGTTTATATATATGTATGTATGTATGTATGTATACATGTATATATATATATATATATATATATATATATATACATACATACATACATACATACATACATACATACATACATACATACATACATACATATATGTATGTATGTATGTATGTATAATTGTAATTGTATACATACATACATATGTGTGTGTGTGTGTGTGTGTGTGTGTGTGTGTGTGTGTGTAGATAGATATATATATATATATAATGTATACATATATACATATATAGATCTGTATATGTATATATGTATACATATCTACATATCTGCATATGTATACATATATACATATATATATACATATATACATATGTAGATATGTATATAGATATACATATATATGTATATATGTGTGTGTATATATACTTACATACATATATACGCTCCTCTTCAAGAACCTTCCTCTAAAAATTATACCAAAATTCTCTTAAAATTCGCTTCCAAATTTTGCATCTTAAATTCGTCTTCCAAAATTTGCGGTCCTTCGAAAATGAACCTCAAAGTTGTGATAAGGAGTTTTCTCCTCAAATCGGGACACTAATTGTGCATTCACCTGAGAGGACTTCTTGCTCACAAGAGTTAAACTCTAAAATTGACCTTTATTTACCTTATCTTTTATATTTTCATGCACTTCAAATGGATTATTAAATTACTTTATTTAATTTTCCACTTGACTTATATTTTAATTAGTTTATTAACTTTAATCTCAAGCACACTTTATAAAATTAAAATATCTTTATTAAGTCCACATGTTTAATCCTTTGAATTGATTTCTTCTATTTTCAACTCATGCACGCATCATGCGATCTAGAATCTTTTTAATAATTTAATATCTTTTCACTTTTTAACTCATTTTAGAAACTTAATTGATAAAATATTTATTAACTCAAATAATATAATATTTCGCATTTATTTAAAAATGAACTCTAAATATATTGTTAGTAAATTAACTAAATATTATCACGTTCTAAATTTATACTTAAAATTTTTATCTTCAAATTTAATTCTTTTTATTTAATTAATCTCTCAATTAATTAAATATAATTAAATATTCAACTATCATAATAATTTTCCATTAAATTAAATCATTAATTTTAATTTTTTTAATTAGACTTAATTAATAGAAAATACACCAAAGACTCATAAAGCAACATACAAAAACCCATCATCGCGAAACACATACTAAATCAAACAAAGGGTTATAATCACGAAGTAACATCATTAGATGCATTCGGAGGGTACAGAATTTAAATACTTATCCTAATTTTCAATGAGGAAAAATGGCTTAAAGGTTTATGATTTGGACTCAAGAATTTTTCTCCCCTCTCTTACCATTGAGATAATGTGATAGGGTAAGCTCATCCTACCTGGTACTTGCAACTTGCATAAAATTCACACATGTATAGACACAATATTCTAAGCTAAATAGGCAATGGCAGGAAGTGGTGCATCATGTAGAACTTGACTAGCAGGTGACTACGACTCCCTTCCTTAACCACATCAAAAATGCCATACATAAAGAAAATAAAAATGCACACCATACACATGCAATATGGGGTAAGTATCCATAAGAAAACACATGTTATAATAAACTATCTTACTAATCATCATCAATAACTAAAAACACTGAATAACCATCATGCATACATGAAATATAGAGTACCAAGTAACCTCATCATATAATTACTTGAATGTAAAACAATATTTGATAATCTTAAAACAAAACCACTAATCATCAAACATAAAATTGGCCTAAAAGAGTTTGGCAATGATAGCAAAAATGTAACTTAGGGGCAGGCACTATAGTTGTCATTTTTTTGAAGATGTTGAAAGAGGAAAGTTGCTTGTTACAAGAAGAGTCTTGTACAATGATGGGAAGGAACTTGTGAAAAAGGAAGAATTTGTTTCACAAAGATGTAATTGTAATGGTAAGATGGTGATAGTACTGATAACCTTGTTTCAAAAGAAATGATTCACAAATTGAAGTTAGAAGGAAGCATTTGAATTCCTATTAAACTGCTTGGTTGTAAAAGGATCCCAAGGCTTTGTTCAATGAACAATGTTTGATACATTTCAAAATTGAAAACTGTGAAGAGGTTGTTAGAAACAATGATTGTTATTGCACCAAAAAATTGACCTTTCAATGTCTGTTGCAACCACTATACTTATAGATATCACAAGTGGTTTTGTTTGACCATTTCATGGAACCTGTAAGGGATAGTACCACAATGCTAAAAATCCCCCTCCTAGTGTCACTTGTTGCGACCTATGTAGTTTCAAACTTGTGACTAAGCTTTGATACCACTTGTTAGGGGCAATGATTATCATTGCACCAATAGATTGGCCTATCAATGCCCAATACAATCAACATACTTACAAAATTCACACAAAGTGGTTTAACCATTTTGGCACACTACCAACAAAGGCATAATGTGATATTATGCTTGTGGATGTTTGTCATATGTTGTGAGGAAGATTGATGATAATTTAATCATCATGAAATACATGATGGCTATGCAAATATCTATTCTTTGACAAAGAATGTCGTCTAACACAAGATAAAGCTATTGAAAGAAATTAAGGAAATTGTATGCATTAGTGCAAGAGTATGTTTAGTTGATGGAAGGAAGTTTCTAGAAGGCATGAAGCATGTGTATATGCATTTTTCTTTAATTCAAAATGTTGATAAAGAGGAACTAGAATATGTCCTTGTAGAAGTTGTACATTTTTTGGATAAGTTTTAGGATATTGTATTTAATAGTATACATGATGGATTCTCACCCATAAGAAATATTAATCATCAAGTGGAGTTGATCCCTAGGGCGAGTTTGGAAAATAAGGCAACCAATAAAATGATTCCAACAAAGAGTGAAGAATTGAATAGACAAGTGTAAGAGTTGTTATAGAAGGTGTTTATTTGAGAGAGTATGAGTCCATGTGTGGTACTAAAAGTTTAGTACTAGAGATAAATGTAGAATGGAGCATGTATACGTATTCCTAGGCTATTAATAAGATTACTATCAAGTATAGGTTTCTTTTTCCAAGGATGGATGATATCAAGGATTGTTTGAGTGGAGTTAATAACTTCACAAAATAGATCTAAAGAGTGGATATTACCATAGACAAAATAGATGAGATGAATGTAAAATACTTTTCAAGATAAAGGAGGGCTCGTATAAGTGGTTAATCATGCCTTTTGGGCTAACCAATGCATGGAGCACAATCGTGTGACCCATAAATGAGTTGTTACAGAAATAATTTGTAAGTTTTTAATTTTTTTTAGAACTTAGATGATATTTTAATCTTCAATAAGACATTAGAAGAGCATATAATGTATATTTGTATGGTCTTTTAGCTTAAGGGAAGAAAAGTTGTAGATTAACCTTAAAAAGCACAATTTTGTGGAGTTAGTGTGCTTCTAGTTTTTGGTTTTAGCAAATGGTTTTAAAATGGACTTAGAGAAAGTGAAGGCTATCCTTGAATGACCCACTTTAGGAGTGCTATTGAGGTAAGATCATTTCTTAACTTGGCTAGCTTTTACAAAAAGTTAAGCAATTTTTTAGTAGTAAATGTGGGCCCATAATTGAAACATAAGGGGTGATATAAAAAAGTTTAAGTGGAATGCTAGAGAAATAAAGAGTTTTGATTTTTTAAAGAGAAAAGTTACAAAACAACATATTTTGACCCCTCCCAATTTTAATTAGCTATTTCAAGCACATTGTGATGTTAGTGACAATGCCATTAGAGTTGCGGTTAGAAAAGAAGGTAAACCCATTACTTATTTGAGTGACAAGTTGAATTATGCCAAAATAAAATATTTTGTTTATAATCAAGAGTTTTATTCTATAGCTCAACCATTAAGGAAGTTGAGACATTATCTTTTACCTAAAGGGTTTGTCGTATTTACTGGCCATCAAGCTTTATAATAATTGAATTGTAAGGAAAGTTGAATTAAAGAGTTTTAAAATAGGTTGAGTTTTTTAGAAGGTGCACTTTTGTTTTGAAGAAAATGAATGAGAAGCCTAATAGAGTTGTAGATGCCTTGATTCAAAGGAAAAAAAAATTGATAGAGATGCAAATCAAATTTGTTGGATTCTCAGAATTCAAGAGGTTATAAACTAAGGATCTTGATTTTGGTAAAGGCCTGGAGAGCTTGCACAATTATTATTTCGTACTCTAGACATGACCATTCCATGGAACTTCCTCAACACAATCCCCAAATCATCAACAATAATGCTTGACATTTATTTTTGTTTGAATTCTAGGACTATTATCTCTCGTTCATATTTTTTCAAACTACTTTCCCAATTCAACAAGCCCTAGGTTGTGTGGATGACAATTTGACAAAATTAAGAATTTCTCAAAGTTTTCCTTTGGGAAGCAATTTAACCAAAAGAACTCTTCCAATTTTCTATTTAGGTTACTTCATCCCTAGCCAATCTCAATGATAATAGTGACACAACTGCACTGGAGACCCATTGCTTGATGTTCTTAACTACCTTTTTGAATTAAGTGGACTCCTCATTGAAATGTTCAGACATTTCCTTTGTGATAATTGCTACACTATAACACTAGGCCAAGTCATATGCCTCTCCTCTCCACCATTGACCAAAATATGTCTAGTTTTCTCCATTAAATCTTGTAGATGTTAGGTTACCTAATCTTGATAAATATGTTCATCCTTCATGCCTCATCCATAAACTATACTCCTGAGAGAATGACCAATTTCCCTTCGTGAATTTTCACCAAGTCCTCAACAAATTTGTATGCCTTATTTTGGATGTCTTCTACCCAACCTTCTACATTCTAAGAAATTTGATTGATTCCTTCAATACCCTCCACTAACTCAACATGAAGAACTGTAGGAGGAACAAAGGTTTGGCTCTCTTCTCTCACTATATAAGATATGTTGTTTTGATATTCACAAAAGGCCTTGTTCTTTCCTTTTAGTTTTTGATATTTCCCTTCCAATTTCCTCATCTTTTCTTTCATTGTATGTAGAGAGTCCTCAAACTCCCCAATGACCTCTTAAGAGGTGTGCCCCATATTGAACTATGTGACATTGCCTCCTTTTCTTTATTGACTGTAGGCACTACAAACTATAAAAATTCTAGATCCAAACTCTCCTCTAATGATCTTTCCAAAATTTTTGGCCTTGCATTTATACTCTTGTTTGTTGTTGACTTGGTTTAGAATTTCATACAACTCAAGTGCCATTTCAACTTCAACCTCTTTCTGCTAATTTTTTTGTAACCATTGCCTTAACCAAACTAGAACGACAACATTGTAAACTAAGAATTTCTCTGGCCTTTTTACATAAACCATGTGCAAGAAATATATAGGATACACGATTATGTATTTTCTCTAGAGTGAATGTGAATCTAGGCCATAAAGTAATTACAACGAGTCTTTGTTTTTAAGTAACAATTTGATATGAAAATATAGTTATCTATGGTCATCACTTAGTGACATACACTAGTGAATTTCATAAAACTTGATGCCTCTAGGAGAGAGTAAACTAGAAATTTACCCTAGTGGTAGAGGATTCCTTGTTATTGGTTTTCATCCTTATAATGATTAAAATAATTTTAGCTAATAGGGAATGAGAATAGATTTTGGATCTATTTATTGACCTATTCTTTCAACTCTCTAAAAGAGTCTACTAATGTTTCTCCTATTTAGATGAGAGTGTATGTTCTCCCCTTATATTTTCTCTACAATCTACTTATGTGAGGATAGGTGATGCTATAGATCCTTTACTAAAAGTGGATTTGATAACTACTATATGTTCTCATAGTTCTTATGATAAATTTATAGCATATTGATCTCTCAAAATCTTTTGAAAGATATTTCAAAGCTTAATAAAATTCCTTGGACACTATCCTTTGATTATGGGTACATTACATTTTGTTGCAGAAGTATTTTGCTACTGGACACATGGCCTCAAACTAACCTCACAACTCTTCTATGTAAACTTATTGAACTTGGTGGATGAATGGTCTTTTTTATTGTCTCACTAATTACTCTACTAATTAGGATAATGATTCTACTATTTTAGAAACTCATCTGTATCTTCTTTCTCTTGTAGCTCAAACTTTATTTCCATTTTTTATTAACATATGACTAGAAGTTGATTTTAATGCTCCTAAAGATCATCCTCAATTTAAAATAGTTGTTCTTACTACTCATCCACTAACTTCTTAAAGTGATCCTCTTGTTCAAAATATAGATGAAGTAACTGAGAGGGGAGGGGTGAATCAGTTACCATAAAATTCAATTCCAAAAATAAATCCCTTAGATATCTTTACTTACTGTTGATACTCAGTAAACAATGCAGGAATACTGTAACTAATTATTGATTATCTAGCATTTATTAATATGCTTGCAAAGATTAAAATAAATGAACACAAGAGAAACCAGATTTAATGTGGAAATCCAATATGGTAAAAACCACCAAGTAACTAGTCACCAATTTTCACTCTTCTGAACTGAGCCCTGTTAGAAGCCAACCCTGTTAAAGGTTACAAAACACACTGTTAGGTGTGACCTTGTTAGAGGATTTAATCACCCTATTAGGGGTGTCCTGGTTGGAGGTCTTGAGAACAATTCAACTAAACTGTCACCTTGTTAGAGGATTTACAAAATGGCTATTAAACCAACTCTGTTAAGAGATTCTAGATTCACTGTTACAATGATTAGAAAGTAACAATGAGGTGACCTGAATGATATGCAACTTATCTTTTACTGATTACAGATCTCTTTTCTACTTTACTGAATCCTTACTGATCAAATACAACTTTGCAGCTCCTGCAGGATATCTAATCGTTCATCAAAATTTTCTCAATATTCGCTTATCTCATCCTTATCCATATATTCACTCTCACACCAATTCACAATCGTGAGCATCTATATATATACCTTTTAGATTATCAAGTTGGCTTAAATATAGGTTACAATAACTAAAAAAATAATTACATCAGTCGGTCGCATGAAATAATTAAACTTAATATCAAAACAGTAAAATCCTTTGCTAGCTGACCCAGCTCGGTAACCACTGCTCTAGAATGGTTTTCTAGTGTTAACCAAATGAAGCTCGGTAAACACTACAATCCCTACAAAAATCCTTTTGAGACCGAGTGAGCTCGGTTAGCATTGACCTTCCTTTGCTGACCTTTGGAGCTCGATAAAAGCTAACTCTCTGCCACATTTTCTTTGATAACCGAGTGAGCTCGGTAGAGACTAATTTTTCTTTGTTAACCATGGGAGCTTGGTAGACATTAACTTTCATTTGTTAACCTTGGGAGCTTAGTAGACATTAACTTTCCTTTGTTAACCTTGGGAGCTTGGTAGACATTAACTTTCCTTTGTTAACCTTGGGAGCTCGGTAGATATTAAATTTCGTTTGTTAACCTTGGGAGCTCGGTAGATATTAACTTTCCTTTGTTAACCTTGGGAGCTCGGTAGATATTAACTTTCTTTTGTTAACCTTGGGAGCTCGGTAGACATTAACTTTACTAAGTAATGTTCATGAATGTTCGGTAGACACTATTAATTGCTTTGTTGATCATCTGAGCTCAGTAGACTTTGTCTGCTAACTGATATGACATTTGTGTAACATCAAAGACAATACACAATTAACAATTGTATCCAAAAATCTCCCCCTTTGGCATTGATGACAACACAACATGTCATAGTAGAATGAAATTTGAAAACAAGTCTAACAAGTCTTTTTCTGTCAAGACAACTTTCTTTATTAGATAAAAAACTCTCCCTCTTTTAATAATCTCCTTCTGTGAAGGAGTTCCATAGCAAACTCTTCCTCTCAAATAAATTTTAGAAAGATATGATAGTAAAACTCTCCCACTTTGACAACACATACCAAAGACAACACAACTCAAATGGATTTTAATGTACCTTTAGTACTAATTCATATGCAATATTACTTGATTATAATGCATCAACTGATAGATCTTCAACTTGGTATGCGTTGATGCATCACTAAGACTTCATTTTAGTGAACTTCAGATAGGGGAATGACCCCTAACTTACCTCTTAGATACAAGAATGCATCCTTAGGTAATGGCTTTGTGAATATGTCAGCAATTTGTTCCTTTGTATGAATATATTCCAATCTGATCTCCTTGTCTTGCACCAATTCTCTGACAAAATGATATTTTATTGCAATGTGCTTGGTTTTGGAATGCATCACTGGATTCTTAGATATGTTGATTGCACTTGTATTATCATAGAACATAACAACTAGTTCTTTGATTTCTACCTTCATGCCTCCCAACAATTGTTTAAACCAAACAATATTAGAACGGTTTACTACTGCAGCAACATACTCTGCCTCTGCTAAAGATTGGGATGTACAATTTTTCTTTTTTCTTGTCCAAGAAACCAACCTCTTTCCAAGAAAGAATGCTCCTCCACTTGTACTATTTTTGTCATCAAGGTTTCCTGCCCAATCAGCATCAGTAAACACTTTTAAATCTAGATTACCTCCAAATTTGTACCATAAACCATAATCTTCAATTCCTTTCAAATATCTCATTACTCTTTTGATTGTCATCATGTGGTTTTCTTTTTGTTTTGCTGAAAATCTTACTGCAATAGCAACTGCAAGGGCAATATCTGGCCTAGTATGAACTACATACTGCAACTTTCCAATCATAGATCTATACAATGTTTGATCTACTTCTTTTGATTCATCTTCTTTGGTAAGTTTTAATCTAGTACACATAGGAGTCCCAACTGGTTTACAATATTCCATACCAAATGTTTTCAATATTTCCTTGATGTATTCTGATTGAGTGATGTAGATACCATTTTTATTCTGTTGAATTTGAAGACCAACAAATAATTTGATTTCAGCAAACATAGATATTTCAAATTCCTTGTTCATTTGCTCTGAAAATTCTTTGCATAGATCATCATTTCCTGTGAAAATAGTATCATCTACAAATATTTCTACCAAAAAAGTCTTATTATCTGGTCCTTCCTTTATATACAAGCTACTGTTATCATTAGTTCTTTGAAAACCAATCTGAATAAGATAGTTATGCAATCTTTCATACCATGCTCTAGGGGCTTGTTTTAGACCATACAATGCCTTGTGTAATTTGCAGACTATGTTCTTCTTATCTGGATCAACAAAACCTTTAGGTTGCTCAATGTAAACCTCTTCATCTAGTATACCATTGAAGAATGTTGACTTGACATCCATCTGATAAACTTTCAATTCTTTGTGTGCAGCATATGCTAGTAAGGTTTTGACTCCTTCCAATCTTGCGATAGGAGCAAAAGTTTCTCCATAGTCTATTACTTCTTCTTAAGCATAACCTTTGCATACTAGTCTTGCTTTGTTTCTTGATACCTTACCATCTTCATCCAACTTGTTTCTGAATACCCACTTAGTTCCAAACACATTTTTATCTTTAAGCCTAAGTACAAGAGCCCATGTCTTATTTTTCTCTATCTGTTCTATCTCTTCATTCATAGCCTCAATCCAACTATCATTTCCCAATGCATCATTAAGATTTCTAGATTCAAAATCAGCAAGTAAACAAGTACCTTTCAACTTGCTTCTTGTCATGGTTCCTTTATAAGATTTGTCTCCAATGATCTGATCTGTTGAATGATCTCTCCTAACATATTTTGCTAATACAGGTTCCTTTCCATTTGAAAGAATTTCATTGTTATCCTCTTGTACTTCAATTTTAGGTTTTGGCTGTTCTGGCTTGGTAGATATTGGCTCAGGTCCTTCAGACTCAGTAGACACTTGCTCGGTAGCATTTGCATGTAACTCGGGTTGCTGTAGCTTGGTTTGAACTACCTGTAACTCGATTACTGATGACTCAAGAGTAGAAGATTCTTGATTGATTGGTACTACATCAAGTTCAGTGAAAACAAACCTTCTATAATCTTCTAGTTCCTTTTTGCTTACTTCTTCAGTCCTTTCTGAAAACTCATCAACTTTCACATGTGCACTTTCTATGACTTTGTAAGTAGACAAGTTCAAACATCTATATTTTTTACTTTTGCAAGAGTATCCCAAAAATATTCCTTCGTCACCTTTTACAACAAATTTTTCTTTTCTAGATTCTTTCAAAATGTAACATTTACTTCCAAATACTTTTAGATAACTTACATTAAGTTTATAGCCATACCATAGCTCATAGGGAGTTTTGAATGAGTTCTTTTTAAGCTGTACTCAATTCAAGGTATGAACTGTAGTGCTGATAGCTTCCTTCCATTATTTGATAGCAATGTTCTTTTCAATCATTAAGGTTCTTGCACAATCCATGATAAATCTATTCCTCCTTTCAGCTATTCCATTTTGTTCAGGAGTTCTGGGGGCTGATACCTGTCTTTTGATTCCTCTTTCAATGCAAAAGTTATTGAACTCATGTGAAATGAATTCTCCTCCTCTATCTGGCCTCAAGCATTTTGATCTTTTTGCTGTTTCCTTTTCTACTCTAGCCAAATACCATTTGATTTTGTCAAATACTTCTGATTTGTTCCTTAGATACATGATAGTCATCATTCTTGAGTAATCATCAACAAAAAGAATGAAGAACTTTTCTCCAGTATAGCTTTCAATTCCAATGGGTCCACATAAATTAGTATGCACAATTTATAATATATCTTCAGACTAATAGTTTTTACTTTTAAAACTAATCTTTCCCATTTTACTAATTTGACAATTCTTGCATAAACCGACCTTAGGTTTCTTTATGTTAGGAATGCCTTTCACTTTCTTGAATTTGCTTATCTTTACCAAGTTATCAAAATTTACATGACACAACCTTTTATGTCATAACGAAATTTCTTCAACTTGACCAATAAAACATGAACATTCACCAAGTTCAAGATAAAATAAGTTACCTTTTGTTTGAATGTCTGATCCAATCAATTTTCCTTTGCCATCCAGCAGTCTTGCTTTTCCATGCATGAATTCTACTTTGAATCCATTATTGAGTAGCTCTGCCACACTCAATAAATTATGCTTTAGTCCTTCTACCCAATAGACATTATCACATATAAGTTCTTTGGTTAGAGAGATTCTTCCTCTTCTTTTTATATAGCAAGGTTCATTGTTTCCAAATCTTACACTGCCACCATCATAGCCTTCAAAGTATTCAAACTTAGTTTTATCACTAGTCATGTGATGAGAACAACCACTATCTATGATCCATGTACCATTTTTTCTCATATGAGAAATAAGTGCCATTTCCTCATCATTATCAAACTCATCTTTCACAATAATGTAGACAATTTCATCTTCTTCTTCATTATTAGAATCATTAGAATCTTTAGCCATAAAACATGTTTTCTTACCTTTATCCCTGAATGATTTGAAGTCTTTATTGTCATTGTACTTGTAACCTTTCTTGTAATCTTTGTTCTTCTTGTTTGGGCACCTAGCAGCAATATGACCAACTTCTTCACATGAAAAATAGATTAGAGGAACTTTACCTTTATATTTTCCTCTACTTCTAGAATATTTTCTTGCTAGTAGAGCTTCAATCACTTGAAGATCACTATCTGAACTTTGGTCAGATTTATCTTCACTTTCTAAGTGAGATTCCTTTTTCTTTTTACTTTTCTCCTTGAGTGAAAGCTTGGCTTCAAATGCTGACTCAATTTTTTTGGAAGCTGGAACATAGTTGTCAAAGTTCTCTAGTTCAAATGCAGTTAATCTTCCAACTATGGTCTCGAGATTTATCTTATGATTTGCTTCACATTTTCTTTCTTGAATTGTAGAAACTCTGATTCCATACATGGGAAGTAGAGTTCTAAGAACTTTACTTATAACTAGCTCTTCCTTGATATTTCTTCCAGATGCTTTGATTATACTGACACATGCTTTGACTCTTTCAACATATCTTGCAATGTTTTCATCCTCTCTCATCCTCATTTCATCAAATTGTCCTCTCAAACTTTCTGCTTTGGCTCTTCTTACATTATTATCTCCTCCATAGACTTCTTTCAGCTTTTCCCACATTTCAAAAGTAGATTTGCAGTCTTTGATGTCATCAAATTCTTCATAACTTAGAGCAGATGTTATATCTATCATCATAATATTGTGGGTCTTCTTTTTAGCAATATCATTGATAGATAGTGTACCGGTTGTTTTTCAATATTTTTCATTAAGGTATTTAGTCTTGTATCTCCAATAGAAGCTAGATGAAGTCTCATCAACCCTTGCCATCCTGAGAAGTTGTCCCTATTAAGTCTTGGAATTTCTCTCTTATAAGACATCTTGATCTTTGGCTTAGATCCTTGAAATCTTGTCCTGTAAGCTCCAAAAGCTCTGATAAAAATTGTTGAAAATATAGATGAAGTAACTAAGAGGGGAGGGGTGAATCAGTTACCATAAAATTCAATTCCAAAAGTAAATCCCGTAGATGTCTTTACTTACTGTTGATACTCGATAAACAGTGCAGGAATACTGTAACTAATTACTGATTATCTAGCATTTATTAATATGCTTGCAAAAATTAAAATAAATGAACACAAGAGACACCAGATTTAACGTGAAAACCCAATATGGAAAAAACCACCAAGTAACTAGTCACCAATTTTCACTCTTCTGAAGTGAGCCTTGTTAGGAGCCAACCCTGTTAAAGGTTACAAAACACACTGTTAGGTGTGACCTTGTTAGAGGATTTAATCACCCTATTAGGGGTGGCCTGTTTAGAGGTCTTGAGAACAATTCAACTAAACTATCACGTTGTTAGAGGATTTACAAAATGGCTGTTAAACCAACTCTGTTAAGAGATTCTAGATTCACTGTTACAATGATTAGAAAACAACAATGAGGTGACCTGAATGATATGTAACTTATCTTTTGCTGATTACAAATCTCTATTTTGCTTTACTAAATCCTTACTGATCGAATACAACTTTGCAGCTCCTCCAGGATATCTAATCCTTCATCAGAATTCGCTCAATATTTGCTTATCTCATCCTTATCCATTTATTCACTCTCACACCAATTCAAAATCTTGAGCATCTATATATATACCTTTCAGATTATCAAGTCAGCTTCAATATAGGTTACAATATATAAAAAAATCATTACATCAGTCGGCCGCATAAAATAATTAAACTTAATATCAAAACAGTAAAATCCTTTGCTGGCCAACCTAGCTTGGTAACCATTGCTCTAGAATGGTTTACTAGTGTTAAACAAATGAAGCTCGATAAACACTATAATCCCTGCAAAACTCCTTTGGAGACCGAGTGAGCTCGGTTAGCATTGACCTTCCTTTGCTGACCTTTGGAGCTCGGTAAAAGCTAACTCTCTACCGCATTTCCTTTGATAATCGAGTGAGCTCGGTAGACATTGGTTTTTCTTTGTTAACCATGGGAGCTTGGTAGACATTAAATTTCCTTTGTTAACCTTGGGAGCTCGGTAGAAATTAACTTTCCTTTGTTAACCTTGGGAACTCGGTAGATATTAAGTTTCCTTTGTTAACCTTGGGAGCTCGGTAGACATTAACTTTACTAAGTAATGTTCATGAATGTTCGGTAGACACTATTAATTGCTTTGCTGATCATTTGAGCTCGATATACTCTGTCTGATAACTGATATGACATTTTTGTAACATCAAAGACAATACATAATTAACAATTGTATCCAACACCTCTAACCATGAATTTGGTTAACACAACCCTTTCCTATCCTTTTACTCATAGTTTTTATTTTCATTCTAGATTTTATTCTTCCTCCCATATTAAATAATTGTATTCTTTGATGATGGATCTACTTGGACATATGCCAACATAGGAAAAGTAGTCTTACAAATAAAGTATCTTCTCCTCCAATCATGTTGTTAGAAAACCAACTCAAAGATGATGTTTTAGCTTATATGTATGCTAATGTGTTCCATATCTATTATATTTTTGGTAATTTCCTTGTTCTATTGTTTAGATTTTTATTTTTATTTATATACTTTTTTAATGATTTATAAAGGTTTTGGATCATTCTAGAACCCTTACATAATCAATAATACATAAACATAAAAAGCATTGGATTAGCATAAATAAGACAATTATTAAAAAACAAAGCCAATCATCCAAGAATGAATGCTTATAAGATTTCTACTAAGATAGACTTTCTATTTCTAGGAAATATATTTGATTACCTATATTAATGTTGGAAACTTTATCATTGAGGGTGTTGAATTCTTTGTAAGAATACATCACTTCACAGCTACTAAATTTAGTAATTAGTTGGTACATTTGAATAAATATTTCAAGTTTCTAATTTCAAAATCTTTTCTTTCCTAAAGTTTTGATGATTAACATATAGTATTTTCAATCATGAGGTCAATTATATTCTAATTAATAGTTAACTCAAGGCCCATCAGTAACCATATTATTTATATTACCTAGTAATCTTTTAATGGTAGCCACTAAGATTCTACTCTTAAATTTCTTACAAGTGTTAAAGTTATAGCTTGATTAGGGTTGCATTGAAAAGCGCCATCAATGTTTAATGTATACTAATATTTAGGCCACATGAAGGTTCCCACATAAGTGGAGAAGAAGTGAAGCATCAACAAGAAAGATAAAACCAACTCCATTATCATTAATATCATCCTATAATTAAGTGGAAGCCTAAGAGTGAGTATCATAGGCACTTGTGCAAAAAGACTTCATTCATGCTAGGGCCTATTAGGAGGGAGCCGGAGAAAATCGTGTTGTTGCATAATGAGGAAATTGCTATAGTGGTTGAGGACCATTCATAAGTTAGAAACATACATTATAACTTTTTATCTTGCACAGAGATCTATAATAAGATATTAAAGAAGTGTTTGCTTTACAAAATGTAAAATATATTGATCAATAAAGGGGTTGCCAAATAGTGTTGATTATTTTAATCTTTCCATATATTGGAGAGAGTCTCCACCTTGAAAGTGTGATTGATGTAGTTGAACTTATGATGGATATAATGCATATACCATGAAAGGAACATGTGCCAAGAAACTCTAACTGAGAAGTCTTGAAAAAACCATGGATCAATTTCGAAAGGTTTGACTACTTATGTAAAGAAAAAAGAGTGTTTTATATGCCTAAAATAGATAAGCTAGATCCCACAAGTACACCTTGGAAAATAATACACCAAAGGAAATGAGATGATTATTAGGAAAACAAATCAACCAAATGGTACGAAATCTACATTGCCACGAATAGTCTAGCAATCACATATGTCATTACTAGTCTACCATAAAAACCATGAGAAAATAGGTAGAAAACCAACAATCTTTATGATTTTTTTTTATTGTGAAAGATGGGTTTTGGACCCAATTTTTCATATTTCCACCATGGTTGGAAAATATTGATATAAATTTTGAGAACCCTATCAATTAGAATCATCTTCACAATTATATAAAATGTATACCAATATGGAGTGGAGAGGTAAACTTGTCTTTAATTTCATTCCATAAATTAGTCATGAAAGATCTAGAGAACACGTTCTATAAGTTTTGAATTTTAACTTCTTGGGAAATCTAAAGCGCCTACAAAATGAAACCTTTAAAAAAAGCCATCTTTATCTTACAAAATAAGGAACCAATCAATATTTTGTTGGTCGATGGAAAGCTTGTCATTGAACATTAAACCATTCTAGAAACCTAGGGTTTTGAAGCCTCACATCATAAGAAAAAAGTTCCTTTAATATGACATGTAAGCTTCATGGAGAGAATGGTGGTTGAAACCTAATTCCCCTTATAAGAAATTCATCTAGAATGATAATTAGAGATAACATATGATGTCAAATCAAGATAATTAATGCTTCATTTGCACATGTGAAAAATATGAATAATCTAAATGACATTAAGTGTGAAACACTATACATACAAAGCCACAATCCTCTACCATCCCATAGGAGATGACAAAACTCATAAGCAATGTAATGAAGAACCTTGTAACTTTCTATTGAGGCCTAAATAAAATTACAATGATTTTTTTTTTCTAAATTATATAAGCAATCTTAAATGGAGATCAACAAAAATGACAATCATGAAAAGAATCTGAAACACAACTAAAATTTTCTTGGGAAAGATAGGGCTTCCACCAAAACAAGTTGGAATAATAACTTGCCAACAGAAAGCCCAAGTCTAGAAATAAAATTTGATGTCCAAGATTATGAAACTTGGCTAGAGCAACTTGCCAATAAGAAACCTACAAGTCTAGAAAGAAAAGGGATAGGCTAATCTCCATCTAAAATGCACTGAAGACAAAACAAGTCAATTTTTAAATTTTTTTTAATCTAAATTCAGGAAACCACAATGACTTTTTTCTTTTTCTTTTTGTTGTTTTCAACTAAAAACTATGCAGATCATGAGATCAACTATTGAAATTTTCAGAAAATCCATGATGTTTTCAATTTTTTGAAAATTGGTCAACTGTACGGTTTGGATGGAAGATAACCGCATCAGAAAGAAAATATGATATCCAAGATTATGAAACTTCTCTTTATGGATAATCCATTTATCAACAAAGGAATTGGTCTAAAACCATTACATCAACCTTGGAATTCATGAAAGTAAAAGCTTTGATCTTGGAATTCATGAAAATAAAAGTCTTCATGTAGCGTTGAAACTTATGCCTGAATGATAGAACCAAAAAGTTTGCGGCATGAAGACGAAGTAACCATTTGTAAATTCAGTTGAGAAGCTAGATATGACTATATGCTTATCTAAACCTCCAGCCCTTCAAATAAAGAATCAAGCCATGTATGATCAAACCCTTCAACCATGAATCCAAACAAATAGTTATATTTTTTAATTTTAACGTGCAAGAACCTACAATATAGGCATACGACCATAATTAGTTGGGTTTTCAGAGCCTTTCTTTCCCGTAATTACATATATATCAAGCAAACAAAAGCAGCCGACGAAGCAAATTATAAATACCACTTCTACAGAAATCGAAGAGTTTTCAGAGTGACAGATTTACACGCGACAGCTAAACAAGGGAACGAACTATTACAGCTAAAGGAGTTCAGGGCGAAGACCGGGAGCAGGTCTACCAAGTACGGTTCAGGAACGGTGACGCAGAACGGGAGTTAAGCTCGTAGGCACTAATGGGGTAGTTGTTAATGCGAACCTCATATTCAGAAGTCGGCCCACTAGTGTTAACATCATCATTTGAACGAAGAAATTTCACAAGACCACAACACATAGCATGCCCAGTGATTAAATCCTGCGAAACATCATCACCCGAACGGAGACATCTGAGAAGCCCACATCATTCTACTTGAAACCATACCTTTTCAACAATATCATCGAAAAGACGAGATACACCGCAAAGGCGGTGGAATCTAGCCCGTTTCACTACAAACTGTGCTGATTGATGGAAAAACGCGATATGACCCCAAAATATAAGGGCAATGAGAGTTCCCAAAACAACCCAAGAGAAAGTCTTAACCTTATGCTGCAGCATCACGTACACTGCACACATAAACCCATAAGACGTGAAGCCAAAGCTGAAGCAAACCACTAAACTGTTGATAGTCATGAACAACATCTTGTCCCCCGTGGTAAGCTCCGAGCTCATCTCCCACATTATATGAACAACATCTTGTCCCCCGTGGTAAGCTCCGAGCTCATCTCCCACATTATACAAACAAAGAGGGATAGAAAGAAGGATACGCAGTCAAAAATGAGGAAGAGCTTAAAAGAAACGAGGGACACAAGATTAGGGCTACCTAGGTCTTTCGCATTCTTGTCCGATTCGAAGCCGCCAGGGACAGTGAAAGCAGCTGCACATGTCATGGTGGCCAACAGTCCCGCCACAACTAATTCTGCATCACGCCTTGCCTTGTACGCTTCCTTCACCCCTTTCCTCGCTCTCACCCGCTTTTCATTGGTCACCTGTGGTGAACAGTCCATGAATGCCTTGGGACTCGCTCCACAATCTGCCAGCTTTCTTATAATCCTAAAAGATTCATGGTATGCAGTCACTTCTCTCGCAATTTCATACGGTGTCTTGTCCTCACTGTTTCGGGCAAACTTGTCCACCCCACGTACCTTCAGCAACAAGTTCACCATCTACACCGCAAAAAGGGGAAAAACAAGAGGGACAATTAGTTCCTTCTCAAACCCATAAAACCTGAAAGAGAATAGAGCTGTGAGCATCAAACCCTAGAAGAATCTTACGTGGTCATATCTGTTCCTTGTTGCAATGTGCAAAGGCGTGTCCCCAATCACAACAATTGGGTGGTTTCGGTGGTTGTTTGTAGAACAGTTACCTTCATTATCAGATGACTTTGAAGCACAGATTTCTCTATCGGGATCATTCGGGGTAGGCTGGTATGGGTTATTGATAAGTTCTGACAACTTTCCATGATTCCTCTCCATTAAAATTTGAACAAGTTTGACTTGGTTGAGCTCCACAATGTAGTGCAGGGCGTTTGATGTGCGAGTTATTAAAAACTCTACAGCTTCTTTGAATCCCAAACTTGCTGCTATTTTCAGTGGAGTTTCTCTTTCATTATTTACAAAGTCACACAAATTGGCATCCAAGCCTACCAACTCTTTGGCCAGATCCACGCGATTTTTCCTGACAGCTAAATGCAGAGCTGTGTCGCCTTTGTTGTCCTTCGTAGTTATTGTTTTGATTAAATCTGCAAGAATCAGACAGTTAAACAAAACAAACCAGCAAAACATAGCCTTTTAAATTTTAGAAAGAAAGAAAGAAGAGAATGACCTTGGACTGGTAGCTTTGCTGCTAGCTCTCGTAACAAATCTGCACTTCATGAATCAACTTTGTTAAAAGTGAGAAACAATTGAAGAATAGATTCTAATGAAATAAAACAAAAAATATATATGAAGAGAATAAATGAACCTGGGTCTCGTGCTATTACTGCCGCATGAAAGCATGTTCTTCCCTCCCATGTCGTTAACAAGCTTGAAGGATCGACATGTTTTAGAAGCTCTTTTGCAGTCATTATATCGGTATTTCGACAAGCCACAAAGAATCCCGTTACATTATCTGTGTTCGCCATGCTCTGATTGCAGCTTGAGCCCGTCAACAGTTTCTATTCTGCACTGCCAATGCTAACTAATAAAAAGCTACTGAAAATGTGAAAAAGAAAACAGTTCCCAACATTTTACTGACCATGACGTCTACTTCTACCAGACTTGTCAATTTCCAAGACATCAAATCAATGAACTAATTTAATTTAAGGATATACCAAGATTTTTCTGCTCCCGGTTTACAAATTGTTCTGCGATAAGATTGACCTCATATCGTTTCATAATAATTGGTTTTAGGTGAGATGTGACCCGACAGTCGCATACATCTCGGAAAGAGGGTAAACGTGGATCTCGTTTCGTAGTATTTTACTCAGTTGATGAGATGTCGCCCTCAGTAAAGTATGTCTCGACTTTACATTTATATATTCTCGGGGACGATAAGCATTGAGTTTCGACTTAGTCTACATTTATTTGGCAACATCTGTACAGCCACGAAAATGCACTTCCTTAGGAAGGAGAGGACTTAGAATTTGTTTTTTGAAAAGTTATAAAAAGCAATGTAAAGGAATGTAAAGGAAGTGCATTTTCGTGGCTGTATAGCCATGGACCATTTTATATATTTTCGTAGAGGAGAGGATAAGCATTGACTTTTGTTGTTTTATGGTAGAATTGATTTCTAAGGTGGTGTTTAATTCTGAATTTATAAAATAATAAATCTTAATGAGATTTTCTTATTAATAAAGTATGTCTTGATATTATATACAATTTAATTATTTAAAAGTTTTTAAAATTTTGATAAAGAAAATAATATAGAATAGTTTAATATATGAATGATTCATAATTTTATATTTTTATTTCATAGATGATTCTAATTAGGCAATTGGTGTGTAATGGGTAGACTGAAAATATATTGAAGATCAAATTTTTTAAAAACATATAAAGAGGAGCATGATTGTTAGAAAAAAATGCCATTAGACTTTGTAAAGATTTATATTTTGAGGACTACTCTCTCTCTCCCCCCAATGTTTAATCATTATATTTGTAAACCCCTTTAGAAAGCCTAACAACATATTCACAATAACATGTATGGATCTAATTTCTGTAAGGTAATTCATTAATCTGACACTCAAAGAGAATTTATTCATGATTTTCAATAGTAGATTGTTATTATTCTTATTTCAGTTAGTTCAAAGCATTACTCAAATTTTTATTATTCTTGGTTTAGTTAGTTTACAGTATACATGTCTATTAGCATTTTTAGGCTAATGAATGTTTGATTTTTTAAGATTTTTGAGTTTTAGGGGTTTCGAATGCTTGAATGACATTAGAGAATGTTGAGCAATCATTTTGCACAATGATAGCAACATAAATTCATGAGAATCTTTCTCTTGAAAAGTTGATCAAATAACCAACTCCAAGGCTCCAAAAGGTTATTTTAAAACCACTTGGTTAACTCAAGTGAAGACTAATATTTATGCTCACAAGGAGGCCTTTGCTGGTATATGTGTAAATCTATAAAACATGAAAAACGTGATTGCAACCCACTATTTTTTTATTTTTCTGAATTTTGAATGAATGCACTCTTTAATAATACAACTATATGATATCCTAATTTAACCTTTGATTTTGAGAAGTAGATTCTAGAGATAAGGTAACAAAAAACATCAAACAATTGCTAAAAGTAAATTTCTAAAAGGACATAAGAATAATGGCAATGCTTTTGTGAATTAATTTTTCAAAGGGTGGTAGGAAACTAACAAAATCAAGAGGAGCATGTCCAAAACTTCATCGAGGCAATCGTCAATGGAATCATAATAGAATTGTATGTTTTTCACAACTCAACAAATATTGTAGCCACGAAAAGTGTGCACACACAAGACAAATCATGATGCAAGTATCGTAGAAAACATCCCTTATCCAATTCGTCACTATAGAGGTATTATGTGGCTATACATGACAAACTGTAGAAAAACAAATGATCGCACAAGCATTAAAACACAAGAAGACTATTGACTTTATTGCTAGTTGCAAAAATTAATTCACAAAAGAAACTCACATTCTAGCAAGAAACACAACACATGGATTGAGAGCACTAATAACATATCTTATTTACATCAAAATACTTGCTTCGAATAAATCTTACATCATTGTATTTATAGGGAACCCTCTCCATCATGTGATTTTTGGAGCTAGGGTTTTTCCCATACAAAAAGTATGCTAAAACTATTAAAATTAAGCTATTTATGTACATACCGATAATCTATCTATGTGCTAGCTATGCATGTACTTTTATTTTCCTTTATTTTATTATATGGTGTGTGCACCTTCATGAGACATAAATGTGTTAATAGAAGAAGAAGATAAGAGGGAAAACATCTCCAACAAGAAACTAGAGCGTTAGGGTCTTATGAATAATATGTTCTTGTTATTTTGCATGCATACCCATCAGTTTGCAATATGGTCTCATCACTCTCCATGAGTACATAGAGAAGACTTTTACCACCACCTAAATATGATAGTTATAAATTTTGTAGTGTGCCAGAAGTGTGCAGGAACCTTATGACAAAGAAGTGATATATGAGATGGGTGTTTTGCACACATCATCCCCATATTTTGAATGTTGATCTTCCATTTAAGGAAGAAGTACAAGTAGTTGAAATTGAAACTTCCTATCAGACTAACCATTTATGAGACAAGGCCCAAGGCACTTAATTGCTAATGAACTCAAAAAATATGAAATTAAAGCATGAAAATACTAAATTTAGCAACTGGTATTCAATTAGCATTGTAACTACAATTTTAAAAAAATCATTGGATTTATGGAGTTGCGGATGTGTGGATCTATGAAGGTGAAAATTGGGCACTTAACTATTTATCTTCAAAATTCCAAAATTGTGAAGTTGCCTGTGTACAGAGTTGAAAACTATGAACTTCACTTAGAAATTTCATAAATTTTGAAAATGAGGAGTTGTACACATGTTGAGATGCATACATGTGGACTACTGAAAATGTCAAAATTACCTTGAAAAAATCAAAGTTCTTAGATTTCAAAATGGTTTATGGGTTTTGCTCAATCTAAACTTTGAAGACGTGTGTTGAATATGCGCACATAATAGAATTGTCAACAATTTATTTTATTGAAAGCAATAAATTAATCTAAACAAATTAACATGGTTATTATGTAAATTATGAAATTATGTTAAGTCTAATTGATTGCAAGGATCAATGTCATGTTCTAGGAAATAAAATAGAAGATGCTAACAACACTTTATGCAAAATAAGTTAGAAAATTATGAAAACTATATAAAAGTTTAGGTCTACTTTGAAAAAGTGTAACTTCTTCCCCTTAGCTCAAAATTATGAACTGTTTACTTCATTGGAAATATATCCCAAATTTGAAGGAAAAAAATGAAAGGACAAGTGAAGAATCTTGTTGACCAATATTCACTTCAAAATGCCCCATAGATCTTTAAAAATGAAAATTACTATGACATAGGAAAAAGATAAGAAAAATAAATAAAACTATAACTAAAGTCCCAAAACATTTAGAGATGACTAATAAGGCTGACTCGAAACTAACAAAAAGCGCCATCCCAAAGTTGTTCACCTCTGTAGGTGCAATTTTGCACTCGCATGCCAAAATACATAGCAAAACCCAAAATATCGCACCTCTGCACCTCTACAAGAATGGAGCTATGAGAAATGTGATGGTGAACTTAACAATAAATAAAGCACATGCAGACCTGCATAGGTGTCACCCCTATGCACCTCTGTAAGTGCAGAACTATGCAAGCTATTAACACACTACATATTAACCCTCATATGCACAAGATAGACTATGTGGTTCTATGCACATATGCAACTTTGCATCTGCATATGTGTGCAAATATGTACTTAGACAAAATAACAAAAGGAAAGAATTGGACTTGTGAACTTGCAGAGGTGTGCAAGCGCAAAAAAATATGGAGGAAAAAATCAAATGACCAAAAATACTGACTTGGTACTCTACTAGACCAAACCTCAAGTTGCACACTTTGCGCACATAAAGACCTGGGTATGTGAACAACTATGGAAGAGAACAACTAAAACTCAACTAACTCTCTAGTGCATACATGGACTTTGCAAACTTGAACATCTTGCTAAGGTTCAAACCTGTGTAGTTTTTTTAGTTTCACAAGTACACACAGGGACTTACCAAAATGAAAGAAAAAAGGAGGAAATGTGCAATTGCGGAGGTGCGCAAGTGCATAACTTTACAAGTGCAAAAAGTACTTAGACAAAACTGAGAAATCAAGACAAAATGAAACCAATCACTTTGACCCAAAAATCTACCCAACATGACCTAGAAATTATCAACTGTCAAGGTCCCTCAGAAATGAAAAATGTGGTCCCCATCATTTACGAAATAAAAAATGGTGTGTGTGTTGTGGAACCACAACAAATAGCCTCAACAAAAGGAATATAAATGGCATGCATTTCTTTATTAACAAGCAACATTAGACTCAATCAAACAATAAACTTTAAGATTGATCCTGTGAGAGGCAATAAATCATCCCCAATAAAAAAATTCACATATTCAGCTTTCACATTTGACGTGTGCACATGTTTTAATTCCTTTCGATACTTACGCATAAGCAACCACAAATGAGAAATAACTGAGTCCAATCCTCACCAACCATCAAGAGCTTCAAAAATCTCCAAGAAACCAATTTTTGTCACTCTTGACTAGATGGGAGGATCCATTTAGAGGGCTCTTTAATGAGTCAACTTTCAGCTTTTTATTTTGTGCAATTTTATAACTTCAAAGAGCTTACATACTTTTGAATTCATTACTCTTTAAACTCTTTGTATTGGTAGGGTAACGATTAGACTATGCTACTTTGCATAACATTTTCTTCTTCTTCTTCTTCGTCTTCTTGTTTTTCTTTTAAAATGCTTGGACAACACTTAGACTATAGGGGAAAAGACCTAGTAGTTGCCTAGATTAGCTTTGTACATCTACATTTCCTAATTCACATGTCAAAATTTGCTGAATTTTTTTGTGAAACTCTGTATGTGACTAAAGAACTTAAAGCTAACCTTTTGGCTTTCCCACATTTACGGAGCTCTTTGTAGAACTAATAGACTACGAAGTGGTCTAAAAGTTTAGTTTTAAAACATTCGCCCAATACCCGACACTTAGACCCCCCAATAATCATTATAGTACTTATTGGACAAGTAGACCAATCAGCAATCAAAAAATAAAAATGAACGACTATTGGTATTGATGTTGATTTGTGATGGCATGTTTGTTTGCAAATAATAGAAAAAAGGGGCAGAAAAAACATGGGACTTTTAAATTGGCCTATCGATTTGATAGAGAAATGACAACTGGGGGCTACAGCTATTGCAATGACCACATTTTACACAAGAAAAATGGTTTCAGACATTTGACTCCTGTCTGGACATGGTATTTTGTGGTTTACTTTCCAGTTCTTCAGCTGGCGTTTACAGGGCATAATAAATGCTGTCGCTTTTAATGTTGGTAATGAAAGGACCTCTCAGAACGGAGACGCAAAGATAGAGTTTATGACAGACAGCTGTATTTTCTTGCGAGTAAGAAACGGGCTTAAGCGGAATTTGAGGAAAGGTTTTCCTTAACATGGAGAATAAATCTGGTGAAATTAGCTTCTTTGTGACTTGTCAAAATGGCCATACAAGAACTGCGAAAGACTTGCTAAAACTTGCGGATCCACCAAGCTTGTTATTGCCGTGGGAGGGAAGCACATGATTCCATGTGGCAGTAATTGCAGGAGACCCAGGTTTTTTTTGTTTTGTCTCTTCATTCATATTTGCTTTTCTGATCAGAAGCTATTCTAAACCTCATTTATGAACTGCAGATTTGTTACGAGAGCTAGCAGCAAAGATACCATTCCAAGGTCATCATCTTCTTAGAATCTTTTTCTAGATTAAAAGGCTATGTTTTGCTTGTTTGACTTGTTTAACTGTGTGACTCATGCAGATTTAATCACAATAATAACAATGAAGGACAACAAAGGCGAGACGGCTTTGCATTTAGCTGTGAGAAAGAATCGCGTGGATCTGGCGAAACAGTTGGTCGACATGGATGCCAATTTGTGTGATTGTAAGAATAAAGAAGGAGAAACTCCATTAAAACTGGCAATAAGTTTGAGATTCAAAGATGCTGTGGAGTTATTAATAACCCACACCCAAAACGCCCTCCATTATGTTGTGAAGCTCAACCAAGTCAAAATTGTTCAGTTTTTTAATTGAGAAAAAAATAGACTTGTCCAAACTCATCAATCAGCCTTACCAGCCAAATCAAGGTGGAGATGAATGTGTCACAGAAGCATCTGGTGAAAGAAGCAATAACCAGGCTGTCGGAAGAGGAACCACAAAGTGGACTAATGATGATGAAGATATAGATACTCAGAGTGAAAAGCCAATTGAAGCGGGAGACACACCTTTACACATTGCAGCAAGAAATAAATTTGAGCACGTAAGATTATTTTAGGGGTTTAATCTCACTATTCTCTGTGTTTTGGATTTCTATTGAAACTAATTCCTTTTGAAATACTTAGACAACTAATTCCCCCTCTTTCTTTCCTTTTTCACTTTTTTGGTGGTGTAGATGGTGAGTTTGTTGCTGAAGATAGATGGGGTGGACAAGCTTGCGCTGAACAGTGAGGACAAGACACCATTTGAAATTGCAAGAGAAGTCACCGACTGCCACGAACCTTTTAGGATGATAAGAAAGTTGGCATATTATAGAAGGAGGCCAAAGCCATTCATGTACTGCGCACCACAGGTGAGCCATAAAAAGTACATGAACGCGAGGCAGATGGTAAACAACGCCTACGAAGAGAGACGCAATGCAGAACTAGTTGTGGCAACGCTGTTGGCCGCCATGACATGTGCTGCTGCTTTCACCGTCCCTGGCGGTTTTGACTCGGAGTCTGATGCAAAAGAGGAACGAGGGAGCCCTATTCTTATATCCTACATTTCATTTAAGCTCTTCCTCATTTTTGACTGCACAGCCTTCTTTCTCTCCCTCTTTGTTTGTATAATGTGGGAGATGAGCTCGGAGCTCACCACGGGGGACAAGATGCTGTTCATGATCGTCAACAGTTTAGTGGTTTGCCTGAGCTTTGCATTCACCGCTTACGGTTTTATTGCTGCGGTGTACGCGATGCTGGCTCTTGAAGTTGATACCCTCTCTTGGGTGGTTTTGGGAAGTCTCGTTTTTATTACTTTGTGTGGCATTCTCGCATTTATCCGTCAGTCGCTACATTTTGTAGTGACGAGGGCGAGATTCCACCGGCTGTGCGGTGTGTCTTGTTTCTTCGATGACATTGTTGAAAAGGTGTGGTGCATTTTAGAACGGTCTGGGCTTCTGGAGATATTCCGTTCAGGCGATGAAGTTTCCCGTGATTATATCGCTGGTCATGCCAAGTTCTCTGGGCTGGGTCGTGAAGATGGCTCGTCCTCTCCTTCACCGGTTTAGCGAACTTCATTGTTCGCACTTTTTTCCACTCCCTTTTAGGTGGCTTGTAAATTCCATCTCTAGTTAACCTCTGTCCTGAGGTCACCGACTTAGTGAAGCTAATGTATGGATTTTGATAGTCAGAAAGAACGTTTATTTCGTAGATCATGTAACAAAGTGTTTATGTATAAAATTATATAGTCTGGAAGGAACGTTTATTTCGTAGATCATGTAACAAAGGGTTTATGTGTAAAACTGGTATCTGTTAGGTCTTTTTGTACTCCGGAGTCACCCCGTCCTTTTGGCTGCTATCTAATACTTCAAAAATAAAATGTTTACGTAATATCTGAATTAATATTTTATTTGTACATGTGTTTGCCTTCTCTTTTATCTTAATGGTTAATAATGATTAATGATTGAGTATTATCTAGAATGTTTGAAAAGAATTATTGTTATAATATTTGTGTTATAATTGTTAACATATTTCTAGCATTATTAGATATAGTTGTAGAAGGTTAAGGACATGTAGATTGTTGAAGGACATTGTAAGACCACATTTTAATAATGTCCGAGCTCAATATCACAAACAAAAACAAAGATCTTTTTCATAAAAGAATGTGAAAGATAATGAGCTCTATTGAAGATTGAGATATGGGATATGGGATAGTATGACAAAATGCACTCTGGAAGAAAATAAATGCCTAATGTGAATATTAAATGGTGATGTGTCTAGAAGTAAAATAGGTAAGCATGGTCCTATTATAACTAATAGAATGTTGCGTAGGACCTAAGTTAACATGTGAATATGTCCTCTTACTAGGCAATTACAAGGTACAATCTACTTTGAATATTTACTAGCAACACTCACTCTAACACCCCTTCTTATGTGCAAACATGGGCAGATAGAATCATTATGCAAAAATGCAAGATGTAAAGGTTGATCTAAACAACAAGGCCGTGTTAGTTACCCATGTACAAATGATCTCTCACAAATACAATAAAGAATAAGAAAAAGAGAGGACAAAACCTAGTTGGAGAATAACCCCACCCAAAAAGAGAGTATCCAAATGTAGTTCATATTTAATAGTGATTGAATAAGTGGTGTATGGATGTCTCATGAATGCCCCCATAAAATCTTTCATTACAAAGATAGAATTGTTGTCTCCTACATAATAGGGGCATAAAGAGACTATGTAGACCATCATAATGAATAATCTCTTGCGACAAGGTGTTCGAAGAAAAAGTATGAAAGGATTCTTACAAATAACTTGTTTCTAGTTAGGAAAAGGTAAGACAAGGCACACATACATGATTACTTCTCATTTGAGAAATGAATTGAAAGATTAAAGCATGATAAAGAGTGATAGTCTGGCTGGTTTTTTCATGTACGTTCTTACCTACAAATGATAATCATCCCATAGTCGAATCAACTATATTCCCATTCAAAATTGTAGGTCACATTCTAGAAATATACAAAGAATAATGTTGAAAAAGCTTCAAATATGAATATGATTTCAAAATATGAGTGCAATTTGGCTACCATCAAAGAGGAAAGTAAACTCCTCAAACATGTCCTTTGAACATGAGTGGTAGTGATTGTCCTAAAGAATAGGAATGAAGTCTCAATCAATTAAACTACACAAGTAATCAATAAAATTGAAGGTGCATCAAAGTCTATGAAGAAGAATGAGAAGAATTTGAAGTAAATTCATAATCAGATTCTTATGAAATTTCAATATACATCAAAGAGGAAAAATCTAAAATAGTACCTATTGGCAGGATATCATTTTAAAAAATTCAAGAGATGCAATACAATTTTTATAAAAAGGACAATTTGAGAATGGTTTATTATCTACATATTAAAAAGTAAAAAATAAATGAGCAGGTAGTCAAAGGAGAAAAAGACCCTAGCTATTTAGAGATGACCAAATGTAGAAACGCAACATCACATAGGAATGACACATATTAAACCCTGGTTGAAGCATTTTTTAGATGATTTCTTTTACCCTGACCTGTTAGAATCTGATAAGATTAATAACCCAGAAAACTAGTGCAAAGAGTAAATATCTAAACTATGAATGCAAATTATACAAAATCAAAATAGCATCATAGAGTTAGTCTCCAAGAGAGTAATGCAAATGCTGGAAGCAAAATAGCATTAAGAGGATGCAAAAATAAGAGATACAAATACAAGCCAGGTAGCATGCTTATATAGGCTAGGAAGAGGGAGGAGGTGGCAACACCAACCAATAAGGAGCAACCATCTATCGGACTAAAGATAGCAAAGTATCTTCCCAAGATAGCTAATTGATGCTCACATGTAGGAAGGTGACACCTCACAACCATTCACCTAATAAGACATGCTTTATTAACCTAAGCGAGATTATTAAAAGTGTAGGAAAAACCTAGCAAAATAGGAAAAATAAAAAACTACACTAACACCCCCACATAAGCGAAGCTTAGGTGGATGTAGAAATGGGTCCCGACAAGTCAAGCTTGATGAGGTACCCATGTACATAAAATTCCCCCAAAAGAGAGAGAAAAGAGACTCCCCAAAGAAAATTAGGACTCCAAGTGAGAGGAAGAGGCCCCCCGAAAAGATGAAGCATCCCACACCCCTAGCAAAGCTTGCAAATTTTGTCCGGTAGATCCACTTACATCGAACAAGTTTTCTTCCCTTAGGAAAACGGACAACATCCCAAGTGTGGTTCCTCATCAAGGAACTATACTCTTCCTGCATAGCTATATCCCACTCAGAAATAACAGAAGCCTCATGAAAGGATTGTGGATTTGAGGCAGTAGCAATGAAGATATGTAGAGCATCCTTGAATTGTGAACGAGTCTGCTTGGTGTCTGATGGATCCCCAACCCAATCACCTACAAACTGCAAGGTCTGTCTAGCCCAAAGTGGACTAGAAGATGGAGAATCTAGAGGAGAATCATCAACCTGTAAATGATGACTAGGAGAGGAAGGAGGTGAGTCCTCTAAATCACTCTCTGCATCAAAAGTGGAGGTAGAAGACTGCTCAAGTGAATCTGACCCATCAGAAGATCTATCATGTATTCCAAGTGACTCCAATGTCAAAGTAGAAGGCAACCTTGTGACCATGCTCTATTGGTTAAGCTGATGCAAGTAGTGGAAGTTAAGATGGCCAAACCGCTCATACCATAATTTTCTCACATCATTAAAGAGAGTGAGTGAAACAGTCAAAGGAGGATTAGGAACAAAGTGAGAAAGCATATAGAGTCATGACTGATGATCTTCTCTCCCAACTGCAACTGTAGAATCATTGTGCAACTCACATATCTCCACTGAACTAGGAGTGAACTCAACCCACTTGCCTAAACTTGTGTGAGTGATCTGGTGTACCGATTGGAGATTAGTTGACAATGAGGGTACATAAGGAACATCATGGAATGTACCATCCCCCACATCAACAAACCCTCTCCCACACACCTCAACAAGAGTGTTATCACCCATCAAAATAGAAGGCATAGTACATGGCTCGAAAGATGCAAATTCCTCCTTAGATGAAGCCATTTGGTGTGAAGCACCCGAATCAAGAACCCAAGTGGATGGTGAGGAAGCAACTGCAAAAAGGGCCTTGCCCTTTCCTTTCCCCTTGCTATTTTCTTCTTCCTTGTTCGACCCTTCGTTAGAACTTTGTTTGATAGACTCATGAACACTGATATTATTCTTCTCAAGAATGTATGTCAAGTGATCAAGTTGTTTCTGCAAACATTTATGTTCATCATGACCAGGTCTTTTACAATAAGCACATTTGACCTTTTCTTTCTTAGGCTTATCGCCCTTGGAAGATGGTGTATCAATAGTTGCTTTTGAAGAAACCAGCATCTGATCCTTCTTCTCCTCGCTATTCTTTTGTTTCTTGTCCTTACTATTGTTGTTACTACTTTTTCCTTGTTGTTCTTTTGTGCCTTGGTTGGCAGCCAAGGCATGTGACTTAGAGGACTTAAGAATGCCCATGTGGATTAGCTTGTCCTATTCTCGAGTGAGATTGATGGCAAAATCATCTAAAGATGGCATGGTGAATTGAGTACCAAGTGCACCCTTAGTAGCATAGAAGGTAGAGACAAACACAGAATATTCTGAACTTAGCTTAGAGAGAATACTAAGAATCAGTTGTTCATCTTTCTTTTCAATTCCACATTGTTTTAACTGCAGCCTTAGTGATTTCAATTTGGTGAAGAAATCTCGAATTGTGTTGAAATTGCCTGGACTCAAACTTATTAATTCATTTTCCAACATATGACCCCTCATTGAATCTTGTGTGCCAAATAGTGTTTCTAGCTTTGTCCATACTTCATTTGATGTATCCAAAGACTCAATGTGAAATAGCAAGTCAGGAGAAACAGACAAACACAATGTTCCAAATGCCTCATCACATTTGTTAAACCACTTAGGCTTATCTTCATCTTTAGCAGGTTTAGTTTCAAGTCCCATTGTTATCCTATTTAATCCAGCTTTCCTTAAGTGAATTGTCATGCGTGATTTCCACTCAAAATAATTGTATGGAGTTAGGATGGGCATATTTGTTTGATCCATGATGAAGAAATGCAGAGAAGAAATGCTAAAAAGAAGAGAACCCAGCCATGACAATGCCCCCCCCCTTTTACTCAATCAAAGAACCCCCCTCCAAAAAAATATGATTTGGCACTTTATTCTAGTGCATTTACAACTACCATTAGAAAGACATACTTAGTGGTCTTGATTTTAATGCATTACAAAGCCTCATGAAGAGCATTTACTAGAAGTGAAACTTGGGCACAATAATCAAGGAAATAAATAGCACCATTGCGATCTACTCAAAAAATATGCACTTTCAAAAAAAGAATCGCCTCGATACGAGGTCGTATGAGAAAGTTATGATCCTCCGAAGTTTTTAAAACGAGAACTGTGCACAGTCATGACTAAGAATCTGCAATTTCTGAAGAATTCATGCATGAAAATCAAAAAACAACTCCACTAGTGGATAAAGCACAAAAAAATAGCCATGTTCATAACAAGAATCATCAAAATCGGAGTCCATATGAGCAAGAATGAGACATTTGAAAACTGCGTTCAAACCTGCGACTGCCAATGGAGAGGGGTATGGCTATAGCTTTGCATGCTCGATTCTACAAAATATAAAGCTTGCATGCAAAATCTAAAAGATACCCAGATGGTTTTTTGAGGCTGCGAACAAAACCCAGAAAGCGTTTTTCTTGCTGATGTATAGAAGATGTTGTTGTAGTGTAAATCAAACACCTTTAACAGTAAAAAATGGCTCCAAAAATCAAAAAATGACCCCAGCAACCAAAATATGACATGAAAATGCTAGATTAGTTTCCTAAGTCCATCAATGGCATGCTGGAACCTGCAATACTGATTGAAAACTCCAAATATGCAAGTTGGTTGTTAGATTTGAGATTGAAACCCTAGAGAAAAATTGTTTTTATCAAAACTTTTCTGATTCTCAGGATCATCCAAAGATGCAAGAGAAGAGCATACTTCGTTTTTCAAAAAGCTACAATAAAGTTTATTTGCCCCCCCCCCCCCCCCAAAATCTAATAAATAAGAAAACTAAAATCTACTCTTGCACATAGAAAAGGTCTGATACCATGTTAGAATCTGATAAGATTAATAACCCAGAAAACTAGTGCAAAGAGTAAATATCTAAACTATGAATGCAAATGATACAAAATCAAAATAGCATCATAGAGTTAGTCTCCAAGAGAGTAATGCAAATGCTGGAAGCAAAATAACATTAAGAGGATGCAAAAATAAGAGATACAAATACAAGCTAGGTAGCATGCTTATATAGGCTAGGAAGAGGGAGGAGATGGCAACACCAACCAATAAGGAGCAACCATCTATTGGACTAAAGATAGCAAAGTATCTTCCCAAGATAGCTAATTGATGCTCACATGTAGGAAGGTGACACCTCACAACCATTCACCTAATAAGACATGCTTTATTAACCTAAGCGAGATTATTAAAAGTGTAGGAAAAACCTAGAAAAAGAGGAAAAATAAAAAACTACACTAACATGACCATGGTCCAAGGAAAGTGATTCCTTCTTGTAAGTGATGAAAATACAATGTGATTAGAAGCTAGGGCCTAAAGGATAACTAGAGAATCTACTTGGAAAGTTGGAATTTTCACTAGTTTAGGGGCCTAAAAAAAACTATTTTATAACTACCAAAAACAACACAAAGAAAATAAGAGTGGATTAATATAAGGAAAGCAAGGACAACACAAATAAACTAGTTAAGTAAGAGGAGAAAAGACAAGATGAAAAAGACAAAAACATGGAGGATTCAATAAAAATAGTTAAACCCTATAATATGTTCAACTAAATGATGTACTTAATTCTATTAAGGATTGCCAATATAGACTTGTAATCTTGTTCTTTTTGAAGGGCTTACCTCTTGAAATTGATTTATATAAATGATACTAGATTGAATTACCAAATAAAATGATGTGAAATTCAAGCTTTGAGAGGGTTGGGTAAAGTTTATAATTTTTGCATGTTTAAATGTATTAATATTGTACATGTCATTCAATACAAAACTTAAGTAATATGTGGTTAGATTTGTTTTAATATTAAGAAACAACTGAAAATGGGGGCTGGCATAGAAACAAAAACTTGAAACACAAAATCACTAGAAACACAGTATCATACAACCCACTTCATACCAAAAAACCCCACACCAACGTATTCTATTTTCTAAAACTATTATAGTCAACATGTAAAGTAATATCCTAAACTTAAACATCTACCAAGTCAAAATAATAAAACTAAACTATGTCAAACTAAAGACTAGAGAAAAAGACCTCTAGGGCAGTGTGCAAGTAAAAAAACACATCAATAAAGTAAAAAAATAAACATAGAGAGATAACTCTCTTTCTTATCTTTATTGGGCCTTTTCAGCAACACACGAAGCCAACCATCTAACAAAAATTGGTACAATGAACTTGTAGTATCCATGCCAGCAAAGGCAATAAACCCATCTTTTCACTATATGAGGGAGATGCAAAGTGACATCTATCAAGTGCATTGCCTTTACAAAAAAGTTGGGCACCACATCAAATATATGATCCAAGTTATCGTGTCTCCTCCTGAGTTTCTTAATGTTCTCATCAAGCATAGAAGACTCCTCAATACAACCCTAAATACTGATTCCCAGAGTCACCTAAGGGTTATTCCAATGATCTTTGAAATTTTACTTATCCTTATGTTGTTGTTGACAAGGGGAGGTGATAGTATTAGAATCACCATTGCCACCCCAACATTTGTATCCTCTAGGATGTGGGTCTCATTTTTAAGACCTTTAGAAACATGGGAGGGAATGGGGCTCAAATGGCTATCCATAGGATTGAAATCACCCCACTTTAGAGGACCCTTACTTGAAGAATCCTCTCGACATCCTTAATACATTTCTTTATGTTAACTTTACTTTTCTATCTTTTAATGGGTTCGTTATTCTTCCCATTACTAGTAGAGTCTAAGATAACAAGGAAATATTTCCTAACCTTATGATTTCCCCTCTTCAAGTTCTATCTAGGCCTTAGAGATATCTTCTTTTACCCACTTTGACCTCTAGAATCAATAGTTGTGATATCCTTTTCCAACTTAATTTGTTGGAGGATGTAGGAGGAGGTGCAGTTGGTGTCAACAACCAAGATAGTTTCCATGGAGATTTGGATAGTAGAAGTAGAAGGTGAAGAGTTGGGAGGAAGGACTTGAGCAGAAATGAGGTAGGGGTGGGGCACACAAAGATCCTAATGAGAATTATACACTAGGAAAAACATGAAGGCTTGGTGAAACACAGTGTATGATTTACCAGTTTGCCTTTTCTTCCTAACTTTTAGAATATCATCTTCCATAGAATGTAGAATAAGGCAAGGAAATGAAATAAGATTATGATTCATAAAGTGATTTAAAATAGGGAAATGGTAGTAATAAAGGATTCCAAACACTATTCTTATTATGTAGCACTTATCAATGAATTAATTGAAGTAGACCCTTCTAGCTTCCAAGAGGCATCCAAGCACCAAATTTGGAAGAATGATATGGTGGAAGAGTATTCTTTCATAATGAAGAATAATGTATGGGAGATAGTACCATGACCAAAAGAGAAGTTTGTTGTGGGATCAAGATGGTTGTATAAGATTAAGCATGTTGCAGATGCTAGTGTGGAAAAGTTAAAAGCCCATTTTATGGCTAAGGGGTTTTCTCAAAAGGAAGAAATTGAATATGACAAGAAATTTTCTCCAATAGCTAGGTAATCTTCTATAAGAGTTATAATTTTTATGGTCATACAAATGGGGTGGAAGATCTACCAAATGGATATTAAAACTACATTTCTCAATGGAATAATTGAGGAAGAAATTTACATTGAGAAACTTGAAGGATTTGAAGCATATGGGAGGGATTCTCATGTTTATAGGTTGAAAAGAGCACTATATGAAATCAAGTAAGCTCCTAGGGCATGGTATTCACATACTGATAGTTACTTGCATAGTGTGGGATTCATCAAAAGTGAGGTAGATTCAAACTTGTACTATATTTAGGTGAAGGGTGAACTTCTCATACTATTATTGTATGTTGATGAATTATTTATTATAAGGGTAGAGGGGCTCATATCACATTGCAAGAGAGATCTTGTAGGAGAGCTTGAGATGAAGGATTTGGTGTTGATGCACTACTTTCTGGGATTGGAGTTGTGGCAGAAAGAGGGAGAGATATTCCCTAGACAGGGGAAATACTTAATTGATATCTTGAAGTGATTCAAGATGGAGAATTGTAAGCCCATGTCAACACCACTTGTGAAAAATTGGAGGAAGGTTGATACTTCTAAATTAGAAGAAGTGGGCCCTACTTTATATAGACAATTGATAGGCTCTCTTATGTATTTGGTTAACACTAGGCCAGACATTTGTTTTGTGGTGAATTCTCTCAGTTAGTTTATGGTGGAACCTAAATGTGTGCAGTGGGTAGAGATACAAAGCATGTTTTGAGATATCTCTAAGGCCGAGTTAATTTTGGGCTGAAATATGTTCAACAGGATGAAGTGAAGCATGAGGGGTTTACTGATGTAGATTAGGTAGGCAGTACAGATGACAAGAAGAGCACTTTAGGGTGTAGCTTCAATTTGGGATCAGAAGCTGTCTCTTGGTACAGTAGGAAACAAAAGTTAGTTGCACACATTCTTGTAGAGGTTGAGTATGGGAGCATATGAGGCTATTTGGCTTCATAAACTTCTAGTTGGGCTCTTTGATAAGAAGCTAGATCCTATAGTCATTTACTGTGATAATTAGAGTTGCATCAAAATTTTTGAGAATCCAGTGGTTCTTAACAAGTCAAAGCACATTGAGATCAAGTACCACTTCATAAAAGATTGTGCCGAGAAGGGGATGGTGAAACTTTGGCACATACCTATAGAAGAACAAATAAAAGACATCATGAGAAAAGCTTTGGTGAAGAATAATTTTGTATTCTTTACGGATAAGCTGGGTGTTGTGCAGAACACCTTTCTCACTAAGATGGAATCTTGATTTTTTTTTTTTTGTGTGGCTTGAAAAGTGGAGCTTCTTTAAAGCAACTTGAGTTGGATGTTTAGCAACAACTTTAGTTTTTATTCTTTAAATAGGATAATTATGAGCTTGTGAGGTTGCATAAAGAAAGAGTGATTTTATGTAAAAAAGCAAGGAAGGTTTCTTTCTTCGCTTGTTGAGTAAAGCAGTTGGTGGGTGTGTGTGTGTGTGTGTGTGTGTGTGTGTGTAGTTTATGTAGAAAACTCCATTGTATTGTGGAAGAAAAAGTTTGCTCTGATGTGGAATAGAAGATCCAGCGATTGCAAGTTTTTCCCCAAATTGGGGTTTCTTGGGTATATCTATGTTATTGTCTATATCTGATTGATTTCTACTATTGTCTTTTACTATTTATTTCTGTTAATTAACCTAGAGTAATAATTGTTATAAATCAGATTGAGTTTCTTTGTCTAAATTTATTGCGCAATTAATCTGTAAATAGGAAATTAACACTTACAACCTTTTATTTAAATTAAAAGCTGTTTACTTTATTTTTCTTGCTTGATGAGGTGGTTCCTGCAGGTTTCATCAACCAAATAAAGTTTTTAAAATATTGATGATAAAGGACATTTGGCTGTAAGGGAAGATTACCAAAAGCTGGTAAAATTTTTGGCTGACTTGGATGGCAGTTTGTGTGATATTGCCAATAACGAGGGAGAAACTCCACTAAAATTGGAAGTATGTTTGGGGTTATACAAAGGCGTAGAGTTATTACTCACTCACTTACACTTCAAACGCCTTGCACTGCATTATTAAAAATCTAATTAGGAGAGAGAAGTAGACTTGTTAAAACTTATCAATAAGTGTTGATATTATGAAGGCCAATAGTCAAGTCATTATTCCCTCCAATAATTGAGTCTCTTGGTTTCCAAAGACTCTTCATTTGTAATATTATTGGAGCCCTTTTATATGTTGCTCTTGCTCATTTGTAATTAAATTTTACACATTAATCTAATACTCTGCAATCTGGATGTAGCCACTATTGTGGTGAACCAAGATAAATCTGTTGTTGTGTATTTCTTCTTATTGTGACATTTTTATTCTTTGTTTAAATCTTTTCAATGGGTATCAGAGCAACAAGGTGTGAAGATTGGGAATTCGGTGTTGAATTTTCCAAAAAGATGGAGGATTTGAAAATAGAGAAATTTACATTCAAAGGAAAATTTACAATCAAAGGAAAATCTAAGAAACCATCTACGACGACTGATGAAGATTGGGAAAAGATGGATGAGAAGGCGATGGCATCCATTTTTCTCTCACTAGCAAAAAAAGTCTTGTTCAATGTCTCAAATGAGAAGTCAATGAAAGACATTTGGGACAAACTTCAGAATATGTATCAAACAGCGTCAGCTGCAAACAAAATCTTCATTATGAAGAAACTCTACAAACTGAAAATGAAGGAAGCGACTGCAATGTCAAATCATATAATTGATTTGAACACTCTATTATGTCAAGAAAGCTTGGTCGATATGACTCCATATGATGAATCCAAAGCAATCATCTTGTTATGTTCTTTCTCTGATAGTTGGGATCTCGTAGTTACAGCTATAAGTACTTCAAACTCTACAAAGTCAAAGCTGGCCTACGATGAAGTTGTTGCCACTGTATTAAGTGAAGACATGAGAAGAAGTAACAAAGATTCCTCATATGGTGATGCTCTCACTATGGTTAGCACTGAGAGAAGAGGACAAAGGGATCATAGAGGAAATAATAATTACAATCAACGAAGATCAAAGTCACCCAATCATTCAAGGTCAAGAGGTAGGAATGGTGAATGTTGGTTTTGTGGTAAGTCTGGCCACACAAAGAGAAATTGTCAAGCTTACAAGAAAGCACAAGAAAATGTGAGAAACATGGAAGAAAATATAACCTATGAGAAAGATGATAGTGCTTTAGTTCTTTCTACAAGTGACACAAAATTAGATTATTGAGTGATAGATTCTGGAGCTTCTTTCTATGCTACTTCATGTATGGATTGTTTCTCAAACTACCATGAAGGTCAATTTGGAGAGGTATTTCTTGGAGACAACAAATCCTGCGAAATAGTTGGCAAAGGTGACATTTTGTTACAGCTGGAAGATGGAGGGAAATGGTTGTTAAAAGATGTTCACCATGTTCCCAAATTAAAGAAAAACCTGATTTTGGTTAGTCAACTCTTTGCCCAAGGATATTATCCATTCTTATATCCGGATACTTGGAAAGTTACCAAGGGTTCAAGAATAATTGCCAAGTTGGTAATCTTTATCTCCTTGAGAAGCCTACTAAAATAGGGGCTGCTATGACAGTTATGGGCAGCAATGCAACACTTTGGCATCAAAGATTAGGCTACATGAGCAAAAAGGGCCTTGAGATAATGCTCAAAAGGGATCAACTACTGGGTCTCCAATCAAAAAATTTTGAATTTTTTGAACATTGCCTTTACGGAAAACAAAAGTGGGCCAGCTTCTTGAAAGATGGACATAATCTCAAGAGAAACCATTAGAACTTGTACACTCGGATTTCTTTGGTCCAGTTGAGGTAAGCTCTTTAGGAGGTTCAAAATTTTTTGTCACTTTCCTTGATGACTGTACTAGGAAAGTATGGATATATATGATGGCAAATAAATCTAAAGTTTTTTCTAAGTTTAAAGTTTTCAAAGCTCTTGTTGAAAACCAAAGGAGCCATAATATCAAATGTTTAAAAATGGATAATGGAGGTGAGTTTTGTTCATTGGAGTTCAACAATTATTGTGTAGATAATGGTATTCGTAGGGTGAAAGTTGTACCCTACACCCCTCAAGAAAATGGGGTAGTGGAAAGACTCAACAGGACAATACTGGAGAAAGCTCGGTGTATGCTTTCTAATACAGGATTAGGCAAAGAATTCTGGGCTGAGGCATGTAACATAGCTGTATATCTCATTAATCAAAGTCCTTCTTCAAGGTTGAACTTTGGAAAGGTAGAAGAATTTCTTACTCTCATCTTAAAGTTTTTGGTTGTCAATCTTTCGCACATGTGCCCAAAGAAAAGAGAAGCAAGTTGGATCCTAAATCCGAGCCTTGCATATTTTTTGGATATGGAGAGGATCAATTTGGCTTAAGGCTTTGGAGTTTGACTAATAAAAAAATTATTAGAAGCAAAGATTTTGTTTTCAATGAGAAAACATTTCCAGCATTACATTCTCAAGAAATGTCTGAAAAAGAATTTGTGCCAATCGCTGCACAAAGGAATGTTGCATTGAATCCACAAACAGTTCCTAAGACTATCTCATATAGTCCCACCTCTTTACTACTTCCAAATTTATCATCTTCTTCCACTCCTAGGAATACAAGATATGATGATAGTTTTTCGCAAGAGTTTTTAGATATCTCTTCTCATGATAGGAATTTGTCTCTGCATCATGATCAAGTCTATGAAAGTTTTTCAAACCAAAGTTCAAGGGATCCTTTTACTACGCAGGGCTATTAGTCAAGGGATGACCCTTCATACTCGTAGTATTTTGTAACTCCCAAAGAAATGCACCCAAACAATGAATGGGATGCACAACATAGTGTGGGCAACACTAAAAACCTATAGTATAGCATTGGGAGGGACTATATGTCCAATTTTAATGCTCATCCACAAACACAAGCTAGGCAATTAGATTCGCAGAATAACAACACACAGGGCATTAGAGCCATTTCACATGGTATATAAACTAATCTGCAGGGTAATTACGGTGAACATGTGTCACCCTTGGCAATACACGGTGGGAGCATAGGCTATGGTGGGAACATAGGCCACATCCTTGGCAATACACAAGGGCAGTTTCAGAGTGTAGGTAATATGCCATGAAATTCACAGGGTCCAACTAATTTGCAGCCTGCACATAATCCGCAAGGGGAAAATAAAAACCAAACTCAAATGTAGGGCAATTACAATTCCACACTTCAAAATAGCGGTAAAGACCTGCAATCACCTGCTGGCATCACAATCTCTGATGAACAGGTTCAATGTGTTCAAACACCCCTCAATGATGTGCACACTCAACACAATGGATTGCAAACAACTAATGCTAAGCCTTTGAACCAATAGTTGACAAACATTAGTAACACTTGCTCCCATGACAATTTGAGATCGCTCAAGACACAGAATATGCACATTTTTTCAAGGGATTTTACTAGTGAGACTGGGACATCTAATAGGGAAGTTAAAGGAAATTCAGAGCCCACAAATCCAAATGCCATCATTTCCCAAAGTCATATTAATAAAATTGATAATAATCTATTCTCCAGCAGTAGAGAGGGCATTCAAAATTTAAACCAACGAACTAGTGTAACTAGTTCTCCATTTGAATTGGTTCAACTAGAGAATATAGAACCCCAAATGAGAAGATCCACTAGAGAAAGGAGAATGCCAGCTAAACACTCAGATTATGAATTATTGTACGTTGAAGAAACAGAGCCTTCAATTCTAGTTTCAAAATTTTTAGAACCATCTACATACAAAGCAACTCTCAAAGATGTCAATAGTGATAAATGGCAAACAACGATGCGTAAAGAAATGGATTCTCTACTCAAGAATTGAACCTGGGATTTGGTCTCTCTTCCACCTAATCAAAGACCACTTAGGAGCAAGTGGATATATCGTGTGAAAGACGAAGCAGAAGGCAATAAATGCTTCAAAACTAGATTGGTGGTAAAAGGATTTGATCAAGAAAAAGGAATATATTTCAATGAAATCTTCTCACTAATTATCAAGATGATGACTATCCAAACTGTTTTAGGATTAGCAGTAGCGTGGTATCTTGAGTTAGAATAGCTTGATGTGAAAACCACATTCGTACATGGTGATGTAGAAGAACAACTTTACATGGAGCAGCCTCAAGGATTCATAAAGAAGGGACATGAACATCTTTATTGCAGATTAAATTGGAGGTTGTATGGCCTGAAACAAGCCCCAAGATAGTGGTATGTAAAATTTGATCGCTTCATGACTAAGCATAATTTCACAAGATGTGAATCAGACCCATGTGTTTACTTCAAGAAACTTCCAAGTGGTGAGTTTGTCATCCTTCTCCTTTATGTGGATGATATGTTAGTAGCTAGCACAAACAAAAGAATAGTTAATGTGTTGAAGCAAAAATTGGCAAGCAAGTTTGTAATGAAAGACTTAGGGGTGGCTAAAAAGATTATTGGCATGACAATCACAAGGGATATGAAAAAGAGGGAAATCACTTTGTCTAAAAAACAATACATTGACAAAGTTGTTGAAAGATTTGGCATGTTTGATGCAAAAGTAACTCCTATTTCTCTTGCTGGTAATTTTTTGATTAAGTTCTGAATTATGTCCTAAAACACAAGAAAAGAAAAAAGAATTTATGGAGGAAATTCCCTACAAATCAGCCATTGGTAGCGTTATGTATGCTATGGTTTATACTCACCCCGACATTGCTCATGTGGTGGGAGTTGTGAGTAGGTTCATGAGCATCTCAGAAAAGCTCATTGGAAAGCCGTCAAATGGATACTAAGGTTTCTAAAAGGTACTTTATATTATGTTTTATGTTTTGGCGGAAAAAAAGTTCAACTACAAGGTTACACTAATGCTGATCTTTCTGAAGACTTTGACAAGCGAAGGTCTACCATAGGTTACACCTTCACATTTGCTAGAGCTACGATTAGTTGGGCTTTGCAGTTGCAACATTGCATTGCTCTTTCTTTAGCTGAAGCTAAATACTTAGCTCTTTCCGAAGGTGCAAGGGAAATGATTTGGCTTCAGCAGTTACTTGGTGACTTGAAAGTTCATCAAAATGAATATAATATATTTTGTGACAGCCATAGTGCGATCTTCATGGCACATAATCAATCATCACAACGTCACTCCAAGCATGTTGATGCACATGCTCACTTTTTTCATCATGCAGTCGAAGAGGGCAAGCTGAATGTTGTCAAGATTGATACTAAGATCAATCTAACTAATATATTCATGAAGGTTTTTGCCAAAGAGAAGTTTGAATGTGCTAGAACTTCTCTTGGGCTTGTGAAGAAAAGATAGATCATTCTTTGAGTAGGGTATTGGGTGATTAGTTGCAGCATTGGTTGTCCTTCAGGTGGGAGTTTGTTGATATTGTGAAGGCCAACAATCAAGTCATTGTTCCCTCCAATAATCGAGTCTCTTGGTTTCCAAAGACTCTTCATTCGTAATATTATTGGAGCTCATTTATATGCTGCTCCTGCTCATTTCTAATTAACTTTTACACATTAATCTAATATTCTGCAGTCTGGACATAGCCACTATTGTGGTGAACCAGGATAAATATTATGTTGTGTATTTCTTCTTATTGTGACATTTTTATTCTCTATTTAAATCCTCTCAATAAGCCGTAATGAAGGTAATCGTTCCACCCCAGAATGTCCAGACAATTGATGAAGAGGATCAGTATCATCCAGGGGAGAAATATCCCCAAAATACTTTTGGCAGTGGAGGAGGCAAGATTTCACAAAGTCCTTTGAGGAACAAAAAGAGGGCTGGAGAGAAAAACTCGAATGACGCAGATACCCAAGATGACCAGCCAATTGTTCGACAAGGTGACAAACCTCTGCAGCTCACAGCAAGGAATAAATTGTTAGAAATAATAATTTCTACTCTAACCCGTCATTAAATGTTTCTAGAAATTTAGGTTTAGGTTAGGTTTAGGTTTTCGGCTATAGCAGTTTCTAGAATCTTGTAGATTATTGTCTTGTCGGCAAATGTCAGAGATTTCTAGAGAATGTAAACTTTCCTATAAAAGGAGTGTTGTGTATTCATTTTTAATCAATCAAGAAAAAGATAATCAAATATTGTGCCACAACACATTTATTGTATTTCATATTTTACTATGCCTCTACCCACCTAACAAGTGGTATCAGAGCCAAGTTAAGAAGAGGTGTTTGAAAGATTGTACATAAGGAGGACTGTAGTAGAGAAAGTTATTGTGAGATCTATAAGTTTCTTATTACCCTATTTAGGGTTTGTTATATCTATGAATATTGTTTATAAGTATTCGTCGAGCATGGCTTTAGGGAGTTTTCAGGCTTCAATTCCTATGTTCTCTGGAAAGAATTATGATGATTGGGCTTTTAGAATGAAGCTTATATTTGATTCCTATGAGTTATTAGATATAATCTTAACTGGTTATGCTGAACCTGTAGATGAGTCTACTTTAAATGCTGACCAAAAGAAAAAGCTTGATCAGAATAGGTAGAAGAGTAAGAAAGCTTTGCAGATTATTGGACAATCTCTGGATGACTCAGTTTTTGGAAAAATTAAGCCAACTATTATAGCGAAGCAAGCTTGGGACATTCTTGAGACTTCATATCAAGGTATAAGGTAAAGATAGTCAAATTGCGAGCACTCAAAAGAGAATTTAAGAATTTACAAATGAAGGAGTCTGACTCTGTAGAACAATTTTCAAATCGTGTTATAAATGTGGTTAATCAAGTAAGGATGAATGTTGATGAGCTTTCTGACCAAAAGTTGTAGAAAAGATTTTAAGAAGTTTGCCTCCTAATTTTTTATGATGTTGTGGTTGCAATTGAAGAATCTAAGGATTTAACAACATTGTCTATAGATGAGGTTTTCGGATCCCTGTATAATCATGAAGACAGGTTGAACAAGCGTAATAGTAATTCACTGGAGAATGCATTCAAAACACAAATGACATTTGGCAGAGGAAGAGGAAATGATGGATTTAGAGGAAGAGGAAGAGGCAGAAATAATTTTCAAAAAGAAGAACAAAAATATTAAAGAAGTTTTGTAAATGATAGTAGAAATTAGGGGGGAGTGTTAGAATTAATAATTTCTACTCTAACCCGTCATTAAATGTTTCTAGAAGTTTAGGTTTAAGTTGTCGGCTATAGTAGTTTCCAGAATCTTGTAGATTATTGTCTTGTCGGCAAATGTTAGAGATTTCTAGAGAATATAAACTTGCCTATAAAAAGAGTGTTGTGTATTCATTTTTAATCAATCAAGAAAAAGATTATCAAATATTGTGCCTCAACACATTTATTGTGTTTCATATTTTACTGTACCTCTGCCCACCTAACATAAATTCTTGCATGTAAAATGTTTCGAACACGTGAATCTTATGTTTAACTATTAATGATTTTTTTAGGGCATTTTTGTGTTTTACAAGTCTAATAGTTTTATGGAACATTCACAAATAAGCCTAACTTATAACGAGAAATAATCAGACAACTAATTGTCCTTCCTTCTTTTCTTTTTGCTTATTTTTGGTGTGTACATGGTAAAATTGCTGCTGAAGGTTCGCTGGGTGAGTAAGCTTGTTTGCAACAGCAAGGGCAAGATGCCGTTTGAAATAGCCAAAGAGGCCACGGAGTACCATGAATTTTTCAGGACAATAAGAAGGCTCAGAGATTTTAGAGGGAAGCCCAAGCGATTCATGTACTGGCCACCAAAGGTGAGCCATAAAATGTACGTGAAAGCGAGGCTCATGGTAAACAAAGCCTACGAAGATGGACGCAATGCAGAGCTCATGGCTGTGGTGAGAGTCCTGAAAAAGAGAATGAAGCGAGCCCTGCTCCTAACCCTCGTCATCTACACGATGATCAAAGGAACCGTCTGCTTATACCCCTCGTCTCTTATATGCTCATCATTATTTTTGACTCCCTAGCCTTTTTTCTCACCCTCTTTGTTTGTATAATGTGGGAGATGTGCTCATAGCTCCCCACAGGGGACAAGATGTTGTTCATGACTGTCAACAGTTTGGTTGTTTGTTGTAGCCTTGTCTTCACCTCTTATGGGTTTATGGCCGCAGTCTACGCCATGCTTGCACGTAAGGTTAAAATCTTCTCTTCGGTAGTTTTTGGAAGTCTTATTGTAATTACTTAGTGTGGCATCCTCACGTTTATACGTCAGTCATTACATTTTGCGTTACGAGGGCCAGATTCCACTTCCATGAGAATTGAATACTATGTTTAGTTTTTTTAAGGATTGAAAAACAAATTAAAATGGATTAATCTTTAAAGTCCAGTGGGTGATTGAGCATGTGAACTTTCTTCTGTTATCTCTTATACAAACTTTTCCTTTGTTTAGTCAAGCCCGTGCTTTAAACAAAGTTGTTCATCAGCGGATGGAAGTTTTGTGATGAAACGACAACTGGCGAGCTTTGGTTTACTCCTCACGTCATTGGGAATGTTTTCTCCAATGTCACCATATGCAATGTCATGTAAGGAAGCAAAGGTGTGAGGAATCGCTTCCTATGCTAATCTTTGAGAGGACGATTATGCAAATTCAACTAACTATTGCAAAGATCTCAAGAAGTGCATAATAACATAATCAAAATAACAAAGAACACATAACACAGTGATTACCATGGGGAAATCCTTCCGGAGAAAAATTCCACCCTCTACAACTCGCATAATGTATTATCAAACCAAGATGATTACAATACACTTACAATGCAAGTTCTTACAGGAGCACATCACCACAACTCAAATTCGGGGAGACTCCTTCTAGCACCAGTCTTGCAAACTGAACTCAATTACACAAACACCTCCCCAAGCCCTCCTTTCATAGTGATTTTACAACCTAGAAACTAGTTGTGGTTTTACAAAACCACGAGCAAAACTACCATGCCACATGTTACTCATTTTTTATATTTACATTTCCAATATGGAAAAACAACCAGGTTAAAATAGTAATCCCATCCACAATTTTGTCTCTTAGTCTAGACCCCCATAAAAGTCACAAAATGAGTCATCAAGGCTTTAAAAATGACCTACCTATATTCTAATATGGACAAGACTCATTTTTGACAACTTATTAACCTATTTCTAGTATAAACAAATGGAAAACTTCCACAAACAAATTCTGGGATTTTCCAAATAAAGATTGCAAGGTTGAGACACATGTTCTCAACATGTCGCCCTAGAACAATGGATCTCCATTGTCGGGGTCTCTATCTCCATGATGTTGTCATTCATAAGCCCTTTGGTAGATGGGAAGTCAAGGATCATCTCACTTCTAATAGTTAAGGATTAGCTTCAAAATTCTGTAAATCCCAACAATTTTGTTCATGTTCGTGGGCATCATAAGGCTTTGTGGATAAAGATAAAAATCTCAATAAGTGTGTTTTTTTTAAATAAGAATTTTAAAGTGCAATTCCAATTTCAATTTCATGAATCAAATGTAGAAGATGTATATTCCCACTCATCTTCCAGATGAACCAAATAGGAGAAACAATTTTGTTAAAATCAAATTTTGAATTACAGAACCTTATTTTTACAAAAATTGGTTTTAAATCTCCACAAAACAAATGATCTTATGGAATTTGAGTGTTTTGTTTATTATTTTTCTTTCTTTAAAATAATGATGAATTTTGAGGGACTTATTATTTCTCTATAAATAACAAGAGTTGTGATACAACTTGAGTCCCGCTTAATGTAAAAAGAGAAAAATGAACTTTGAGAAATGTGTTTTATAACTTTGAAAAATTATGGTATAACTTTAAAAAAAAATGTAGTGTATACAAGTTTTAAATGTACACAATAGTCATATAACTTGGTTTATCAATGGTTTTTTTAGGGTAGCCATATAATGTAAAAAAATTAAAGTATATAAGTTTTTAAAAAATTTTAATTGACTTTAGATACAAATAATGTACTAGTGTTTATAAGTTTATGGAGTTATATTAATGTAAAAAAACTAAAATATGTATAAGACTTTTTTAGAATTGAAGAAATATCTATTTTAGAAATTTTGAAAGAAATGTAAAAAATATTTCTTTTCTTTATTTTTTATTGGTGGCATAAGAAAAATTTTGAATTTTTTAAAACAGAAATAAAAAATACTAACAAAAAAAATGAGTAACCAATTACCAAAAGAAATAGATCTTAAAAAGAAAAAAAGAAAAAGATAAGTGTGAAACATTACAAATGTAATTAACATTTCTAAAATGGAAGCAAATCAACAGTAGAGAGAAATCTTTTGAATTTTTGAAAAGAAAAATAAAAAAACCACTAGCAAAAATAAGAGAAACCAATGAGTAAAAAGGAATAGCCTTTAAAAAATAAAATATAAAAATATGAGAAATGTAAAACATTACAAATGTAATTTACAATAGAGGCAAATTAATAGTACTAAATGAGGTGAAAACATAAGTCTCTTCCTATATAGGCGGGACTAATAATTTTAAATTGTTGTTTCATACATATTTCTCATTTTTTCCTTAATTGATTATTTTGACTACCACAAAAATTATCTAGTTAATCTAATGCTTAAATACAAATATAATGCACTATGTGAGTAGTAAAATAATCCAATTTTTTTTTGGCCAATGTTAGCTTTTGCCTCACAAGATGATTTTATAGTAGAGAGTTAATTAGAAAAATCCAATGAATAGTAATTTGAACATGGTAGGGCCAAATTCTTTATGCTAATTAGAAAAAGGGTTGTTTTTATTATAGGAATTTTAAATTTATGTAGTAGTGCCTAACCTTTGGGTCAATATCCTCAAAAGCAAGGAACACGTTTCGACGAGAACATAGTAAAAAACCTAATCTAACCCCAAATATGATAGAAAAAGTATGCTTGAGCAATTGGCATAATAAATTTGTAATCATTTTGGGTGAATGTCACAATCCATAGAAACATCTTATGATATTGATCAAGGGAGGTAAATTGAAAGATCCATTAGGTATAAAATCCTATTGTATTCAAGTTGTTAAGGATTCACTTAGAAGTTTGAGTCAAAGAAGGGGAGGGCAGATCAAAATATGGCACAAAAAATCCCAAATCCAATAAGAGATATAGCTAGGTCCATTCCTCTATTCACGTTCCCTACTCCTTTATCTTCCTCCAATGGCCAGGGCCCATTATTGATTCAGCAAAAGGCCCCTTACCCACCTTAGAAATATAGAGTTTTGCATGCATGATCCCTCTTCAATTATTATAGTGACCTATGAGTGTAGCAAAGGCTTGAACAAGAGAAGAGGACTCCCATCAACTTCATCCCCCATTGATTGAGTAAGCCCACTCCTCACTCGCCCCAAACCCACCAGTATACAGATATGGGTCCATTTTATTATAAAAGAATTTTTTAATATTATGTTCAATTATATTTTTTAAGTATTTATATTTTTTAATAAATTAGTATTAAGATGAAAATAACTTAGAATTTATCAATAAAATAGGAAAAATGATGTCCAATGTTATACATTGACTTGAAAGGTAGGTATGAGATAGATTGAACTTTTATAAAGAGCTTCATGTTAAAATATTTGACAAATGGACTATCCTAGAAAAAGAGGTGAATTCCATTAATGGTAATGTGATAATGTAGAGGGAAAAAATGTTTGAGATGACCATTTTTATAAAAAATAAAATAAAGTGGCAAGCCACTATAATTTGTATTAATCTATTGGTTCAAAGATTCACGAGGAAAGAGCCAAAAAGAAAACATCCCATCCTCACTCATATACATATCTAAGAAAAAAAGGAACACTATTGGAAAGCTTGTAGTAGACTAGCAATTCCCTAATTATAATTTAATTAGATATCCTAAGCACCCAACTAGTGAAATTCACAAATGCCTTGTGAATCACTTGCAAGTGGAGGATCTCACATCGTCACTCAAGCAAACCCCATAGGAATCAAAATAGCCAAGAAAATAAATGTGAATAATTTAACAATCAATAGATTTTCACATGAGGGAGGCCCCAAAAAGACATAAGTTGTTTGAGAGGGCCACCCTTAAACACTGCACACTAAGCTTTGACTTCTTAGGTGGATATGGGCCCAGTTCTTCTTAGCCTTTCACTCCCATTTGTTTTGTACACTTTTCCATCAGTTATAATGTTCCCCTTTCCCACCACGCTTAATTGTTACCATGTGACTAGTTTAACAACTAAAATCTTGCTATCAAATGAGTTCTAAGAACATAAGGCTTTCTATCATTACTTCTCTAGATGATTAATGAAGCATCTTAAAGCATGGAGCTCACACTAGTGCTCTTCTAATTACATTAAATGGAGTAGAATTAAACATGAGCATTACAATAAATGTTTCCTTCAATAGATCCCTTGTGCTCAAACTTTTATTAAAACTTTGTGGGTCCCATGCACATGTCATTGATTCAATATTCCAACTATAGTCAACTTTAACTTCTATTTATTCTATATTTAGAGTATACTCAACTTTGGTATAATTCTTAATCGAAGGCCTAAACAAAGGCTTTTAAAACTTCAACATTCATTGCAAAAAAGCATTGGTTATCTTTATTGAAATGAATATATTATATGTTGACACTAATTTGAGTAACATTGTGAATTAGCCAATTGGGAATTTCAGACATCGATTAAGATCTAGAAGCTCTAGATTAATGATTACCTATAAAGCTTGTACTACCATTCTTTGGTGCAAAAAAATGTTGTGCATTTTTGGGTATCGTGGGTGTAATGTCTCCATCTTTTTAGCATCTCAGTGGAGTTCTTAGCTTTTACATTCTCTGAAGGCTAAGTGGAGAAATAAGGAGAAATTGATTAAATTAATTTCTTATAAAACAATTAAATAAATTAAAATAAAAAGGTGACTTAATATTTAATTAATTTAATTTTCTAGAAGAACAATTAATAATTGTATTGCAAGGGAGAAGCTTCTAGAGAGTGAATTTTCTAGAAATACAACTAATTATTGTATTGGAAAGGGGGAAGCTTCTAGAAAATGCAATTAAATAATATTTTAATGTCTTTCTAGAAGGGTGAAGGAAAAAAATAAATAGAGGTAAGAGGTTCATTATTTATCATCTGATTATTGTGAATTGCATTTGATATAAACTTGGGAGAAGAAACTAAGGTTTCTGATTTTAGTTAGGCAATGGAGAATGTCAATTCCTCAATGTTGAAGCCATCTGAGGTGGTGAAATATCCACTAAATTTGGCGTTTGGGAGAGCTTCATTCTGAAGTTCTATTTGTGAATAAATTGGAGAATACAGTTTGGTTGTTACATCACACATGCATGATGTCGTGCTACGGTATTTATGTTTGATTCATTTTCATTCATGGGCATCACTATTATCAGGTTCCTCTAACAACTATTAGTAGTTAGTGTTCTAATTTTTAGGCATATGGTTTTGCTATGATAATTTAGAATTAGATTTTGGCATTACTGTAGTCATTATTGTAAGCCCATGTTTAATAAAGGAGATACATGTTGCATACCATTTGTTTGACAAAACGTCCATCTAATAGCATATATGATTAGCATAATAGTTGTATGTCAATTTTTTGTCAAAATGTTAGTTGGTTGTAGGTATGCATTCTTTATCTAGTTTCCATGTATATGCATTGAAAATACCAATAGAACTGCACTTGCATATTAGTTCATTGTAAGAGGCGTTTTAATATCATTTGAAAACATTCTAAATTTCTTAGCATTGAGAGGTTGTATACAAGTGTTTGAAAATATTGCTTGAGCTAAAAGTAGTCAGTTTGGGTGAGGGATATTACATTGGTATTAGAGCTAAATCTTGCCATCCTGAGGGTTTAGCAATCACAAGTCACCTGGAGTTAGCTCTCATAGATTTCTCACTATCAAGAAAGCTTTGTTTGATAGGTAACAAGATTTCTATAGGCAACCAGACACCATAGGTGATAGGCAAGAGTGTATCCCACCAAGAGACAATAGGAATGAGGATTAGGAAATAAGGGAATTTTTCAAAGTAATGGTTACAAGACAAGAGCGAATGGTATAGGCTTTGTAGGAAATCACAACCATGGTTAAGCACATGAACCCAAAAAATATGTGAAAATAGGAATAAGGGGATAATAGGAGAGTAGCGGGATCACCTAAAGCTCATAGAACTCTTTCTAGAATAGCAGACAGGCCCACATGCCCTACCTTTGTTAGAGAGGAACTAGTATAGGAACCAACGAAGGAAGTTAAGGATGAGATATGTGTAGATATCCTTATGGCTGAAAATAATGAATGGGAATTATTAGTTCCCCATGTTTAGAAGAGGATGACCTTAGAACACTTTGTAAATCAAAGGAGAGAACATTACAGGTCGCTCAGAAAGGATAGGAGGCCTAGGGGTCAAAATAGTAAGTCAAAGAGGGCTACGGGAAAGCTTATTATGCCTACATTCAATGGGAGTGGTAAGATGATAGCTCAAGCTTGGATTCATAAGATTGACACATTCTTGGAACTAAGGCCAATGACATAGATTGAAGCTATCAAATATGCCATTTTACATTTGGAGGGAGTGACACATAATTGGTGGTATAATGTTATGGTAACACTTCAGCATAATCAAGTGACAGAGTACCAGGACTTTGTGGATAGGTTGGTTGAAATATTTGACAAGAAAGATCCAAAGTTTTACTTATATGAATTAGTAGAGCTGAAAAAAATAGGCAACTTGGAGTATTTCATTAGTGAATTTCAATGGTTGACAATCATGGTGCCAAACATTTCAAACTTTAGATTGATAGTTCTTTTCATTGAGGGCCCATTTGAACCACTAAGAGGTTGGATAATGGCATTTGATCCCATTTCTTTATAGAAAGCTATGAAAAGGAAAGAAGGATGCAACATGTAGTCACAAAAAACAAATTTTAGTCCAATAGAGCATCTTCTAGTAAGGATAACAAACCATTTTATAAAAAACCGAAGAGGATTGATTCTAAAGATAAAACTCCACCATCTTTTGATAGGGAAACATTAAATAATTTTAGGGATAAAAAATTATGTGTCTACTGTAAGGGACCCTATGATGCAAACCATGATTTTCTTCTTAGACCAAAGGGAAAAGCTAATAGAGTTATGTGGGGATATTATGAGGAGTTGAAATCAAATAATTTAGACAAGTAATCTAATATAGAGTAAATAGATGGTAGAAAAAGGAAGACATGGTTGAAAACTTGTCTAAAATGAAGTCCAAGGATGGGGAAGGAGATGGAAAACTTAGGGAAGCTTGTCTCGCTATTATTAAGTAGGAAGGATCATTTCTAATGAGAGGAGTACTTTTTGGACAACGAGTTATAACTTTGGTTAATACTAGTGCCACTCATAATTTCATTGATGCTAGGTTGTTGGAGAAGCATAGCATACAAACAAAGGAGTTTGGGGGAATTAGAGTGAGGGCACCTAATTATTATGTCCTCAATTATGATCGTAAGAACACTAGACTCCCATTGGAAGTTAATAATTATGCCTTTAATAAAAATTTCTATGTTGTGCCTATTGGAGATACATATATAGTCCTTGGGATGAGTTGGTTGTGTGATATTGGTGAGTTCAATCTTAATCTCAAGGAGATGGAGATGAGGTTTAAAGTGAATGGGAGGACACAGATTCTTAAGAAAATTAGGGACACTAATTTCAAAATGATCTCTTTCTAGAGGTTGGCTAGATTGATTCGACATGATCAGGTAGAATGGGCTGGAAAGTGTATCTTAACATTAGGATTAAACCATAGACAAAAATTAAATTTACATAAAAAACATAAACAATATCATAAAATAATATATCACACAGACAAGAACATAAGACACCAAAATTTAACGTGGTTCACCCAAACCCTAGGCTACATCCACCAAATAGTAAGTCTAATATTTTATGATCGAGTGATTACAACCTAATTATAATCCATAATCCCTTATAGCACAATACCACTGCAAGAACCAATTTTTGCATCACCTTATGAAACAACCCTAATCCTAAGCCCTTTTATACATGTAGTTTTACTATTTTAGGGTTATAATTAATAATTAAATGTTGGCCCAAAATCCATATAAAATAGGGCCCAAAAAAAATTTCGGGGTGATGCCTCGAACCCTAAAGAATTTATGAAGTATGTATTGTACTTCCCTAATTAGTCACCACAAACTATCTCCCTCTTGAGGACTAATCAGACTCCACACCAGACAACAATCTCCCACTTGAAGATTGATCTTCTAGCAATACCACTACCATATGGGGCTCCCATTGGATCAAACCACCCAAGACTATGTTGTTCATTTACTCCTATTCATTCTAGAAGACCAACCAAAGCTAAAGAGGAATTCAACTTCTCCCTTGTCACTACCTTTGTAAACATATTTGCTAGATTGTCATCTATATATATGTTGTTTAAATTTAATTATTCATCATCTAAAATAGGTTAAATGAAATGGTACCATAGCTATATGTGTTTTGTCTTTGAATGCAAAGCCAAATTCTTCACAAGATGAATGACACTCTGGCTATCTATAAACATTTAATTAACCTTTTAGGTTTTCCCAATTCTTTCAAGAAAATTTGAATCCATATCATCTCCTTAGCTACCTCTATAGTTGCAACATACTCTGCCTCTATAGTGGATAATGCATTAACCTTCTGAAACCTAGAAAACTAGATCACCGCTGCCCCATCAACAATAAAGACATAACCTATAGCACTCCACTTGGTATCTATATGCCCTACTAAATCAGAGTCAATATAGCCCTATAAATCAATAGTAGAGCTCCCAAAGTGTAAACACTTGCTAGATGTTCCTCTCAAATATTTGAGAATCCATTTGACTACATTCCAATGCCCAATTCTTGGATGACTCATATATCTGCTAATGACTCCAACTACATGTACAATATCTAGCCTAGTACATACCATAGCATACATCAAGGTTCTTATAGCTGAAGGATAGGGTATCTTGGACATCTTATCCTCCTCTTCTTATCTCTTAGGACACATCTCCTTAGTCAAATTCAAATGACCAGGTAAAGTTGTGCTGAAAACTTTAGCATTGTCCATAGAGAAAGGTTGCAACACCTTCTCAACATAATCATCTTAAGATAGCATCAATTTCCTACTCTTCCTATCTCAACAAACCTTCATACCAAGGATTTTTTTTTCTACGCCCAAATCCTTCATAGAAAATGCATGTGCTAATTGGCATTTTAGCGCCTTAATGTGATTTATGTTACACCGAGGTACAAGCATATCACCAACATTAAACATAAAATAATGTAGCTATCATCATCCAACCTCTTAATGTAAACACAATGATCTAAATGACACTTGTTATATCCATGCTCATGCATGAACCTATCAAATTTTAGACACCATTGATGAGGTGCTTGTTTCAAACCATATAAACTTTTCTTCAATTTGCACACTAAATTCTCCTTACCCTTGACCTCAAATACTTATGGCTAAGCCATATATATCTTTTAAACCAAATCACCATGAAGGAAGGTTGTTTTAATATCAAGCTACTCAAAATGCAAATCTTCAGTAGCCACAATACTTAATATAGTACGGATAGAAGTCATTTTAACAATAGGAGAACACATCTGATCAAAATTGATACCTTTTTTCTATTCAAATCCTTATACAACTAACCTGGCTTTAAATATTTTCTTACCTCCATCCTCTTCCTTCAACCTATAAATCCACTTATTCTATAAAACCTTTTTACATATAGGCAACTTGCATAAATCCCATGTCTTATTTTTCAGCAAATAGTCCATTTCTTCTTTTATTGTAGACTCCCATTAAATCTTAGTATCCACTTGCATCAATTCATCATAACATTCAGGTTCACTAGCATCTGTTAATAAAATAGAATACAAAGAGGGAGAAAATATTTTTGGAGGTCTACTTATTCTTCTTGACCATCTAACATTCATTGTGGTCCATGGTATTTGGTAATGTGGTTATTGCACTTCATGAGGTATGGCTCGAACATCATCTTTTGGAGTATCATCCAACACTACGCAATCATCTTCTTTCTTCTAAGGTTGCTACAAAAGATCTTTGTACAAAATTTTCTCATTGAATATGACATCCCTACATCTTATAATTTTATGATTTTCAAAATCCCAAAGCCTATAACCAAATTCATTAATCTCATAGCTTGGTTCTATTTTTAGAATCAATATGAGAAATGCTTCACAATCGAAGGTTCCAAGAAAATAATAACTCACCTTCTTACTAGTCCATGCTTCCTTTGGAATACAACAACCAAAAGGAGTAGAGGGACCTTTATTAGTCAAATATACAACACTATTGACAACCTCTGCCCACATGTGTAAGGGCAACCCAGCATGCAACCTTGTGCTCCTTACACGCTCCATTATAATCTTTTTCATGCATTCAACCACTCCATTTTCCCATAGAGTCCTTGGAACAATTTTCTATCTATGAATACCATTAGTGGAGCAATAAACCTCAAATTCATGACTGAAATAATCACCACCATTATTAGATCTAAGACATTTTAATTTCTTACTAGTCTCATTTTCAATTGAGAATTTCCATTTCTTAAAAGTTTGAAATACATCATATTTTTGTTTAAGAAAATAAATCTATACTTTTTGAGTTTCATCAATAAATGTAACATAATAATAAGAGCCACCAAGGGATGATGCCTGAGCTGGTCCTCATACATTGGTATGCACAAGCTCTAATTTCTCTCTTTTATTTTCCTTCCTAGTCTTCACAAAACTCTCTCTCTTTTATTTTCCATACACAAAACTTTTAGGAAAATCCATATTGACACATTTCAAACCTAGTAGAACTTTCTTTGAATGAAGTATTTTCATACCTTTCTCACTCATTTTCCCAAGTCTGTTGTGTCACAACATTGTATTTTAATTTACAATAGTTATTTGTTCTCCCTACTCAATCATAGCAATTGTTTCTGAACATTCATTTTTCTCAAAAAAAATTAATGTAGAATGAACAATATGACCTGTACAAAGATATAAGGTGCCTGCTTTAACACCTTTTGCTACTACAAGGGAAACTTTTGAAACCTTTCAATTTTTATCATTAAAAGTGACTACATAACCCTCATCATCGAGTTTCCCTTCTAAAATTAAATTTTTACTCAGCCTTGGAACATGTCTTACCTCATGAAGTAGCCAATGATTCTCATTCTACAACTTAATCTTGACTTTTCCCTTTCCATCAATATGATAGGGTTCATTATCCTCCAAATAAACAAGTCCAAAATTCCCTTGGACATAATCATTGAAATAACTTCTATGAGGTGTAGTATGAAATGAAGCACGAGAATCTAAAACCCATGAATTGTCAACACTTTCTAAAGATAGAAGCAAAGCATCCTCTTCAAATTTTTTACTTACCACATTTTCCTCCTTGTCTCCATTTGGTTTATCTCCTTCATTTTTATTCCAAGTCCAACAATGTTTCTTTTGATGCCCTGTTTTACCATAGTACAAGTAGTCATTTGGTCCTCTCGATTGAGACCTCCTCCCATGTGACTTTCCTCTTGATTTCACACAATTTCAGGAATTACTTCCTCTCTTAGTCATTCTACCTTGACTTTGTGCGTTCAAAGTTTTGGAATGTCTTAATGGAAAGAATGCTTCTAAGAGGGGGGGGTGGTGGTGGTGAATTAGAAGTACTAGCTTTTGACCTATTTTTAAACCCTTAATAACATATTATTGAAATTAACATGCATTCATATAAACATTAAGCAATCATGAGAAACATATATGCATCACCACATAACACTTGAGATTTTGATAAGCCAAAAACCCTCCATGAATAAGAAGGTAAAACTGGTGTGGGGATGATACCCACAAAATCACTATAGTAATAATGTTTGACCACTTCTGATGATCTACCATGTTAAAGGCCTGTCCTATTAAAGGCTTTACACTGTGTCAATAGTGACCTGGTCAAAGGATTTAAAAACACTTAAAGACATGAAGTGTTACCCTATTAAAGGATTTAATCACCTCTTCAAAGGATCTACAACCTAGTTGTTAAGCTAACCTATCAACATAAGATTTTCTTTTCTAATACAATTGCTAGAGAGTATTAGGTATAATAAACATGATAACTTACAATCCTTGATTGCTGAATTTAGGCACTTGATCTACTTTTTCTGATGTTGATTCTATGAAATTTGATATTTTTTCATATTCCTTTCTTAGTTCTAATCAACTAAATATCTATTTTCTGCTCTTTTCATCTAAGTCTTGTTTTACTCTACACTTTGAACTCCACTATTGTTGTTCCATACACTTCTTCATCCTCTTCAATACAATGAGATTTCGTCTTCCTTATAAAGACATTTGAAGACTTAGGGTTAGATATGGATCTACGATCCATATTGAATCTCTGTTTGCCGCTCATTCCTTGCACTTTTATTATTGGTTGCATGCCTTCTCCATTTTTCTTATTGGCTGCATGTAGATTGCATAGGAAATATAAAAGATTCAATCTTATCTGTCTAATCCTTTGAGATTCATTATATTTCGGCCATAAAATGGTTTACATATGAGTTTGTGCCTTTTCAAACTCATATACGCATTATGTATTACTCGACACTTACTGATTCCTCATGCTTGGCACATATAACAGAACTATCTCACTCGGCTCCTGTTGCATTCCTATTTTTCTCAGCATGGTCTATGATTTAGCACCTGAAGGATTTTTTGACTCAGCACATGTTGTGGCTCAACATACATAGTGTGCTCAGTTCCAATGTAAAAAGAGGTTAAGAGTGTTGGCACTCAAATGTCAAAACCATTCTGAGACTAACAATCTCCCCCTTTGACATGAGTGTCAAAAACACTTAACCAAGCATTATTTATCTAACCTTATGAGTACATTCACTAATCTCCTCAGTATATATACAGAGGTTTTAAAGGAAAACTTGATCAAAATATTGTAACTTATAATATATACCTCAAAATTATTGTAACTCCCCCTGAGTGGATTGTGCCATTATCTGTCTTGTCTTGGTAACCAAAATTTTGTGATGTATGTCATGCTCCCCCTTTTATCTTGTCTCCCCCATTTTCTTTATAATATCTCCCCCTGTTTGACACTTATGTCAAAGAGTGCTAAGGGTTAAGATCATATTTTGCCAAAAAATGTGCTATTTACCTCCATAATTATTGTGAGAGTTGCATCTCAATTATGCAAAGAAATTTCCAATGACTTGTGCTGGATGGAAGTCTCTACAGTAAGTTGAACGAGTCCATCTAAAGTAGAAAGATTAGGATATTTCTTGAGAATAGTTTCAGCATAGACTTATTCTTTATGGAGTACTTCCTAATGTGGGGTAATGGAGGATTGTAGCTGTATCAGTTTGGCCTTGATGGTGGCCTCTTCTACTATTAACACAGCTACTTCTTTCTGAGTGTGAAGCATTTGATTAAAGTGCTTCTCACTTTGAGCTAGACCTTTGGGTAGTTGCATGCTTGAAATCTTTAGATTTCTCTCTAGGCTCATTATTCTTTGGCTTGTCTCCTATGTGAAGTATGAAAAGTCACACAACTTCTTGTACAATGAGAAAATATTCTCACATACCTTTTTCACTTTTTCAAGTGTTTTTTCCAATTCAGCCTGGAAAAGTGCAATTACACTAGATATTTTCTCATTTACTTTCCCTTGGAATTTCCTTTCAGACCATTCCATAAGTTTTACATTTGTTTCTTGGTCTTTATTTGTCACTTGGTCAACAATATCGGATAATAGCTCCATTATATGCTTTGACTCATCTGGTGACTACAAATTGAAGGCATCCATAAAGATGTCCTTAATCTCATGTAATGTTTGCTTTTGTTTATACTCCTTCCTGAGTATCTCTTACCTCTTTCTTTTATTCAATGCTTTCTGCAACTCATTGATTTGATCAATGCAGCTTATTATTTTTGAGTCATAACTTGGTATGACTATCTCCTCATCTAATTCAGGGTCTCCATAGTGAAGTACCCTTGCAATTTTTGTAGTACTTGACCCTGGTGCTGATATTTGCAGTGGCATTACATCATTGCTTGGCTGTTTTGAAGGAGTTCCCGAGGTAGGCAAATTTATCAATGTTTGTATTACCTCCTGCTCTTTAGGGGTTTCCTCTGCTTCCTTATTTTGTGTACTATCTTGATCAATTATAGAAAGTTTAGGAAGTGCACCTTGTGTTTGTGCTATAGGATCAGATGTAATAGTTTGTCCTATTTGTTCTACTTCTTTGACTCCTACTGCACTCGGCTTTTTTACTATGGTATCAACTATTCCTAATGAAACAACTATTTTCATTTGAAGTTGACCACTATAAGTTGTAGAGATGTAGGAAGGTGGTTCTTGTGGATTCACCTTATGTCTAACTATGTCTTCTACTAATTTTTGTAATTCATCCACACTAACCAATACTAGATCTATACATAATTTTTCTTGTTGTGTGGATTGGTCAAGGATTCTTTTGAGATCATCAGTAGTTAAAGGATTGATGTTCTAAGCAGAAGTGTCAAGAACATCCTGTATAGTTATAGTTTCTACAGGTGTGATGGGTACATGAGGAGGGCTAGAATGTGGCAATTGTGTGTCTTGCACACTCTGGTCTTGTTGCTTCTCCTTCTCATTTGTTGCCATTTCAACTTGTTTTTGTGTCTCCTCCTCCTCACATTTTTCTTTCTCCTCTCCATATTTCGTTTCTTCTCCCTTCTCCTCTTCTTCCCCTTTCTTTTCTTCTTCTTCTCCTTTCTTTTCTTCTCCCTTCTTGTCTTCTTCTCCTTTCTTTTCTTCTTTCTTCTTGTCTTCTTCTCCTTTTTCTCTATTCTTTACTTCTTCCTCCTCTTTCTCACTAGGCTCTTCATGTTCTACATTTTTTCCCTCAAAGGGATCTTCTTCTCCATCTTTGATAGTAGTCAAGCCATATATCAACTTCCATATTTTTGTTGACTTATTGACAACATTTTCAATCTTGTTTTGTAAGATATCAAAGGCTCTATGCTTTGGTGTGAAATTGCCACTATATTTCTAATTAGCCTTTGTTATTTGACCTCTTGTTAGGTTAGGCATCACCTGTGCTAAGATAGATTCTCTTGTCTCCTTTTCAATTTTCAGACAATGATGCCATTTGTTTTCAATTATCTCATATAATTCTCTAGGCATGGTATTTTCTAGATCTAAAGGTGTAGACTTGAATTCAGCCATCATGGCATATACTGATTCCTCTATTTTGTTTTGTTCTTCTTTACTTAGCTTATTGAAATCAATTCTTTTCAAATTAGTAAAATCTGTATTCTTAATATTTTAACAAATTTTATCTAAGGCTGATTTGGGAGGATGACTTACCACTCTGAATTGGCTAATATCTTCTGACTTTGTTCTTTCCTCCTCATCAGAATATGGTTGTGCTACATATTTTCTTCTTTTTCTTGGCACTTCACCAGTCTGTACAATAGCCTTCTTCTTTTCTTTGATTTGTTCCTTGGCCTTTTGTGAAGATGCCCTTGTGATAGCCCTTGTGACTGGTATTTGTGGCTTGGCTTGAGTTGGCTTAGCACCCTTCTTTGTTTTGGGCTGGGTTGGAGGCTACACTGTTGCCTTTCTTTTCTTTGGCTTGGCTTGGGTTGGTGCTTCCTTGTCTTCTTCTCCCTTAGCACCTTCCTCCTTGTCTTCACCTAGGCCTTGAGTCAATTCCATTTGGCCTTTCTCTTGTTTATCCTCATCATCATCATCGTCATCATCTTCTTCTTCTTTTGTTGATTCAGCCTCAATTCCTTCACCAAATTTCTTCTTAATTTTCTTCACCAATTTATCTTTCTTCTTCATTATGGAGGTAGTCCTTAACTCCATATTCACCTTTGAACATACCACATCATAAGTGCCAAAGTGTGCGGCACTCTTGTCTATCTCTTCTGCCAATAATGCAATTATTGCTATAGATGCTTCATCTATGTTGATCTCATAACCAAATGGCCTTAGCCACCTCACCTATGGAACTTCTGCTTGGATATAGGTGAAATCAATATCAACTAAGAAGCATATATCATTAGTATGTCTTTCCACTAAGGAAACTAGTATTCTTACCCTTTGCTTCATGGATTTCTTGAAATCCTCAAAGTAGCTTGTCATTAGTGTGTTAAAATTGTCTCCCATTTGTTCTATATATTCATTAACTTGGGCTATGATAGTTCTATCATTTCTCCATGTAACTTTTCCAAAAGAAGGAAATTCATTCTGAATATAAAAGAATACACAAACCAAAATTGCTCCAAATTTGCATTGGGCACCATTTGTCCTTCTTATAGCTGCTAGGTTTTGATTGATTTGTTGTAGTTACAGTTCTACAAGATCATAAGTATGATCCTTTTTCACTAATTTTTAGCTTACATCTACTACAATACATGGTACACTGTTGAGTCTACTAGATTGATAGAATTTATGGGCAGTAACTCTAACAACAAATTCAATGAGAGGATCTTGAACGGTTTGAATTGTCATTCCTCTTTTATTACAGTAGGCACCTATGTTTATCTCAATAGCCTCCTTGGATTCACTTCTCAAGGTCTTGTACCAATATAGGGTAAGATATCCAGTTACCCTATGAATGATTCTTTTCATGATCTTGATGGGAACATCTTCTAGCCATAGACTACCATCATGAATTCTGCTTAACACAAGTCTGATCCATTCTTTTTTAAATATGGTGGGAAAACTCAAAACTCGTGTTAAACCATTCCTTTCAGCAATTTTGTATTCACCTCTCAAAACTTCATCTACACACAACTTTTCATAGGCTTCTCTTATTTCCATATCTCGTATGGCTCCTATCTTACAATTATAGCATCTTCTTATGTTTTGAACCATTACAACTTTTGGGGGTATGCGAGAAAGGGCTCTGGTGGGATCGTTCTTGTATGCAAGTTCAGGGATGGGATGAAAATCAGGCTGCTTAACCTCATTAGATACTAGTTGGAATTTAAACAACTCTTTGTCATGGGTTTTCTTAGAACTCGAAGCCATTTGTGCAAACCAGGGTTTCTTTTACACAGAAATATGAAACTGCATAGCTCGGCACAAATGAAAATACCTCAAGATTGATGAAAAATGTGTTTTAAGAGGTTGGAATCTACTTGGAATATTATATTCTCTTTCTATGAAGTCACTCTACTCTCTTTCTCTTCTTTGCTTCTCATTCTCAATGAAGATAAATGATTAAAATTACGATAATATACCCTATTTCCATCACATTAAATGCTCAACTACCCACTCAGCTTTTGAAGGATTTTTAAGATTACTCGGTATGTACTACATTTCCAGTTCACTCAGCTTCCATTGGAGTTATTTAACTTAGCATCAGTTATCAAATCGATCGCTATTAGGAACTTGGCATGCTTTGGGGATTTACTCGACATCTAAGGACAATTCGACAGCGTTGTGAGAGCCTTCATATTATGTCTTGGCATTTTTTCTTATGCTTATTTCTTCTTTTTAGTACTTCTTTGTCTTGGGATTGATGTATGATGTAACTTTGTATATCAGTCCCATACACCTCTCTTATGCTTAATTTGATGAAGTGTGATCACTTGACCCATTGGGTGAACTGATCCCTCCACTTGATGTGCTACACTCATCTTTCTTTTTCCAAGTCTTATTCATTTGCCCTCTTATCTTTTTGACATCAATCTTTTCTTTTCCTTTGTTGGATTTAGTTTTTGGCTCTTTGGACCTTGTAGGACAGTTTTTGCTAATATGACCAGTTTTCAAGCAACTGAAACATGTGGTTTGGTTCAACCATCTTTTATAGTTCCTCTTGAAATGTGTTCTTATGCAGTTCTGGGGTATATGTCCATATTGCTAATAGTAATGACAGCTATACCTGGTGTTATAATCCCAACAGTAGTTGTTTTCTTTTATTTTTGCTGGTTGATTTGATGTCCACATAGGCTTTGATCTGCATTCAAATTCTCTATGTCCATACTTCTTACAATTATGACAATTTCTATCAAATCTTTGTGTCCTTGTGACTTTGGATCTGCAATCTTGTGTCATATGTCCTTGCATACTGCACTTGTGATAGTAACCCTTGCTTTTGGGTGGGTTTGGCTAATTGGCTCTTCTACTCCTGCACACACTAGCAATATGCCCCTTTTTATTATAGTAATGACAAGTGGGTTTAGAATCCTTACCTTTGTCACTTCTTTGCTCAACACTCTTTGATGATTCCCCTACTTTAGTGTTGTTGTATCCAAGTCTTGATGTATCATGTGTTGATCTTGGAAATTTCAACAACTATTCAAAGTACTTGATGGCTTCACTTGACTTGTTGAGATTCTCTGCTGTTTCTTTTTTTTTGTTCAATTCATTCTGCAGTTGTTCATTCTGCATCCTTAAAGTAGAGATCTCAATATCGTTCATATTGAGTTCATGATGAAGGTTCATCAATTGGTTAAGTGTATCCATCTGCATGTTTGAGATCCTTGTTAATTCAATACATTATTCTTCCAGTCTATTTGCAAGATTCCTTTTGTCATCTTCCATCATGACTCTATCCTCAACTTCTCTTTTCTTTTGTTCAGTGATTTCATATAACATTATGACCTGTGATTCATGTTCCATCTTGAGAGATCTTATCTCTTCTGCTTGAACTTTGTTTTTCTCCATTAGTTCTGCTATTGCTACATCAAACTCTTTAGTGTCTTCATTGGAAAACACTTGTGTGGTGTCAATCTGCTTGTAGTTTCCATCATTTTCAGATATGGCTATCTCTTTCCTTCTTTTCAAGGATTTTTTAAATTCCACTCTAGCTTCTTCTACCTTGTGTAGAGCGAGATGAACATCTATCACCTGGTTCTCAATAATCTTTCCAAGTTTGAAAACTTCCATCTTTAGATCTTTTCCTCCAAGTTGTTAGGATTCTTCTTGAGAGAACTTAGCTCTGATACCAATTATTGGAATGTCTTAATGGAAAGAATTCTTCTGAGAAGGGGCGGGGGGGGGGTGGGGTGTGTGAATTAGAAGTACTAGATTTTGACCTATTTTTAAACCCTTAACAACATATTATTGAAATGAACATGCATGCATATCAACATTAAGAAATCACAAGAAACATATATGCATCACCGCATAACACTTGAGATTTTGGTAACCTAGAAACCCTCTAAGAATAAGAAGGTAAAATTGGGGTGGGGATGATATCCACAAAATCACTGCAGTAATAATGTTTGACCACTTCTAATGATCTGCCCTATTAAAGGCTTTACACTGTGTCAATAGTAACCTAGTTAAAGGATTTACAAACACTTTACATGAAGTGTTACCCTATTAAAGGATTTAATCACCTCTTCAAAGGATCTACAACCTGGCTATTAAGATAACCTATCAACATAGGATTTTCTTTTCTAATACAATTGCTAAAGAGTATTAGGTATACTAAACCTGATAACTTACAATCCTTGATTGCTGAATTCAGGCACTTGATCTGCTTTCTCTGATCTTGATTCTCTGAAATCTGATATCTGTTTGTATTCCTTGCTTAGTTTTGATCAACTAAATATCTATTTGCTGCTCTTTTCCTCTAAGTCTTTTTTAACTCTACACTCTAAACTCTACTATAGTTGTTCCATACACTTCTTCATCCTCTTCAATACAATTAGATTTCATCTTCCTTATAAAGACATTCAAAGAATTAGGGTTAGATATGGATCTACGATCCATATTGAATCTCTGTTTATAGCTCATTCCTTGCACTTTTATTATTGGTTGCATGCCTTCTCCATTTTTCTTATTGGCTACATGTAGATTGCATAAGAAATATAAAAGAGTTGATCTTATCTGTCTTATCCTTTGAGATTCATTATATGTCGGCCATAAAATGGTTTAGATATGAGTTTGTGCCTTTTCCAACTCATATACGCATTTTGTATTACTCATCACTTACTGATTCTTGATGCTTAGCACATATAACAAAACTATCTCACTTGGCTCCTATTGCATTCCTATTTTTCTCAGCATGGTCTATGACTCAGCACCTAAATATTACTCGGCACTTGTATCATGCTCCATACCTGAAGGATTTTTTGACTCAACACATGTTGTGGCTTGGCATACATAGTGTTCTTGGCTCCAATGTAAAAGTGGTTAAGTGTGTTGGCTCTCAAATGTCAAAACTATTCTAAGACTAACACAAAGAACTTCCTAATGTAGATCCACTTGAGGTTTTCTTATGAGTTTCCTCACTCAAAATAGCACTGATCATATCATCATATTTTAGGGTATTAGATCCAGAAACTAAATTACTCACAACCATTACCATGCCTTTCTAGCTTTCATGTGAAGAACACAAAATCAAGAAAGCCCTAATTTCTTCATCAAAATCAATACCCATAGAAGATAACTGACTAGTAATAGTATTAAACTCATTTAAATGATCTACAACAGATCCACCTTCAATCGTTTTCATATTAAATAATCACTTCATGAGAAATACCTTGTTTGAAGTGGAGGGCTTTTCATACAATTTCTTTAGGGTTTCCATCAACTCTTCTATCATCTTTGCTTTCGTAATATTAAATGCCACCAATGGTGCTAGGCATAATCAAATGCTTCCAAGTGTGTTTCTGTCTAAAAGATCTCATTCATTATTTTACATAGATCCTTGATTCTTGGTTTTTACTACCAATGACTTCCATGAATCCTTTTGATAGAGATAGTCCTCCATTTGTATTTTTCATAACTAAAAGTTCTGCCCATTAAACTTGTCAATCCTCACCTTACCCTTGTCTATCATTGCTTCCACTAAAATATGAGACTCCCACTTAACCAAGAGACTTTCCTACAAAAGATAACTGAAAGACAACCTCACTCTGATACCACTTCTTAGGATTAAACCATGGATAGAAATAGCAATTACATACAAATATAAACAATATCAAAAAATAATAGATCATATAGAATAGAACACAAGACACCAAAATTTAGCATGGTTCACCCAAACCTTGGGCTACACCCACGAAATAGCAAGTCCAATATTTTTTGATCCAATAATTACAACTTGATTACAATCTATAATCCCTTACAACTCAAAACTACCGCAAGAACCAATTTTTGCATCACCTGATGAAATAACCCTAACCATTGGCCCTTTTATACAAGTAGTTCCTTTTTTTTTCATTTTAGGGTTATAATTAATAATTACATGTTGGCCCCAAATCCTAATAATTAATTTTACGTTTATTTGACGAATAGTTGATCTCTAGCCTTGGATCATGTGAACTCATGGGGTGATCCTATTTCCCCCAGCCCCTTTCTTTGTGAATATGTAACTTTACTATATTATTTCCTTTTAATATATGGAAGGGATTATTCATCAAAACAAAAAATCCTAATAAAATTTATGAAGTATGTACAATACTTCCCTAATCAGTCACCACAAACTAACAGTTAATTTTAATATAGGAGAGACAACAGAAGATTGAAGATCCTCCTGATATTCAGAATCTTAGAGTTAAACACTCTAAGGTATTTAGTGACATTCCACCAAGTAAATCACCAAACAAGGGTATTTAGCACATCATTGTGTTAGAGGAGGGGGTTAAGCCCATCATGATTACACCTTACAGGCATCCAAACAGGTTGAAGGATGAAAGTGAAAAAACCATAAAGGAGTTACTAGCTATGGGCCACATTGGACCAAGTAAGTCTCCTTTCACTTCTTCAGTGGTGCTGGTGAAGAAGAAGGATGGGACATTGAGGATGTGCATTGATTATATGGTGCTCAATAGGAAGACAATTAAAAATAGGTACCACATTCCTAGGATTGATGAGTTGATTGATGAGCTTCATGGGGCTTACTTCTTCTCAAAAATAGATTTGAGATCTGGTTATCACCAGATCAGAGTTAGAGAGCATGATATCAAGAAGATAGCCTTTGGATGTCATTATGGCCATTTTGAGTTTTTATTTATGCCATTTGGGCTAAGTAATGCACCTACTACTTTTCAAGCAACAATGAATAGGGTTTTCCATCCTCAGTAGAGGAAATTTGTACTTATCTTCTTCGATGATATCTTGGTGTATAGTAGATCTTGGGTACTTGGTTCAACTTGACATAGTGTTGGATATATTGGGCAGAGAGTCCTTGTATGCAAAGAAGTTGAAATGTGATTTAGGTATGATAGAATTGTTGTATTTGGGTCACATCATCAGTGCAAAAGGTGTATGCATGGATCCTGAAAAGATTCATGCCATTATGGAGTGGCCTACACTAGTGAAACTTACATAGTTGAAGGGCTTTCTGAGACTATGTATTTTCTACAAGAGGTTTGTGGATGGATATTCTAGGCATGCAACACCCTTGACAAATTTTTTGAGAAAGGGAGCTTTCTTATGGACTACTGAGGCACAAAAATGTTTTGAAAAATTTAAGGAGTTGATGACTTCTTTTCTAGTGTTAGTGTTACCAGATTTCAACAAACCTTTTGAGCTATACTATGATGCTTCTAGAGAGGGCATTAGAGTGGTGCTTATGTAGGAGGAGCACCCTATTTCTTATGAGAGCAAGAAGTTAGGAGGGCTAGAGTGGAGCTTCAACATATATGATAAGGAGATGTTAGCCATTATGCATGTTTTGGCTAAATTCAAGTAATATTTGGTAGGTAGCAAATTTTGTATCAAAACCAACCATAATAGCCTAAAACACTTTTTAGGGCAGCAAGATCTCAATGATAGGCGGAAGAAGTGGGTGAGCAAGTTACAATCCTATGACTTTGATATTACTAATTTAAGGGGACACATAATATAGTTGTTGATGATTTATCACATAGGCCCCATTTGAGCTTATTGACAAATATATCAGAGGATTGGAGACACTTGATCCTTGTAGATTTTACAAAGGATGCATGGATAACTAGATTCATAGATGGAACTATTCAGGATAGCAAATACACCCTTTTGAATGAGCTCAAAATTTACAAAGTGTGCATATTTTTGGTTCCAGGCTAAACAATGAGGAGGATAGTTTTGAAATATTTTCTTGATTCACCTATGGCAAGACATCCTAGTTTCTACAAGACATACTAGCGTATTAGAGAGTGCTTCACATGGAAAGGGCCCAAAGCAGAGGTACTTTAGTATGTTAGGGAGTGTCCCACCTACCAGCAAAATAAGTAGCAACACTCCTATCCAGCTAGTTTACTTCAGCCACTTCTGATTCCTAATAGGAAGTGAGAGTGTTTCTCTATGGACTTCATCACAGGACTACCTAGAGCCCAAGGCAAAGACTACATATATTTTTGTTGAGGATCACATTATGAAGTTTGCACACTTCTTTCCAATCACTGCTATGTACACTACTACACAGGTGGTAGAGTTGTTCTTCGAGGAGATATTTAGATTACATGGCTTACCTTAGAGCATTGTGATTCATAGAGACAATACGTTTATGAATCATTTTTGGTAGGAAATATTTAGGTTGTGTGCAACAGAGCTCACTCTGAGTACTAGCTACCACCCTTAGATAGATGGTTAGATAGAGAGAGTGAATAAATGGATGGAGGGATATCTTCAAAATTATATAGTGGGACAATAGAAGGCATGGGTAAAGTAGATTTATCTCTGTGAGTATTTTTACAATACCAATTATCACATGTCTATTTAGATATCACCCTTGATGGCCCTGTATGGGTATGGTGCACCCAATTTTATGGATCTACTTTTGAGTGATAGTAGAGTGTCCAGTGTAGGTGATCTTTTATAGAAGATTCAAGACATTGTTAAGACTCTCAAGGATAATACAACCAAGGCATAGAATTAGCAAAAGTAGTATGCACACTAGAAGAGGACTGAGTGGACTTTTGAGGTTGAAGATATGGTGTATCTTATGTTACAGCCTTACGATCAATCCACTCTCAAGAAGAGTGGTGCTGAGAAACTTAAGCCATGATACTATGGTCTATTCATGATTATCAAGAAAGTGGGAGAGGTGGCTTATGAGTTAGATTTTCTAACAAAAAGCAAGGTGCACAATGTTTTGCATGTGTCACACCTCAAGAAGTTGCTAGGACATCATATTGTTCCTTCTACAGTGCTTCCACCAGGTTGGATGATGAGGAAAACTATATATTGGTTCTAGAGCCTATCATTGATTTTAGGGAAAGGAACTTGAGGTGGCACACTATAAGGGAGTATTTAGTGAAATGGAAGGACCTGTAGTAGAGGATGCACCATGGGAGAATGAGGAGATTTTGCAACGTATAGACTTGAAGTTTCTTGAGGAAATTTATTTTTAGGGAGGATGTACTGTAATATCCCCATCTTTTTAGCATCTCAGTGGAGTTCTTATCATTTACATTCTATAAAGGCTAAGTGAAGAAATAAGGAGAAATTGATTAAATTAGTTTCTTATAAAGTCATTAAATAAATTAAAATAAAAAGGTGACTTTATATTTAATAAATTTAATTTTTTAGAAGCACAACTAATAATTGTATTACAAGGGAGAAGCTTCTAGAGAGTACATTTTTTAGAAATACAACTAATTATTACATTGGAAATGGGGAAGCTTCTAGAAAATGCAATTAAATAATATTTTATTTCTTTCTAGAAGGGTGAAGGAAAAGAATAAATAGAGGTGAGAGCTTTATTGTTTATCATCCAATTATTGTCAATTGCATTTGGTATAAGCTTGGGAGAAGAAGTTAAGGTTTTAGATTTCAGTCAGCCATTGGGGAACATCAACTCTCCAGTGTTGTAGCCATTTGAGGTGGTGAAATATCCACTAAATTTGGCATTTAGGAGAGCTTTATTCTAGAGTTTTATTTTTGTTTAAATTGGAGAATACATTTTGGCTACAACAGTACACATGCACAATGCCACACTACAATATTTATGTTTGATTCATTTCTATTCTTGGGCATCACTATTATTGGGGTCCTCTTGCAACTAATAGTAGTTAGAATTGTAATTTTTAGGCACATGGTTTTCTTTTGATAATTGAGAATTAGATTTTGGTATTATTGTAGTCATTACTAAGCCCATGAGAATGAATTTAATAATGAAGATACACATTGCATACCATTTATTTGATGAAATGTCCATCTAATACAATATATGACCAGCATGATAGTTGTATGTCAATTGTTTTTCAAAATGTAAGTTGGCTATAGGTATGCATTCCATATCTAGTTTCCATGTATATGCATTGAAAATACCAACAGAATTGCACTTTCATATTAGTTCATTGTAAGAGGCGTTGTAATATCATTTGCGAACATTCTAAATTGCTTAGCATTAAGGGGCAACATACAAGTGTTTAACAATATTCTTTAAGCTAAAAATAGTTAGTTTGGGCAAGAGATATTACAGTGGGAGCTAGTCAAACAAATTTGACATGTCATAGGAAGTCCTTTTTTCTCACTTGACATTCTTAGGTTGAAAAAATTGTGTATTTTTGTGTGTCATAGAAGTTGGCATTGAATGAGTTTGGGCATGTTAGGAAGCCTTCTCTTCTCATTTAGCATGTCTTTCAAGCACAAAAATGTCTCTTATTATCGAACTTAGCGCTCTGATACCATATGTAACAAACAAATTTTCTTAACTAAAAGATTAGGGTTAAAAACTGATTTCAAATAAATATGAAACTAATACTTCAACTATATAACTTAAATAAAACATTTTCAATTCCAATTTATGAGATAATAACTGAAATAACATTCAATCGAATAACTATCAACTGAAATAATTGTTTCTTATCATCTTTACTAAAGAAATTTAAAACATTACCATTCATACTATGATATTCAATATTCAGAAAACAAACTAAATAAATAGCTAATGATAAATGAAGAAACATTCAAAGCTAATTGGAGAGTATTGAACTGGTTGTGGAAGCCTTGGCTTCTAGACAAGAGGATAAGCATTAGCTTAGGCTTAACCTCCCAACCATTGACCATATCCATCCCCACACAATCTTTTGAAAAGAAAGACCCTACCTAGCCTAAGGCTAGGCTTGGGGCACTACTAGCCAACCATCCAAGCAATACTAGTGTTTAGAATGTCCACATAGTTATGGATAGACATGTCTAAAAAATTGGTGCTACCGACATCATGTGATCTTTAGCGGGTAAGCATGCCTTTAACGACCTTGGTCAAGGTTTTTAGATAGGTTTTTAGTATCCAATCACCACCACTCAACTTGACAATGGGATAATTAAGTGGACATGCATGAGATATTTAATAATTCTTTTAAAAATAATAAATTTATTATATAACTTTGGATTCTATTTTCATGCTCTTGCAGATTTTCTCTCACCTCTTCACCCTCTTTCTTCGCTAACCAGCTAGGTGAGTCCTAGGTGTCAAATCTCAAAGTAATTGAACTCTTTTTCTAAAAATCTCAATTGGTGTAAAGAAATAATATAAATTCATTACTGTCAATGATACTACTATTATGACCCAAGAGTTTCTCTAAAGAATTTACAAAGAAATAGCTTGAATATGGAATCCAACTAAAAGCAAGAGGTGACTTGGCATAACAAATACATTTCATTCAAACTCAAGATGGATAGATGGACTCTTCAAATATTCTAGTTGATATTATAGTCAAACAGTGATATATAGAATTCATTGACATAATTATTGCTTCTATGTTTTCAAATGCATACATATAATAAATATGAACTGAGAAAAGTTGACCAGATAACCTGATCAAAATAAATGTCGAGCTTGGGCTTGACTCTATACAGCTGGCTCTTGGAAGTGCATAATCCAAAATCAGATAAGCAATGACTCAATTTTTCAATCAATTGCAGCAAATAATGATGATAGAAAATAAGGGAGTAGAGATATATATTTCAGAACACGGGTTTTTAATTATCCTTAATTGTATATGAAAGAAGACATTCAAAGAAAATATAAAGGCTTTCAAGAAGCCATGGCTCTTGGAGTAGTTATAAAAAAAGAAGAAAGCTAAGTTGTTGAACCACTGATAAATATATGATGCCAAGTGTTCATTCATGTATCTTATAAAGACAAAATAAATATGAGGAAGAATTTGAAGGTTACTAAATCAAAAAGGATAAATTGTAAAGTTATACATACATACATACATAGATATGTATGTATGTATGTATATATTTTCACATATATATTATTTTGAATGGTGACATTATATTATTATCATTTGTCCAAGGTTGTATCTACTAAAGTATGCATATCCAAATACATGTATTACTTGGAAGATTATTTTATCTTCATATCTTCTCAAGGTAAATGCATATTTTGGTGTATGTATTTTAATAAATATGAGCTTGCATATATTAATACTATGATGGAACCATACTTTTATACCTATGTGCACATACATATATACATATTATTTTAAGTGATGAGGAAGTCAATATAAACCATTATAAGTATGTACTTTGATTAAGTTAAAATGTTTAATGTTTTAATGATTGTTGAATAGCTCATGTGCGTCTAATGATTGTACCATGTTATGCAAGTGGCTAGTTCCTTACCAAGATAGTTAGAGGTCATACCTGTCGATTAGGTAAATGGACTAAGGTAGTGCCCCATTCCGTAGATGTCATTAAGCAATGCTTTTCCCCTTTGTCTGCTCCTACAATCACTTGTGCAACATTTTCCACAATAATAACAAGTTCCCAAGATAAATCCATATCAACAATTAACATAGATAACAGTAAAGAAATTATTTAATAACCATGATTCCAAAACCAAGCAACTGCTAACTACTATCATCAACATATGACAAGTAACAGTTAACAACTAGCATCATTAAATGGTTATACATAATAATTGATAACAACTAATTTTATAGGAAACAATGGTTATATTTAACTACCCTTTTCACGTGATCAGGAAAGAAAATTCTAATCAACTGGAGGGATATAATAATTTTAATTAGCTCAAAATTTTAGGATGTAATAATTTGAATGACCGACTTGTTGCATTTAATACATTTAGTGTTTGATCATGATGTGGATCGATCATGGGGATGTGTGTGGACCTATTTGGGTCTTGGTTATTTATCCTATGTGTATTTAATGATTGTTGTAAGTTAACTTAGGAATGCTACATTTATTGGGGTTTATAGATGATTCTTTTTGTAATAGGCCGACTTGTGGCCATGCAAGTATATAACAAGAGTTTGGGTAGTGTTTATGAATCAAAGGAGATTAACAGAGATTCATGGAAGGAATGTGGACTTGCAAATTTGGGAGTAGAGTTATTAGCAATGTGGGCTTAGGAAACAAGAAGATTGCTTGGTGGCTTGTGAGCACAAGTTTAGATCTTGGTTGGGGTTTCTACCAGATTGTTGTGTTGTTACAGATGTAGGCTAGCTAGGGTTATTGTATCTTGAAACATCTTGTAGAATTGTGATTGTAATTGCTTGTGAATTTGGGGTAGAGGTATTAGCAGTGTGGGCTTAGGAAACAAGAAGATTGCTTGGTGGCTTGTGAGCACAAGTTTAGATCTTGCTTCGGGTTTGATTTCTTGGTTGCTTGCGAGCACAAGTTTAGATCTTGCTTGGGTTTTCTACTAGATTGTTGTGCTATTACAGATTTGGGTTGGCTAGGGTTATTAGATCTTGCAAGGTCTTGTAGAACTATTATTGTAATTGCTTTGTATTTGGCTGTAACTAAGAAGGCCTTACAACCCAACACATTGTATGAAATCAGTTGTTTTATGAATAAAGAGTTGAGTTTGATATTAGATCTTGTATTTTATGTCATGTTTTCATTGTGTGGTTAATGTTGGGGACTAAATCACCTCCATTAGCGGTAAATCTAGTCTTGCATTGCATCAACTTGTGATTGAGTAGAAGCCATGACCCTCCTAACTCTTGTGACCATCTTTTGCAAATACTATTCCAAGCCAGTACCACTGAGCTTTCTCAAAGGCTCCTATATACAGTCATGTTGAAGAATTTGCAACTGTCCAATGAGCAAGGTGTCTATCTCTAGTGAATGCTCCTACTCTAACCCTTATCCCTGCAGGTGAATGCTCTTGCTCTAGCTCTATCTTCCTGATAGGTGAGTTCTCCCCATCCAGGTTCACTATTTTGTGTGGAGACAATGCTCACCATAGAGATGTAAGGGTCATCTCAACTCATGCCATAAGTGTCATATTATACTCATTGAGCCAAGAATCTACTACTGCTCTCTTAGCCTCTAACATAGCACTACTCCCCAATATCGATGTCTCTTGTAACAACTCACCAATCAGCTCTACTCAGTCTCTGTCCCAACTATCTCCATTTGTGGCTTTCTTTCCTCTCTTATAGGAAAGTCAATAGTCGACAACTCCACACTCAACAACTCATCGACCATGGACTTGAATCTTGTCTTCACTATCTCATCTCATCTGCTATTGGAGGTCCTATTGCCAACTCCACTAACTTTTTCATTGATGGTGCAATTCCCTTTGGCATACATACATGGTGTTCTCATTGTGAGAGTTACTTTGCTGGTTGAGTCCTGACACTAGAAATGCATCAAGAGTAATTCTCATAGGTATAGATCGTGTCGAAGAAGTTGTTTTTGAGAGAAGTGAGTGGGCAAATAGGACCCATGCTTCCCCACCAAGTATATCCGTTCCTTTTGGCATTGCCAAATCTTCTGTTTCCCCTCCAATCGTTGCACTACCTCCACTGTGTTCTAACATCTCACTAGTATCCTCTCAACCACTGTAAACATTACCATCTGACTTGGACACCACTTGGTGTCTTGTCTTTAGGCTTGTCAAAATACTAGCTATGTCCAAACATTGCCAATAGAAAATGGGTGGCTCCCTTGGTGCTAGGCTTCCTTGTGGCTTTACCTTCAAGTTCTAAATGGGTACCTATGTATGAGTGGCCTCTAGAAAAAGCTCTATGGCCTAGTGAGACATATAGAATGTCTTGTGTTGAAGAGTCATAAACTCATACATTCGCTTCACCAATAAAGATGCCAATCATACACTATACCATTTCTCAACTAAATCTGCAGTAGGGCAATGTCAAAGGTCTGACTCAAACAAATAAATCTGCTCTTTATCCTTTATCATGTCCATGAGACATCACTACTCACCAGGTTTCACAAAGTTCTTTTTGTTGCCAACATTCTTGTAGGTTGTACTAGTAATATAACCCATTGCCGCTGCCACCAAAGTCCATGAAACTAGTTTCACTTTTCTTTATCCTCCCAAGATATTTTCTTTTTCTTAGCCTTAATCTTTTTTTACTTTCCTGCCAGGAGTCCCAAACACCCTCGTGAAATCAGCCGTTGTGTAATTGATGGTGATGTCGGTGCCCAAACACTAGAACTCGCTCTAATGGCTATGTTTGTTGTTTGTATTCCTCATCATTCTCAAAGGCCCTTCATAATCTCGGATTTAAAAGATAGGCATTTGTATGGCCCATTGTACCTATAGCCTTCGTAATTGCCCTTTTATAAAACTGAATCATCTATCTCTTGCCACCATATTCTACTTTTTAAATCATTCAAGCCTTCAAATTGCATAGTTTGTGGTGTAACGACATCCTTTTGGACAGCCATTTGAACCTTGGGTTTCAACTTTATCTTTGTGTTGGTGCTTGCATCTACTTTGCCTGCAACTTACACCAGAAGGTAAAGCCCTTGCGTCTTTTCTCATGCCGAAACTACTCAACTGTGACACCTGTAACTATGTCTTCCAATTTTTATTTCTCTTGGAATCCATCATTAATGAACTCCTTTGCTGTTAAATGTAAGAATAAGAGATGACAATCGGCTATGGTAATGTGTTACACTGCCAACCCTTGTTTTTTCTATTTCCCTTCCATGGGCAGATGCTGGTCTTTCACCAAACGATCGACTATTTCCCTTTTGGAATCTGTGTGATAACTAGAGCATAGTAGGTTGCAATAGCAACCATTGGGTGCATGCAATTCAATCGCATATTAGAGACAACAACTAAGAACATATAACATCAGATAAATATCAGAGACGCCTCCTATAACGGAGACAATTTCATATATAACATCTAAACACCAGAGACGGCATATCTATGTTTTAGAATATTTGTTATCTTATACATTGCAGCATATGTAACATAAGAAAGATGAGATGCATCCATACTGGGTATCGTGCATATTATATATTGTTATATTAGAAACAACCATTGTATTACAAGTGCATTCTCAATTTGTAGTAGGGTATTCATAATTACTAGTCATTCCTTACTAGCATATATACATGGAGACATTGCATTTATAATTTATTATTGTAGCATTTGGAACTACCAGTCATACATACTATTAATTAGCTGATCATAGGCTATTTATGTTGGGATTGCTTGCCGGTTTCAATGTTGGACGCCAGAAAATGTTTTGGGTTGTCGGTAAATGGCCGAAAATTAAGCTTTATCGTTAATTATCTTGACGATGACAGCTGAAAAAGGCAACATCCAAAACCTTCCCCATTAATTGTGAATGGTCTTTCTCTGTTTGAAGGAGGTGTCAGGTGGCTTGTGCGCGGTGTGTGGGCGGGGTGGGGGGGGGGGGGGGGCGCGAGACCATAGCTGGACCCCTCAGCAGTATGTCGGTAAGGAAAAACCAAAAAAATTAAAAAATTTAAATGGAAAAAAGCCAAAACATGTATGATTGACCCTTGGACTTTTTGCTCCCTTCTACCTTAAACCATTTTAGTTTAAGCTGTCATTACCCTTTTCCAATTATTAAACTTAGTATTTAATAATTTAGTAGAATGATATTTCTATTTATAAAAAATTTAATTTAGTTATCAATTTCATATTAATTAACATTTTGTGAAAATAAAATGTAATGAATATAAGAGTATAATTTTAGGATTGATAGATATATGGTGGTGTTGTTCATTTCAATGGTTCGGATTTAATACTTAATTAAAAATTTGATGAAGAGGTGTTGAGATTCATACATAAATAATTTTTGAAAATTAAATGAGAATCATAGACAAATAAGGTGTAAGATTTAAATATAAATACAATATTTAACTTAAAAGTTTAACTTTTATTTTAATTATTGATTGATAGTGTGCCTAAAGAAAGTATTACAAGGATTCACGTATCATTTTTCTAAAAAAACGTGCTATGATTTAGATCAAATTTAAATATGATGGAAAAAGAGAGGTAAAAAAAGAACATATAGAGTGTAACAAAACAATATTTATTTTTAAAACTACTACAATAATAAATTACAAAAGTTTGCTGGATTTTTTTAAAATTATGCTTGCAAGAATGAAGATTTCTACGAGCATTCATAATACTAATAGAAAAGGATGCTTGCAAGTTATTCAAAAATAGCTTGAGCATTACAAGCTTATGTCATGGCAAAAAGAGGCCCATCAATTTATTTTCTACACATTATACATTTAGTAAAATTATATGAATTTAAATTAAATAAATTAAATTTTTTAAGACATTTTTGGTTAATATTTAAAATTAAAGAAACTATAATATTAAACTTTATATTTTTTCTTTTGATTTCGGGATTTCAAGCAGGTGGAATATTTTCTATTGTATGAAGTTTTGTTATTTACATTTTCATTCTACTCATTTAAATTTTTATGTTGCTTGTTTTTAAAAATAATCATCAATTAGAAAAACAAATGAGAAAATAACAAAGGCAAAAGAAGAAGGGGAATGAGAAGGAGATTTAGGAGGAGGAAGATAACATAGAGATGAAGAATATGCCAAAGGACAAAAAGAAGGATACAAAGGAGAAGACCAAGATGGAGGAGGACAAGAAGAAGATGAAGTGTGTTAGTGTAGTTTTTTATTTTTTCTATTTTGCTAGGTTTTTCGTACACTATTAATAATCTCGCTTAGGTTAATAAAGCATGTCTTATTAGGTGAATGGTTGTGAGGTGTCACCTTCCTACATGTGAGCATCCATTAGCTATCTTGGAAAAATACTTTGCTATCTTTATTCCAATAGATGGTTGCTCCTCATTGGTTGGTGTTGCCACGTCCTCCCTCTTCCTAGCCTATATAAGCATGCTACCTGGCTTGTATTTGCATCTCTTGTTTTTTGCATCGTCTTAATACTATTTTGATTTTGTATCATTTGCATTCATAGTTTAGATATTTATTCTTTGCACTAGTTTTCTGGGTTATTAATCTTATCAGATTCTAACATGGTATCAGAGCTTTTCTATGTGCAAGAGTAGATTTTAGTTTCCTTATTTGAGAGATTCGGGGGTGGGGGGGGGAAAATAAACTTTATTATAGTTTTTTGAAAAATGAAGTATGCTCTTCTCTTGCATCTTTGGATGATGCTGAGAATCCGAAAAGTTTTGACAAAAATGATTTTTCTCTGGGGTTTCAATCTCAAATCTGACAACCAACTTGCATATTTGGAGTTTTCAATCAGTTTTGCAGGTTTCAGCATGCCATTGAAGGACTTAGGAAGCTGATCCAACATTTGCATGTCATATTCTAGTTGTTGGGGTCATTTTTTGATTTTTGGAGCCATTTTTTACTATTAAAGGCATCTGATTTACACTACAGCAACATCTTCTGTACATCAACAAGAAAAGCGCTTTCTGAGTTTTGTTCGCAGCCCTAAAAAATTATCTGGGTATCTTTTAGATTTTGCATGCAACTTGTATATTTTGCAGAATCGAGCATGAAAGGCTACAACCATACCCCTCTCCATTGGTAGTCGCAGATTTGAATGCAATTTTCAAATGTCTCGTTCTTGCTCATACGAACTCCGATCTTGATGATTCTTGTTATGACCTTAGCTATTTTTTTGTGCTCTATCCACTAGTGGAGTTGTTTTTTTATTTTCATTCAAGAATTCTTTAAAAATTATAGATTCTCAGTCGTGACTGTGCACAGTTGTCGTTTTGGAAACTTTGGAGGATCATAACTTTCTCATACAACCTTGTATCGAGGCGATTTTTTTTTTGAAAGTGCATAATTTTTTGGGTAGATCGTAGTGGTGCTATTTGTTTCTTTGATTATTGTGCCCAAGTTTCACTTCTATCATATGCTCTTCGTGAGGGTTTGTAATGCATTGAAATCAAGACCGCTAAGTATTTTTTTCTAGTGGTAGTTGTAAACACACTAAAATAAAGTGCCAAATCATATTTCTTTGGGGGGGAGGGTTCTTTGATTGAGTAAAAATAGGGGGCATTGTCGTGGCTAGGTTATCTTCTTTTTAGCATTTCTTCTCTGCATTTCTTCATCATGGATCAAAAAAATATACCCATCCTTACTCTATACAATTACTTTGAGTAGAAATCACACATGACAATTCACTTAAAGAAAGCTAGATTAAATAGGATAACTATGGGACTTGAAACTGAACCTGCTAAAGATGAAGATAAGCCTAAGTGGTCTAAACAATGTGATGAGGCATATGGAACATTGTGTTTTTCTGTTTCTCCTGACTTTCTATTTCACATTGAGTCTTTGGATACACCAAATGAAGTATGGACAAAGCTAGAAACACTATTTAGCACACAAGATTCAATGAGGGGTCATATGTTGGAAAATGAATTAATTAGTTTGAGTCCAGACAATTTCAACACAATCCAAGATTTCTTCACCAAATTGAAATCACTAAAGTTGCAGGTAAAACAATGTGGAATTGAAAAGAAAGATGAAGAACTGATTCTTAGTATTCTTTCTAAGCTAAGTTCAGAATATTCTGTGTTTGTCTCTACCTTCTATGCTACTAAGGGTGCACTTGGTACTAAATTCACCATGCCATCTTTAGATGATTTTGCTATCAATCTCACTCGAGAACAAAACAAGCTAATCTAGATGGGCACTCTTAAGTCCTCTAAGTCACATGCCTTGGATGCCAACCAAGGCACAAAAGAACAACAAGGAAAAAGTAGTAACAACAATAGTAAGGACAAGAAACAAAATAATAGCGAGGAGAAGAAGGATCAGATATCAATTTCTTCGAAAGCAACTATTGATACACCATCTTCCAAGGGCAATAAGCCTAAGAAAGAAAAGGTCAAATGTGCCTATTGTAAAAGACCTAGTCATGATGAACATAAATGTTTGCAAAAACAACTTGATCACTTGAAATACATTCTTGAGAAGAATAATATTAGTGTTCCCGAGTCTATCAAACAAAGTTCTAATGAAAGGTCTAACAAGGAAAAAGAAAATAACAAGGGGAAAGGAAAGGGCAAGTCCCTTTTTGCAGTTGCTTCCTCACCATCCACTTGTGTTCTTGATTTGGGTGCTTCACACCACATGGCTTCATCTAAGGAAGAACTTGCATCCTTGGAGCCGTGTACTATGCCTTCTATTTTGATGGGTGATAACACTCTTGTTGAGGTGTGTGGGAGAGGGTCTATTGATGTGGGAGATGGCACATTCCATGATGTTCCTTGTGTACCCTCATTGTCAACTAATCTCCTATCAGTAAACCAGATCACTCACACAGGTTTAGGCAAGCGGGTTGAGTTCACTCCTGATTCAGTGGAGATACGTGAGTTGCACAATGATTCTATAGTTGCAATTGGGAGAGCAGATCATCAATCACGACTCTATATGTTTTCTTACTTTGTTCCTGATCCTCCTTTGACTATTTCACTCACTCACTCTAATGATGTGAGAAGATTATGGCATGAGCGGTTTGGCCATCTTAACTTCAACTACTTGCATCAGCTTAACTAGTAGAGCATGGTTACAGGGTTGCCTTCTATTTTGACATTGGAGTCACTTGAAATACATGATAGATCTTCTAATGGTTCAGATTCACTTGAGCAGTCTTCTACCTCCACTTCTGATGCAAAGAGTGATTCAAAGGACTCACCTCCTCCCTCTCCTAGTCATCATTTATAGGTTGATGATTCTCCTCTAGATTTTCCATCTTCTGGTCCACTTTTGGCTAGACAAACCTTGCAGTTTGTAGGTGATTGGGTTGGGGATCCATCAGACACCAAGCAGACTCATTCACAATTCCAGGATGCTCTACATATCTTCATTGCTACTGCCTCAAATCCATAGTCCTTTCATGAGGCTTTTGGCATTTCTGAGTGGGATACAGCTATGCAGGAAGAGTATAGTTCCTTGATGAGGAACCACACTTGGGATCTTGTCCCTTTTCCTAAGGAAAGAAAACTTGTTCAATGTAAGTGGATCTACCAAACAAAATTTGTAAGCTTTGCTGGAGGTGCGGGATGCTTCATCTTTTGGGGGGGCCTCTTCCTCTCACTTAGAGTCCTAATTTTCTTTGGGGAGTCTCTTTTCTCTCTCTTTTGGGGGAATTTTATGTACATGGGTACCTCATCAAGCTCGACTTGCCAAGAACCATTTCTACATCCACCTAAGCTTCGCTTATAGGGGGGTGTTAGTGTAGTTTTTTATTTTTTCTATTTTGCTAGGTTTTTCCTACACTTTTAATAATCTCACTTAGGTTAATAAAGAATGTCTTATTAGGTGAATGGTTGTGAGGTGTCACCTTCCTACATGTGAGCATCCATTAGCTATCTTGGAAAAATACTTTGCTATCTTTAGTCCAATAGATGGTTGCTCCTCGTTGGTTGGTGTTGCCACCTCCTCCCTCTTCCTAGCCTATATAAGCATGCTACCTGGCTTGTATTTGCATCCTCTTAATGCTATTTTGCTTCTAGCATTTGCATTACTCTCTTGGAGAATAACTCTATGATGCTATTTTGATTTTGTATCATTTGCATTCATAGTTTAGATATTTATTCTTTGCACTAGTTTTTTGGGTTATTAATCTTATTATATTTTAACAAAGTGGAAGAAGGAGGTGGAGGGAAAAAAGGAGAAGAGATGAAGAATAAGACACAAAACAAGAAGTGAAACAAGGAGAAGGAGAAGGTGGCAAGGAAGGAGGAGGCAAAGAAGAAGACCAAGAAAAACTAGAAAAAGTGGAAGAAGATGAACAAGGAGACAATGTGGAAAAAACAAGAAGGGGAATGTAGCAGAAAACACAAAACAAGGAGGAAAAATAGGAGCAATGGAATGGCAGTTTTATATCTCTCTATCGGTGTAATTATTGCACCTCTGTTAGGTACAATGCTAGTTGTAAATGCATTCATGTCTCATTATTGCAGCATTTTGAATTACCAGTCATATATACTTAAAAAGTTCATTTTCATTGTATTCATATTTCACTGTTGCAATATTCATAGCCATAAGTAATTCACATATTTGCATTTCCACTACATTTTCATGGTACAATTGAAGAAGGAATTCCATAAATTTACACAGTGTTCATATAACTAGAAAAAGGGATATTACAGCTTTCTTCAGTGCCATATGGGCTAGGGTTCATTGGACTTTGTGCCTACCACAGGGAGCTCAGACAAATTGAGCCGGATTTTTTTTATTTTAATAGTTTTTCATCTTATAAATAGTTTTTTTTATTGTAATCATGTACTTCAAATTACAATGAGTGGAGTGTTTGATTTTTTTACTAGGTTTATTTTTTTACACTTTTATTTTTACTTGAAATTCATAGTTCTGGAAAATGTTAATTTGAATTACAAACAAACTCTATTTTTGTGACAACTAGAGGAGGATAGTATTTCACGCCATGTTGAAACTAATGACAAAACATTCATTACAAATTTGAATTCGAAGATATTTGCAGAGATGTTTGATGGTGTTATACGTGAAGTTGTGGAAGAGATTGGTGTTCCTACACAATCTTTGGTATGATAACCTCAAATCTATTTTTTTCAAAACTTTGTTCAACTTTCTTTTTAAATAATGGATATTAAATATATCATATTGGTAGACCTAATGCAAAAATACTTTTTGTGTGCACAAATTTATTGCTTATGTTAATGATGTTATAAGACCCTATTGTTTATGCCAATAAACTAACTCCCATTACAACCACTATGTAGCTCATTCAATAATGCATAGAAGCCATATACCTTGAAGTATGTACCATTAAATTCTCTCCAACTCTTTGAATCTATTCTTCCAACATTTGTAGTAGAGTAAGGAATCCATAGAAGTGTATTCCGCTTTAGAGAGAAATAAAGTTGCTATCTAAAAGGGAAGAAATATGTTGTAGACCTTCTGTCTGAGGAGAGAATTGCAGCACAGATGAACCGTGGTAGAAAGCATGGATAAAACGTGATTCAGTATGGATAAACAATACCAATAGTGTACTAATAATCTGGTACATTTAAAAAATAAATTGATTCATAAACCCGTTTTGCTGCATTTCCTTGGTTGAAGGCTAGTTCTAGTCTGCACTTAAAGTCTGCCTCTTGAGGGCTGATAATTTTCGTCTAAGGCCAATTGAAGAAAATGGGAGTGCTATGATGGTTGTTTTTTGCAAGTAGGTGCATGCACATAAATTTTTGAAATCCCTTTTAATAGTCTTTTGTGCAGCACTGAACATACAAAATTTGTACTATTCTTTTGAAAAGTCTTTCATAATCTGGCTTTTGTTGTTTGTAAGTTTTCAAATAAACTTTCAAACTCTTGTTTGCATATTCATGGCAAGTATAGAAAATCTTGTTTTGACCAAAACTTAAAACTGACAGGCCAAAACTTTGATTCTTGAAGTATAGAATTCTCACCCTTGATGAGTAGAGATATTATTATATAAATTGTTTAAAACCAAGACCAGAATGACCTCAGATGTTAATCACTTATTTCTAATTAATTGATCACATTTTTTTGAATGATACATTTGATGGAGATTTTACCTTTCATTTTTCCTTCCAATTTTTTTCGTCACTGTTTTGTTTAATAGTGTTGGATAGGAAACAATGTATTTTAGATGCAAGTATTCAAAAAACTTGTGAAAATGGTATATAAAATCTAATTTCTACGTCAAAGTTTTGATTTCTCTAAAAATGTGTATACATGGATTTTAAGATATGTGGTATATTCTCCTTATACATTTCTGTATTAATTGTTGCCATGTAGAGTGATCGGCCAATATTTATTGGCATTTCTCGGAGAGTGACTAATGTTTGACCCACTACTTTCTTCTGCATCGAATGTAGTCTACATTCATCAGATATCCAGAGCTTATATTCAAAAGCAAAAGATGGCTTTGAATCAACCCATCTATGTATCATGCCTAAGGTATTACTGGCTAATTTAAAAGAGATATACTAAGCTCTAACTATTACCAATTTTTCTAGTGAATTGCATGAACCTTTTCATAGTTGAGCTCTATATTTTTTTTTGATGTTGATTTGCTTTTATTGCTAAGTATGATTTAGCAACTGCAGCATTAGAGATGCTAGGTTGTCACCAAGGTGGGTTTATGATGAAAGAGGCTAAAAGTCAATGAGGTGTAAAATTTTCTTTCTTCTTATCCTGAAAGTTAATATTTATTTTTTTCCTTTAGAATCTATGTATTCTCTTTAGTTCCTAGCTCAAAACTATTTCAAGTCAACAAATTATTAATTCAATTTTTAATATGGTTTTGTCATCCTCCTAGAACTACTACTAATTTCTTTTCCTTCTTTCGGTCAAGCTATGCAGATTAGGTACCGTAGAACTACAAAGATAACTTGTAAAAAAGTCTTCTATAGATAGAGATAAACATCTTGTCACCAACCCAACTTGTGTAAGTGAAACTTTTGGTAATAAGGCTTAAACATGCCAATGAACCCAACTCTTGGAAGATCACATCAGTTTGAAAATAGTTTATTATTTGATCTTAGTTCCTTCAAAAAATCTTTTTTCCCTCTATCTATGTACTTAGTATTAGCTAGGAATTTGATCTTAGTTCCTTCAAAAAACCTTTCTACCCTCTATTTATGAACTTAGTATTAGCTAGGAATGCAGGGATATGTGATCAATTAGTGCTGCTAGAAGCTACCATACTGACGATATGTATTACCTCTACCTTTTATTGAAGCTTTAGGGATTGGTAAAGGAATGCTTCTCTTTCTTTCCTTATGAAAATCCATCATTGGAGAAGGGTTTTGAACAAAAAATTTTACAACTTGGGAGGATCTAATACTCTAAACCATATCAGTCATTTTTGCAACACTGTGTATCCACTTTAGGCCTGGCTAAGGCAAGAATTCATCCTGAAACAAGAAAATTGCATAATTTATTTTGCATTCTAGAGTATATACCTTCTCACAACTCTCCACACTATAGATTCACACTTCTCAAATTTTTAAAAAAGAATTTAGGAAAAAAATGCATTCACATTAAAATATAAGGAATTTACTTATGTTCTCTAGCTTTCAAACATATTATTCAAATGAACATAAAGGAGTAAATAAGAATAAATAGGTTTTTTCTGAATGTATTCTTATTTCTATTTGGATTTTTTCAGCGTCATCATTCTTTACTGAAATCATTTTCATATCTCATCCTTGATAACAAAATTCAATAAACTGAAAAACATCACCCTTTTACTTTCTCAGTCATGTTTGAGCAATAGAAAATAATAGATATATTCATATCTCACTTCTCCTCACACTCATTGTTTGACATCTGATACTAAGCTTGGCATAATTAAATAGGGATTAGTTATGAGGATTTCACACCATTGTTCCATTGTAAATGGGGATCCCCTCTTTTTGCTTGGTAGTAGGGTAGTTACCCTAGGTAGTCTTAGTTTAGTGACATTTTTCAAGTCTCCAAAGCCTAAGAGTTGAGTTTTAGAAACTCTGCAATAGGGGGTCAAGTTGGTCAGGGATGAGTGAGAGATGAGTTGAGCTAGTCAAGGATGTGGATTCAAAAGTTAGGAGATTTGCGATGACATAAATTAAACAAAGTATAAAAATCTAGAATGAAAGATGCAAAGCAAGAACCGATTAAGTTTTAACCTAAAGAAACACACTTATGGAACCTTGTTCATGCTTAAAATTTGGCTAAGTCTGATTTTTTATTTTTAAATCTTCCAAAATATAAAATCCCAATAATATCTCCTATGAATCTGAAACCACTATTAACAATCTTAATAGAATATACATGAAATATAACTTTAAAAAATAATAATATTGCCTGGTCCCAAACTTAGTATGATTATTATGATAGAATCATATCTATTTGGTTCCTTCATGAGCTCTATCAACATAGTGATTCCATTTATTGACATCTTCCAGCTGCCTACCATTATTTCTCATTACATTTTCCCTTCATTTCTTTGGCTAGAATGTGTGTTGACTATTGGAATTTAATGCAGTGGTTGTCTTGCCCCTAGAGCCAAACCCCCACCAACCACCCTTGACAGATTGTAGAACATACAGAAAACATGAATGCAGTAGGTGAATTTTCAAATTTGGAAAAGAGGGGGAAATTTTGTGTGGTAGAAGAAAAAAGGAATGTCTCACATTCATTCAACCAGTTGGAGGAAGAGTAGATCAGAAGTTGCAGAGAAGGAAGAAGAAAGAAGTTGATCAGTAGATCCAGTCATTAGAGTGCAAAGAAAGAAGAAAGTTCATTTCATGCCTGTAATTGCACATGTTTCTTCTCTAGTCATTCTATGAGTTCATAGTTCATTGTGTAGTTTGACCTGTGAAACAATGATTGCTCTAGGTGCTATTGTATATAGCCATTAGAGCTGCAAGTTTAAAGTTTAAAGGTTGAAGTTTCATCAATTTGAAGTTTTAGGGTTATTTAAGGGTTTTCCTGGTTGAAGCCAAATGTTCCCAGATTTTGTAATGTTTTAATTCAAAATTGAATAGAAAGAAAGTAGGCATACGTGAATCCATTTCTCTTCCCTTATTTGTTGCATTTGAGAACATTATTGTTGAATATTTTATGTTTTGACTCTTTGGTTTTAATAGTGAAATTATTCACATTATAAACTTGGTCACTCAGGTTGGTCTTTTCTCTATAGTTGAAGCTAAGCTCACTCGGCATCTATTGGTGCTAAGTTTCCCTTTGAGTGTCGAGATCACTCAGCTCCTTCAGTTGTCGAGCTCACTCGGCACCCTCCTGCGACTCAGCTATTTTAGGTGTTGAGCAAATTTGTCACTCGACACCTTCATGTGCCGAGAATTTTTTTAAAATTTGTAATTTATTTATTTTTCACATGGTATCAAAGCTTTGAAGCCCCACATCCATAGTGAGTTAGGGCAATTTTTCTAGGATATTTAACATGGTAGGAGATGCAAGAAAGATATGGTAGTAGCCACCACCATTCAATGGACAAAATTATGATACATGGGCAAAGAAGATGAAGACCATAATGGTTGCTAATAATTTATGTGATTTTTTGATTAATGGGTTCAACGATGTGATAGACCCAACTCAGTTTGCTGCTCTCACAAATGCACAGAAGACTCAGTTAAAAGAGTCAACGAGAAAGGATGCGAAGGCATTAAGTCTTATTGAGACAACAATGACAGAAACTATTTTTACCAATATTGCAACAACAAATTATGGAAAGAAAGCTTGGGATATCCTTTAGACAAAGCTTGGTAGAAGGTTTTCCAAGAATAGAAAATTCATGTGACAAGTGTGAGGCTTATATTTTGGGTAAGCAACATAGGCTTCCCTTTAATTCTAGAAATTCTAGGAGGGCTAAATATCCATTAGAGCTAGTGCATACTGACCTAGTTGATCCTAAGCAAGTTACTTCCATCGGGGGGAGTACTTATTTCATGACATTTATTGATGATTTTAATCGTAGGACATGGGTTCATTTTTTGAAATCTAAATCTGAAGCATTTGATACGTTTCTTGAGTTCAAAGCCTAGGGTGAAAGAGAAGGTGGACACTATATCAAAGTCTTAAGATCACATAGAGGAGGGGAGTATACCTCCAATTCTTTTGTAAATTTTTGTAGGAAACATGGTACAAAGAAAGAGGTCACAACTAGCTATACACCACAACAGAATGGAGTGGCTGAAAGAAAGAATAGGACCATTGTTGAAATGGCAAGGAGCATGATGAAAGAGAAAGGTCTCCCAACTAAATTTTGGGGAGAGGATGTGGCAACATTAGTTTACTTAATTAATAGGTGTCCTAAAAAGGTAGTTTGTGATAGAATTCCAATGGAAGCATGGTCACGAGAAAGACGGATAGTTGAACACCTAAGGGTGTTTGGATGTGTTGCATATGCACATGTGCCTAAAGAGAAAAGACAAAATTTGGATAACAAAGGTGTGAAGTGCATCTTCACAATGCACAACTCAAAATAAAAGGCATATAGATTGTATGACCCATTAAACAACAAGATGATTCGCTCAAAAGATGTAGAATTTTTTGAAAATTAGTCATGGTATGGATCGACTGATGAATCATCGAGGACCTAAAGTAAAGTACCAATTATGAGGGAAGAAGATGTTGATGAACAACAAGAAGAAGGAGCAAATAAAAGAAAAGGCAAACAGCCTCAGTCATTGCCGAGCTCCTCATGCATGACCGAGTGTCAGTGCCGAGTAACAATGTCGAGTAATAGTGAAGACCAAGCTGGTTGGCAAAGCAGCAGCAGTGAAGATTTTGATCCCACAATCTCCTCCCTTTTACAAAGAAAGACCAAGAGTCTTAGGGAGATATACCAAGACGAAAGGTATGAAGATTATAATGAGAGTGTTAATTTTGCATTATTTTCTCATAGTGATCCAATATATTTTGAAGAAGCTATTAAGGAGAAGAAATGGTGTAAGGCCATGGATGAGGAGATAGATGCTATAGAAAAGAATTAGACATGGGAGCTAACTGAATTGCCTCCCAACAAACAAGTGATTGGAGTGAAATGGGTCTACAAGACCAAATGCAATGTTGAAGGAAAGATTGATAGGCATAAGGCAAGGCTAGTACTCAAGGGCTACAAACAATAGTATGGCAAAAATTACAATGAGACATATGCCCCAGTTGCAAGAATGGAAACAGTGAGTGCTATCATAGAAATTGTAGCTTAGCACAAATGGAAGGTATTTCAAATGGATGTGAAGTTTGCCTTCCTAAATGGTATATTGAAAGAAGAAGTCTATGTGGAGCAACCACCTGGTTATGAAGTTGTAGGTGAAGAACACAAAGTATATAGATTGAAGAGAGCTCTTTAAGGGCTCAAACAAGCTTCACAGGCATGGTACAATAGGATTGACTCATATTTGATGAGAAATGGCTTTAGCAAAATCAATGGTGAGCCTAGTCTCTACATCAAGGTAGAAAATGGAAATGAGTTGATTGTTGTCTTGTATGTAGATGATTTGATTTTTACTAGTAATAACAAGGCTCTAATTGGTGAGTTCAAAGAGGCCATAAAAAATGAGTTTGAAATGATAGACCTAGGTCTCTTGAAGTATTTTCTAGGCATATAAGTAAAACAAATGCATAATGGCATCTTCATTTATTAGGAAAAATATGTAGAGAAGATTTTGGAGAGATTCAAAATGCAGAACAATAAGGTAGCCCCCACACCAACAGAAGTAGGTCTAAAGTTGAGTAAGGAAGACTCTAGCAAGAGAGTGGATCTAACACTATACAAGAGTATGGTTGGAAGTTTAATGTATTTGACTACAACTCCGCCAGACTTGATGCATGCAGTAAGTTTGATTTCTAGATTTATGTAAACACCAAAGGATTTCCATTGATAAGTAGGAAAAAGGATCCTAAGGTATGTGAAAGGTACCAAGGGATTTTAGATTTTGTATACTGCAGCAAATAAATTTAAGTTGATAGGTTATACTGATAGTGATTGGGTTGGAAGTATAGATTTTGGATATGTATTTCATATAGGATCGGGTGCAATTTCATTGGCATCCAAGAAGTAACCTATTGTTGCTCAATCTACAGCAGAGGCTGAATATATAGCAACAAATGTAGTAGCATGTTAGGCTATTTGGTTAAGGAGGATCTTGATAGATTTGAATGAAAGACAAGAGGATAGGACCACAATTTATTGTGACAACATCTCATCAATTGCATTGTCCAAGAATCCAGTCTTCCATGGCGGCCCGTTTGGTTGTGGAAGATGAATTTGTTGCATAACCAGGTTATCTTATTGCCAAGTTTTCAAAAATATGGTTTTGTGGTTTGGAAAGCCAATGGTCCATTTGGTTGACATGGAAGATGAATATACCATGGACCCCACAATATTATTAAAAAAATTGTCATAAAATTCAAAACCTAGTTTTAATTTCGAATTCCACCTTTTTGTTGGAAGAAACATCTTCCAATTTTTGACCAAAATTAGAAGATGAAATTGAAAACTAGGTTATAATTTAACCAACCAAACACCCATGTTTTTCTGCAAAACTTGGTTTTACCCTGATAACCCAATTTTGGCCCTCATCTTCTAGCAACCAAATGGGGCCTGGTAGAAGGAAGATTATTGAGATTAGATATCACTTCATTAGAGAGTTGGTGGAGAATGGGGATATCAAAATGAATTTTTTTAAGTTTGAGCAGCAGCTAGCAGACATTTTCAAAAAGCCATTAGGCATTGGAACTTTTGTACACCTAAGAGAGTGTCTTGGTGTAGTTGATGTGGATAAGCAGTGATCCTTGTTTTGTTTAGCTTAGGACAAAGGGGGAGTGTTGGAATTTAATGTGGTGGTTGTCTTGCCCCTAGAGCCAAATTCCCACCTACCACCCCTGACAAATTGCAGAAAAGACAAAAAAACATGAATGTGGTAGGTGAGTTTTCAAATTTGGAAAAGAAGGGGAAATTTTGTGTGGTAGAAGATAAAAGGAATGTCTCAGATTCATTCGACTAGTTAGAGGAAGAGTAGATCAGAAGTTGCAGAGAAGGAAGAAGAAAGAAGTTGATCAGCAGATCCAGTCATCAGAGTGTAGACAAAGAAGAAAGTTCATTTCGTGCCTACAGTTGCATGTGTTTCTTCTCTAGTCATTATGTAAGTTCATAGTTTATTGTGTGGTTCCACCTGTGAAGTAGTGATTACTCCAGGTGCTATTGTATGCAGCCATCAGAGCTGCAAGTTTAAAGTGTAAAGGTTGAAGTTTCATCAATTTGAAGTTTTAGGGTTATTTTAGGGTTTTCTTGGATGAAGCCAAATGCTCCCATATTTTGTAATGTTTTAATTCAAAGTTGAATAGAAAGAAAGTAGGCATACGTGATTCCATTTCTCTTCCCTTATTTGTTGCATTTGAAAAGATTATTGTTGAATATTTTAAGTTTTAACTCTCTGGTTTTAATAGTGAAATTATTCATGTTATAAACCTGGTCACTTGGCTTGGTCTTTTCTCTATAGTTGAAGCCGAGCTCACTTGGCATCCATTGGTGGTGAGTTTCCCTTTGAGTGCTGAGCTCACTCGGCACCCTCCTGCCACTTGGCTCCTTAAGGTGTCGAGAAAATTTGTCACTCAACACCTTCACGTGTTGAGCAAATTTTTTAAATTTTTGATTTATTTATTTTTCACATGGTATCAGAGCTTTGAGGTCCCACATCCACAGTGAGTTAGGGAAATGTTTCTAGGATATTTAACATGGTAGGAGATGTAGGAAAGATATGGCAGCAACCACCACCATTCAATGGACAAAATTTTGATACATGGACAAAGAAGATGAAGACCATAATGGTTGCTAATGATTTATGAGAGTTTGTGATTAATGGGTTCAATGATGTCACAGACCCAACTCAGTATACTGCTCTCACAAATGCACAAAAGACTCAGCTAAAAGAGTCAACGAGAAAGGATAAAAAGGCATTAAGTCTTATTGAGGCAGCAATGATAGAAACTATTTTTCCCAAGATTGCAGCAGCAAATTATGCAAATGTAGCTTGGGATATCCTTGAAAAGAACTTCAAGGGGATTGATAAAGTCTGTATAGTAAAGCTACAAATATTAAGGATAGAGTTTGAGAACCTATGAATGAAGGAAAATGAATCTATTGCAGATTTTAGTTCAAGGACCTCCAACGTGATTAACCAACTGAAGTCAAATGGAGAAGACTATCAAGAGTAGAGGATAGGGTAAAAGCACAAACCTATGTCACCTTTTTATAAAGAAAAGTGATATCAAAATGTGACAGTTCAACATTAATGACAATAAAAATGGTATTTGCGTTTAAAATATGAAGATGATGTAAACTGATGAAATGTGTAGAATTGTATGAATTTTATGCCTATAATTTTTATTATTTTTTTGATTAAGAATTTATTCATTTTATTTTATTTTGAAGTCCCTTTTTTAACTGTAAAAAATATAGGATGTAGTTCCCGTCAAACAAGTATGTGCAAATCATCTTTTTTTGTTATGATTTGAAAATATTTTATAGATGACATGTATAGCTAGTGCACAAAAAAAGAAAAAATTATTTTTTATGTATATTTTCTTTGTTATAAGTACTCAAGTTTGACCTTGTCAGAATCCAATAGTTTTTTCCTCCCGTCAAAACTTCCCTATCAAATCTATACCTTCTTGAAAAAAAATTACATATTCATGAAGAGGATTCTCTCCTCTAGTGATAAATATATTTTTTTGATATGATTTACTATTTTTTTTCATTTTTTGAGAGAGCATCTTCTGAAATGTTGAAATATCGACTTATAATATTTTTAGATTATAGCATATTATAACTAATCAAAACACTCAAAAATTTATATAATGATGATATTGAATTTGAAATCTATAAAAGGGTATTTTTAGTTTTTTTTTAAATTGAGTTTTGATAAAGAAATGAGATTTGACCAAAACAGGATTTTGTATCACAAACGGTGACACAGATCTATTCTTTTACTCGATAGTGGAAAAGATATTGAATAGATTACCTCATAAATATGAACTTGGTCATGACCATAGAAGAGGCAAAATACCTCACTATTTTGACAATGGACGAGTTGATGGGTACTCTTCAAACCCAAGAGCATAGGATGAACAGATCTACATCTTCTTCCCATGAGAAAGCATTCAAGGCTCAATAAAATCCAAGAGGAAGGGGGAGAGAAAGAAATGGCTCATGTAGGAACTCCAGAGGCAGAGGCTGAGGAAATGGAGAACAAAGAAATGCTGCAGTAGAAAGCTCAGGAAGAGCAGATGGAGCAAGTAGCTCACAAAATACTTCAAGAAGAGGTACGAAAAAGTCAACTCAAATAGGAGTAATGTAGAATGCTACTACTATCATAAGTATGGGCATTATGCAATTGAATGCTGGAAGAAGCAAAATAATCAGTCAGGACAAGAAAATAAGGCTGCATGTGTAATGTTGGTGAAGAATGAAGCCTTGAGATTTGGTACCTCGATAGTGGATGTAGCAACCACATGAGTGGTAATGAAACATTTTTTTCATTCATTAACAAAAGTTTCAAATCTGAGATTAAAATGGGTAATAATGGAACCCTACGAGTAGTGGGAAAAGGATCTATTATGGTCTGCACCAAGCACGGTGAGAAGAAGGAAATACAAAATGTGTATTTCACCCTTGGAATGAAGCACAATCTAATGAGCACCAGTCAGCTCATTCAAAATGGATACAAAATGCTGATGGATAATGATAGGTGTGTCATTCATGAAAAGGATGGGAGCAAGAACTTACTTGCAATAGTTCAAATGACAAAGAATAGAATGTTTCCCTTGAGGATAGAGACATGTTTCTCATCTCAAGTTGGCGTTGCATCTCACACATAATCAATTCTAAGGAGTGTGATTGAAGACCCTTCACGACTGTGGCATCTCAAGTATGGTCATCTTGGCTATGCTGGTTTAAAATTTTTGTCAAATAAAAGAATGGTAGAAGGTTTTCCATGAATAGAAAATTCATGTGACAAGTGTGAGGCTTGTATTTTGAGAAACATAGGCTTCCATTTAATTTTGGAAATTCTAGGAGGGCTGGATATCCATTAGAGCTAGTGCATACTGACCTAGTTCATCCTATGCAAGTTACTTCTATTTCGGAGATTATTATTTCATGATATTTATTGATGATTTCAGTCATAGGACATGGGTTTATTTTTTGAAATCTAAATATAAAGCATTTGATAAGTTTCTTAAGTTCAAAGCCTAGGCTGAAAGAGAATGTGGACACTATATCAAAGTCCTAAGGACATATAGAGGAGGGTAGTATACCTCCAATTCTTTTGTAAATTTTTGTAGGAAACATGGTATAAAGAAAGAGCTCACAACCAGCTATACACCATAGTAGAATGGAGTGGTTGAAAGAAAGAATAGGACCATTGTTGAAATGGCAAGGAGCATGATGAAAGAGAAAGGTCTCCCAACTGAATTTTGGGGAGAGGCTATGGCAATACAAGTTTACCTAATTAATAGTTGTCCTACAAAGGTATTCTATGATAGAATTCCAATTGAAGCATGGTCACGAGGAAGATGGATAGTTGAACACCTAAGGGTGTTTGGATGTGTTGCATATGCACATGTCCCTAAAGAGCAAAGGCAAAAATTGGATGAAAATGGTGTGAAGTGTATCTTCATAGGGTATAGCTCAAAATCAAAGGCATACAAATTTGTTGGTGTAAATAGGTATTTACTATTTATGCTTTACTTAAGTTTACTTAGGTTAGTGCATTATTTTATTATTTTGCATTATTTTATTATTTCTCTTTATGAGACACTTAGGAGTTTTTGCATCTTCTAGAGTTGTCATGTAGACAACATAGAAGTATGCAACTCTAATTATGCACATGGTGTCTACACCATAGGAGTTTGCATCATTTATTGAGTTGTCATGTAGACAACACAATTTTTTGCACTCTTAATTTAGCACATGTTGTCTACAACACTGATGTGTGTGTTTCACCTTTGTAGGCTTATCCTCTCATCATCGCACTTACTTTCATGCATAATGGAGGATAACCCATATCTGGTGGACATGTGCCTAGTTGTTGGACTTATCATGATGTTGATTTTGGGGCATTCTAGATGCATCTAAGAGGCCTTTATATTGAGGCACTCCTAGTATACTTGTATATAGAATTGAATACTATACAATTATTGTGATCATACTCTAGTCTAATTTGTGCTTGTGTTTTGAGTTTCTTGGTCTTGGGTAAATTTTTCCCTAAGGAAGATTCTTACATGGTATCTGAGTTGAGGGAGATACTCATTACATAGCCATTGGAGACCTCGTTGCTTCATCTCTTCAAGGGACCCGATTCAGATCCAGAGCATCAGCTGCAATTGGGAGCGTCTAGAGTCAAAGCGGACCTCGCCATTGCATTCGGAGCAAAGATTCAGTGAAGATTGACTATAAATTTTCCTATTTTAGGCCATAGTCAATCGGGAGGCAAATTTTTTTTTGCAAATCGAAACCTGAAGGCCTAATTTGCAAATCTGGGTATGGTTTTTTCAATCTGATTAATTGATTTTCAGATCCATTAATTCATTATTTTTCCTACACTTTGTCTCTAGTTTTTGAAATATTTTTTTTTTCAAATTTTTGCCCAATTAACTTTCCCCACTGCAATCAATTTTTTCCTTTTTGAGAGGAGTCATGTTGTGTCTCAAATTGTATTTTCTGCTTCCACTGCTTCTTCTTCTTGTTTCTTTTTCCCCCTTGACTAGATTTGTGAGCGTCACTAGCCACCAAGGCTTTGGTCTTAGATAACTTGAGAAGTCCAAAATCCACCAAGTGAGATGTCAAAAGGAGTTTTTCCATCTAAGGCTGGATGAGGAGAACGATTAAGAATGTGAGTGGCACTAGAGATTGGTTCGACTTCTAATGATGGAACTAGAGACTTGGCATGAATCATGCAACTTACCATAGACTTAAGAGTTTGAATCCTTAAGGCTGCAACATCTGTCTTATGTGGACTAAATGCTGAAGGAGTCTGAAGATCAATTCCCTCATGTCTACAAAAATCTTTAAGTCTTCTGTTCACATCCATGTTTCCATTGTCCATACGGAGTACTTTGATGGCCTTTCTGGATTTCCATTCTACATGAGCCTTGAAGTCTAGAAACTTTTCCAACACTTCATTCTTACTATGAAGAAAATAGACCCAAGTGAACCTTGAAAATTCATCAACTAAGGTGAGTATGTAGCGACCTTGGCTGAATGCAAAAGGACCTGATAATACCATGTGAACCATTTGAAGCACACTTGTTGCTCTAGAAGACTTCCCTCTTTGTAACTTCCCCTCTGGATACATATCCACTAAATCTATTGAACATTCACCCTTAGAAAAGTTGATTTGAGGTAGACCTTTCACCATTTGGTATGTGCAAAGTTGTTGAAGATAGTGGTAGTCAAGATGACCATACCACTCATGCCATAATTGCATGTTTGAATGAGATTGTGATAACAAGGCCTTTGAAGAAGACTTGGGTACAAAATGAGAGAAAGAGTACAACCTCTTGTGATCATTCACTTTCCCCATTACAACCAAGGAATTATCTTTAAGACTACACACTTTTACTGAATCTAGAAGGAACTCAACCCTATGTCCATCTCCAAGGTGATTGATTTGGTAGATTGATAGGAGATTTGAACTTAGGTTTGGAACATAGAGAACCTCTTGAAACTCTCCATTTTCCATCTCCACGTTTCCTTTTCCTTCAACTTCCATTTTTCTATCATTCCCCATGAAGATGTGTGGTACCTTTGAGTGATTCAATGAAGACAAATCCTCCTTTGAAGAACCCATATAATATGAGGCACCTAAGTCAAATATCCATTCCTTTGAAGAGTTTGCATTTGCCATGAATGATTTTCCTTTGCCCTTTGAATTTGAAGAAGATCCAATCTTTTTAAGATAACACTCATGCTCTTCATGACCCAATTTTTTGCAATAAGCACACTTCTTCATCTCCTTATTATTGTTGTCCCCTTTGTTGTTGGAATTCGAGGACTTTCCATGTTGATGAGATTGTGGTGTTGTCTTTTTAGCATCCTCAGATTTATTTTTCTTCCACTTCTTCTTACCCTTTCCTTTATTTGAAGATTGTCCAGCTGAATGTTGAGAACCCTCATTAGCCACCAATGCTTTGGAATGAGATGATTTGAGAATCCCCATTATTTTCAACTTCTTTTCTTCATCATAAAAAATTTTTGCATATTCATCAAAAGTGACTTTCTTGTAGGCAAACCCTAAGGTAGTCTTTTAGGTGTTAAAACAAGATAAAAATGCAGAATATTCTAATGGCAGCTTGTTATAGATGAGATAGACTAGTCTGTCATCTTTGATTGAACTCCCACAATCAGTAAGCTTTTCCCTTAATTCATTCACCTTGATGATGAAGTCCTGTATTGAGTCATATGACTTAGGATCTAAGGATACAAGCTCATCTTCTATTTTGAACACATCCTCTTCAGACACTTTCCCATAAAGGCTTTCGAAGGTACCCCAGGCTTCTTTGGATGTAGTACATTTCTTGATTTGATACATGATTTTATCATCTACCCCCAAACATATATCACCTAGGGCTTTCCTATCCATGGCTACCCAATCTAAAATTTTACTTATTGATACATTATCACCTGCTAGTTTAAGAAGAGTACCATCTACATATTGAGAAACTTCATTATACATTAAGTGATACAACATTTTGATTAACCAGAAAGCATAGTTATGAGGAGTTAATTTAGGAAACTTAAAGTTTCCCATAATGCAAAAAATGAAAGAAAATTGCAGAAAAGAGAGAACACAACACCAAGAACACCCCCCCTTTTCACTAAATCAAGAAACCCCCCCAAAATAGATGCTTTGGGCACTTTATCAGTAGTGCGATTACAATGGGCCACTTGCCAATTTTGGCCTTGGTGGACTTCTAATTTTGCTTGTTACAACCTCTTAATGGAGTACAAAATTGAAACTTTACAATGTGCTACAATACTAAAGCATTACAAAGCAAAGAAAGGCCCAAATGCTGGAAGTCACAATTTTCTCAACACAAGCACATAGTAGACCAAAATAGGTAGAGTATGATCAGAATGACAATATTCATTCAATAATTGGATTCAAGAGTACACTAGGAGTGTCTAAATATAAAGGCCTCGGGAGAGCTTCTAGAATGCATAGAAGTTAGCATCATGATATGTTATAAAACCAAGCACATGTCCACCAGATATGGATTATCCTCCATTAAGCACGGGATTAAGTGTGATGATGTGAAAATAAGCCTACAATTGTGTAGCATGCAAATCAATGAAGTAGACAACATGTGCTAAATGAGGAGTGTTGATAACTGTGTTGTCATCATGACAACTCAGTGAATGATGCATACTCCTATGTTGTAGACACCATGTACATAATTAGAGTTGCATAACTTAATGAGAGTACACAAACTCCTAAGTGTCTCACCTAAAATAATAATAAAATAATGCAAAATAATTAAATAATGCATTAACCTAAGTAAAACTTAAGTAAGTGTAATAAGTAAATACTTATTTACACCAACACCCCCCCTTAAGTGCAACTTAGGGGAATGCCCTTAAGCTTACAAAATCTAGGATGAAATGAAATATGGGTCCCAGCTACTAGGCCATGTAAGGTACCCATGTACATAATGATATGCAATCTCCCATAAAGTGGGGAAAGAGGGAAAACCTCATGGGAAAAACCCTCCCCCAAAAAGAGAGATAAAGAAGGATGCATTGATGGATGGAGTAATCAAGACCCCCCCATTATGACATACATCTAGTATATACATAAGAGAATGATGAGAAGAGGAAGAGAGACAAGATGGGCTCCTCCCCCCCCAGAGAAGAATGTTGAATAGTGACTGCTTCGATGAAGAAGCTGATGCAAGATTACAGAATGGTGTTCCTCCCCTTAGGAAGAAACAATGCCAAAGGTACAAATGAGATGCTTCTGCTGTGTGTGGAAAGAATCCCATGGATGAGTGATGTCTCCAAAACCTACTCAACTGGTTGAAGAATCTATCCCAAAGAAATGTTTGTCTCTGCAACTAATGAAGAACCCTGTTGCAACTACTGATCATAACTATCCCCAATCACTTCAACCTATGACAATTGATCATGTAGAGAATGAATAAGAGAATCTGATGGAACCCTCTGGCATCGCACAACAATCCATGAAAAACACCTGCACACAGACACGTTAGTGGACAGCCTAGCCACGCGGCACCATTTCACTTGGCCACGTCTAAAATTCCACCATGCATCATGCAGTTAACATTCTATACTATCTGTTACTGATGTGGGACTAATGTCCCTTGACTGGAATTAATTTTGTCCCTCGCTGCATCAAGACTCTAGCAATGCATTTGGTATTCCAGGCAAAGTGAAAGAAACTTGGCAACTCTCCAACTTCTGACACTTGGCATCCGCAGAGTCTGTTCTGGCACACACAATAAAAAATTTGGCATCACCAACTCAGATTCTGATAGGAACACATCAGCAGTGACCAGTGATGCTAGGCCAGACACGTGGTGTCCTTTGAGTCATACACGTGGGGAGAACCAACACGTCAGCATTACCATACTACCTAGTCAGCCGTAGTTACCATACACATGGACACCAAATCAACAGTCATACCAAGACACATCTATTTTTGTACAATCCATATAGGAAACGTTATCATCTATATCGAGTGACATCATCACAGGCCTAAATAGACATTGACGTCAACAAACTTGTAGCCTAAAATTGATGGCCATATGATCATCATACTAGGGCATTTTAAAACTACTTCGATGGTTGTTTGGACATCAAATTTAACACAGTGTTTTCCTCTGCAAACCCCTCTTTAGATGCATTTTTGATCGAGCAACCCAACTTCGAACAGCCATAACTTGGTCATACAGACTCCAAATCAGGTGCAATTTTTTTTGATTTTGGGTAAAATTTCCTAAATTTTTTAGTGGTACAATTTATTCCTAGTTTTTGTGTATGGATTGGTTAAAAATAAAATTTTTTCATGACTATACCTACTTAATCCTGCATTTTACAACTTCAAACGCATCTTACGGGCTCATTTGGACTCCTTTTCAGGATCCATTTTTTTTGAAAGTGTATTTTTTTTGTCTAATTTTCAGATCTACAGTAAGATTATAGTCTTATTTGGACAAAAGTATCGCTTTCAAAGATAGGTCTTATTTTGCATTGTAATGCTTCAAAATTGATGTAATTTTGAGCTGCATTGTAATAGTCTAGATTTGTACTCTATAAAGAGGTTGTAATTAGAAAAATCAGAAACCCCACTTTGTCCATTTTCACAAGTGGCCCATTGTAAATGCACTATATATAAAGTGCCAAAATCATTTATTTGGGATTTTTTGATTGAGTGAAAAGGGGGAGTGTGTGCTGTGTACTGTGTCTCCTTTATCTTGTGTTCTTGCATTATGGGTTCTTTTTCAAAGTTAACTCCACATAATTATTCTAGTTGGAAAGAAAGCATTAAAGAGCCATTAATAGAAAAAGGTTTATGGCATTATGTCACTGGTGCAGCCAAGAAACCTCCTACTAATGTTGATGAAGCTCATAAAGAAGATTGGGAATCCAAACAAGAGATGGCCTTAGGAGCCTTGTTGAAAAATATCTATGATCCTATCAAATTTCACATTAGGAAGCTTACATATCCAATAGATGTTTGGAATAAACTAGAAGCTTTGTATGGGACAGTAGATGAAGACATGGCTTATACAATAGAGGATAAACTTCTCAAGTTGGATCCTAGAAATTTTGACACAATTAAAGACTATCTTACCCAAGTAGAAATATATAGGACATAGCTGAATGATTGTGGTGAACCCATTAAAGATGAAAAGATGATCAAACACATCATGACTCATCTTCCATCTGAATATGCTCCTTTTGTTTCTAGCTTTAATACACACAAATTAACAATGGGTAGTGCCTATGTTAAGCCTTCATTCGTGAAATTCTCAGAAATGTTGATCCTTGAACATGACAATCTAGTGGGTATGGGAATTCTCAAGTTTTCCAAAACTAAAGCCTTGGTAGCGAATGAAGGTAATTCAAGTGGCAAAAACTCAAACAAGAAGCAGAAGAAATGGAAGGCTAAACCACAAGAAGATACACAACAATCCTCCTCAAAACAACAATCTTGCACAAGTCAATCTTCTTCCACTCAACATTCTTCTTCACAACAAGGAAAGTCTTCTTCCAAGAACAATCAAAAGGGGAACAATTCCAACAAGAAGGAGAAGAAAACATGTTGCTATTGTAAGAGGAATGGACATGAAGAACATGAGTGCAAAGATAAGTAGATTGATAAATTGGTAAACATTATGAGGAAACACAAAATTGATGTTCCAAATGCATACAAAGACAAGGGTTCTTCAACCACTTCAAAGGGCAAGGGCCAAGCTTTAGTTGCAAGTACAAACAATCCGAAGGAATGGGTTCTAGATTCTGGAGCATCTCATCACATGGGTGCTTCAAGGGAGAATTTTTCCTCTTTAAAAACTTCAAATGTACCTTACATCTATGTGGGAAATGATACTCAAATTAAAGTAGAAGGTAAAGGGAATGTTGAGCTAGAGAATGGCATCTTCAAGGATGTACTTCATGTTCCTAGCCTTAGCACCAATCTTCTCTCCATCTATCAAATCACTCACTATGGATGTGGCAACGAAGTAGAGTTCCTCCCCAACATAGTAGTGGTAAAGAATCTCAAAGATGATTCAATGGTGATGATTGGAAAGGCAAACCATGAGACTAGACTTTATTCTTTCTAACATTTTGTGCCTAAGTCCACGTCGCTTGCCTTGTTGACTCATTCAAACACTCAAAGTAAACTATGGCATGAAAGATTTGGATACCTTAATTATTGCTACCTTCAGCAATTAAGTAGCAAGGAAATGATCATTGGTCTACCTCAAGCCAAGTTTTTAGAGGGAGTGTGTCCAAGTTGTGAAGTAGGTAAACATCCCAAAGAGAAATATGACAAGGGGAAGTCTTGGAAGGCAACTGCTGTTCTAGAATTGGTACATAGTGATGTAGTTGGCCCCTTTCTAGTACCTTCTTTTGGTAAGGCCCGCTATGTTCTCACATTTATTGATAACTTTTCAAGGTACACTTGGGTCTTTTTCCTTGGTCATAAGAGTAAAATCTTTGACAACTTTATCACATTCAAAACTCAAGTTGAGAAAAATTCTGGGAAAGCCATCAAGATACTAAGGATAGATAATGATAGAGAATATGTCAACTCTAGACTTATAGACTATTGCACACATGAGGGGATAGATCTTCAACATTTAGTTGCATACACACCAAAACAGAATGGTGTAGCTAAAAGAAAAAATAGAACCCTTAAGGAAATGACTACTTGCATGCTTCAACACAAGCTTCTCGATCAAGTGTTTTGGGCTGCAGCCATGTGTTGTGCCAACTACATTCAAAACAGAAGTCTGCATAAGGCCTTAGATGGAATAACATCTTTTGGGGCATGGTGTGGAAGGAAACCAACTGTTAAGCACTTCAAAGTTTTTGGTTCTCCAGCATGGGCAAGGATACCTCCACAAAAGCGTAAGGCATTAGAACCACAAAGCAAACCATGCATATTTGTTGGATATCATGATCATCTCAAGGCATATAAATTAATGGATCTAGATATTCATGAAATATTCTATGAGAAGAGTGTTCATTTTGAAGAGACATGTCCAAGTTTGGCTTCTTCAACTCCTTCTTCTTCTTCCTATGTGGATAGTGATCATAGTGATGAAAGTGAATCAGAAGATGAAATTCCTCTAACCTTGACTTGCAGGACACCACCTTTGCAGGGTCAAAAAATAGTTGAGGATGTTCCTTCATCATCTTCCACTAAACCTCGTTGGGCACAACAAACTCTTGATGCAACAAGTTCATTGGTGGGAAATCCTTCAGATACTCGGAGGACTAAGGCATAGCACAAGTCATTTCCACATGCATACATAGCCATTGCTTTAGATCCATAGTCTTTTAAGGAAGCATCAGGGATTCCAGAATGGGATACAACTATGGAGGAAGAATACAATTCATTGATGAAAAATAACACATGGGACTTAGTTCCCCTTCCTAAGGGAAGAAAAGTGGTTCAATGCAAGTGGATCTATCGAACCAAATTTGCAATGGATGGAAGTAATGATAAACATAAGGGTCGACTAGTTGCCAAAGGTTTCTCGCAAGTTCCAGGTATTGACTATACAAAGACTTTTGCACCAGTTGCCAAGATGAACTCCATTCGCCTGACAGTAGCAATTGTTGCAGCTCAAGGATGGGTTGTACACCAAATGGATGTTAAGAGCACATTTTTGAGTGGTGACCTTCATGAGAAAATTTATATGGAGCAGCCACAGGGGTTTGAATATAGGATTCTACTATGGTTTGTAGATTAAAGAAATCTATTTATGGTTTAAAGCAGGCTCCTTAGGCTTGGTATGCAAAAATAGATTCATTTATCCTCTTAGTAAATTTCACAAGATGTCATTTTGACTTCAATGTTTACATTCTTCAACAAGATGACTCTCATTTAATCTTAGTTCTTTTTTTCAATGACTTGATCATTACAGGGAGCACTACATCCATCATAACTAGTGTCAAGACCTCTCTTCAAGACAGATTCTCCATGACACACTTGGGATTGCTATATTACTTCCTTGGTATTGAGATCATATAGTCTTCAACATGGATTTCACTTTCACAGCCCAAGTATGCTCTTGACTTGCTTTCTTGGTTTCACATGAGTGACTGCAAACTTGCTCCTACTCCCTTCCTATCAAGTGTCAAGCTAGAGGCTAAGTGTACCACTCCACTTGTCGATGCGACATTATACATATATTTAGTTGGGGGCCTTATCTACTTGACACATACATGCCTTGATATTTCCTTTGTAGTTGGTATGGTTTCATGCTTTATGCAATAACCTCATGAGCTTCATTGGAAGGCTACCAAATGCATTTTTCACTATATCAAGGGTACACATATACATGGGATTCATTATGCAATAGGTATAGGGCTTTAGTTGATTGGATACACAGATTCAGACTATGCAGGAGACTTAGATTCTCGGAAGTCTACTTCAGGGTTCACATTTCACCTTGGTTTCGGCCCTATTTGTTGGCAAAGTAAGAAGCAGAACAATGTTGCTCTTTCTTCGATAGAGGCTAAGTATCGAGGGGTTGTCAATGCAGCTACAAAGGCTCTTTGGTTACAACACATCCTAGAGGAGTTTGGATTTGATCTACCTAAGCCAACAGTTATTCATTGTGACAATCAAAGTTCCATTGAAATCTCTAAGCATCCAGTTCAGCATCAGCGGACAAAGCACATTGAGGTTCATATGCACTATATCAAAGAGCTTATACATGAGTAGATCATTACACTTTAGCACTGTCCTACAACAGAGCAGGTCGCTAATATTTTCACCAAACCCTTCACCAAGGTCAAGTATACTCATTTTTGAGATCTCTTGGGGGTGCGAGATGTTGCAGATAGGGGAGTTCCTTGACTTCTCTCTTCTTCTTCTTTTGGGAAGGATTTTTTCCTCTTATGAGGTCTTCTTCTCTCTCTCTTTCTCTATTGTACTTATCTCTCTTTTTGGAGGAGGGTTTTTCCCATGAGGTTTTCCCTCTTTCTCCACTTTATGAGAGATTGCATTGCATCATTTTTGCATTGCTTTTGTACGTGGGTACCTAACATGGCCTAGTAGCCGGGACCCATTATGCTTTAGTAAGCTTAAGTGCATTCACCTAAGTTGCACTTAAGGAGGGTGTTGGTGTAAATAGGTATTTACTATTTACACTATACTTGAGTTTACTTAGGTTAGTGCATTATTTTATTATTTTGCATTATTTTATTATTTCTCTTTATGAGACACTTAGGAGTTTGTGCATCTTCTAGAGTTGTCATGTAGACAACATAGAAGTATGCAACTCTAATTATGCACATGGTTTCTACACCAAAAGAGTTTGCATCATTTACTGAGTTGTCATGTAGACAACACAATTTTTAGCACTCCTAATTTAGCACATGATGTGCGTGTTTCACCTTTGTAGGCTTATCCTCTCATCATCCCACTTACTTTCGTGCATAATGGAGGATAACCCATATCTGGTGGACATGTACCTAGTTGTTGGACTTATCATGATGCTGATTTTGGGGCATTCTAGATACATCTTAGAGGCCTTTATATTGAGGCACTCCTAGTGTATTTGTACATAGAATTGAATACTATAGAGTTATTCTGATCATACTCTGGTCTAATGTGTGCTTGTGTTTTGAGTTCCTTGGTCTTGGGTAAATTCTTCCCTAAGGAAAATTCTTACAAAATTGTAGGACCCATTGAACAACAAGATGATTCTCTCAAGAGATGTAGAATTTCTTGAAAATCAATCATGGTATGGACCGACTGATGAATCACCAAGCACCTCAAGTAAAGTACAAATTATGAGTGAAGAGGATGTTGATGAACAACAAGAAGAAGGAGCAGATAGAAGAAAAGGCAAGCAACCTCAATCATTGTCAAGCTCCTTTAGGCATGACCAAGTGTCAATGCTGAGTAACAATGAAGATCGAGCTGGTCGACAAAGTAGCAGCAGTGAAGATTCTGATCCCACACTCTCCTCCCTATTACCAAGAAAGACCAAGGGTCGTAGGGAGATATACCAAAATGAAAGGTATGAAGATTATGATGAGAGTGTTAATTTTGCATTATTTTCTCATATTCATCCAATATATTTTGAAGAAGTTGTTAAGGAGAAGAAATGGTGTAAGGCCATGGATGAGGAGATAGATGCCATAGAAAGGAATGAGACATGAGAGCTAACTGAATTGCCTCCCAACAAGCAAGTGATTGGAGTGAAATGGGTCTACAAGACCAAATGTAATGCTAAAGGCAAGATTGATAGGCATAAGGCAAGGCTAGTAGTCAAGGGCTACAAATAGTAGTATGGTAGAGATTACAATGAGGCATATGCCCCGATTGCAAGAATGGAAATAGTGCGTGCTATCATAGCAATTGTAGCTCAGCACAAATAGAAGGTATTTTAAATGGATGTGAAGTTCGCCTTCCTAAATGGTATATTGAAATAAGAAGTCTATGTGGAGCAGCCATCTAGTTATGAAGTTGCAGGTGAAGAACACAAAGTATATAGATTGAAGAGAGCTCTTTATTGGGCTCAAGCAAGCTCCATGGGTATGGTCCAATAGGATTGACTCATATTTGATGAGAAATCGCTTTAGCAAAAGAAATGGTGAGCCTACTCTCTACATCAAGGCAGCAAATGGAAATGAGTTGGTTGTTGTCTTGTATGTAGATGATTTGATTTTTATTAGTAATAAGAAGGCTCTAATTGGTGAGTTCAAAGAGGCCACGAATAATGAGTTTCAAATGACAGACCTAGGTCTCTTGAAGTACTTTCTAGGCATAGAAGTAAAACAAATGCATAATGGCATCTTCATCTCTCAAGAAAAATATGCAGGGCAGATCTTGGAGAGATTCAAAATGTAGAATAGTAAGGCACCCCCCACACCAAATATAGTAGGTTTGAAGTTGAGCAAGGAAGACTCTAGCAAGAGAGTGGATCTGACAGTATACAAGAGTATGGTTAGAAGTTTAATGTATTTGACTACAACTCGGCCAGACTTGATGCATGCAAGAAGTTTGATTTCTAGATTTATGGAAACACCAAAGAATTCCCATTGATAAGCGGGAAAAAGGATCCTAAGGTATGTGAAAGGTACCAAGGGATTTGGGATTTTGTATACTACAACAAATGAATTTTAGTTGATAGGTTATACTAATGGTGATTGGGCTAGAAGTATATATTCTAGATATGTATTTCATATGGGATCGGGTGCAATTTCATGGGCATCTAAGAAGCAACCTATTATTGCTCAATCTACAACAGAGGCTAAATATACATCAGCAAATGCAGCAACATGTCAAGCTATTTGGTTAAGGAGGATCTTGATAGATTTGAATGAAAGGCAAGAGGATGGAACCACAATTTATTGTGACAACATCTCATCAATTGCATTGTCCAAGAATCCAGTCTTCCATGGTAGAAGAAAGCATATTGAGATCAAATATCACTTCATCAGAAAGTTGGTGGAGAATGGGGATATCAAAATGGAATTTTGTAAGTCTAAGCAGCAGCTAGCAAACATTTTCACAAAGCCATTAGGCATTGGAACTTTGGTACACCTAAGAGAGTGTCTTGGTGTAGTTGATGTGGATCAGCAGTGATCCTTGTTTTGTTGGGTTGGGGACAAAGGCGGAGTGTTGGAATTTAATGCGGTGATTGTCTTGCCTCTGGAGCCAAACACCCACCTACCACCTCGACGGATTGTAGAATAGAAAAAAAACATGAATGCGGTAAGTGAGTTTTCAAATTTGGAAAAGAGGGGGAAATTTTGTGTGGTAGAAGAAAAAAAGAATGTCTGACATTCATTTGACTAGTTAGAGGAAGAGTAGATCAGAAGTTATAGAGAAGGAAGAAGAAAGAAGTTAATTAGTAGATTTATTCATTAGAGTGTAGAGAAAGAAGAAATTTCATTTTGTGCATGCAGTTGCACATGTTTCTTCTCTAGTCATTCTGTAAGTTCATAGTTTATTGTGTGGTTTGACCTGTGAAGTAGTGATTACTTCAGGTGCTATTGTATGTAGCCATTAGAGCTACAGGTTTAGAGTTTTAAGGTTGAAGTTTCATTAGTTTGAAGTTTTAGGGTTATTTTAGGGTTTTCTTGGTTGAAGTTGAATGCTCCCAAATTTTGTAATGTTTTAATTCAAAATTGAATAGAAACGAAGCATGCATACATGAATCCATTGATCTTCCATTATTTGTTACATTTGAGAAGATTATTGTTGAATATTTTACGTTTTGACTCTTTGGTTTTAATAGTGAAGTTATTCACGTTATAAACCTAGTTACTCGGCTTGGTCTTTTCTCTATAGTTGAAGCCGAGCTCACTTGGCATTCATTGGTGTTGAGTTTCCCTTTGAGTTCTAAGCTCACTTGGCTCCTTCATGTTTCAAGCTCACTCGGCACCTTCACGTGCCAAGAATTTTTTTTTAATTTGTGATTTATTTATTTTTCACATTGACATGGCTCATCCTCTGGATAACTTGGCATTTTCATATATTGGTTAGACATTTCATGTCCTCCTGCATCTCTACCATTCATGTTGAGTGTGTCCATGTGTCATTACCACTAGTTTAGATATTCACATGAGTTAGTTTTGAAGATTGGTAACAATTCATATTTGTTAACTGTCAATAATTCATTAAAGACTGTCAGTGGTGTTCATAATGTTGGTCCTATATTATTTGGAGTCTATTCGATTCTTACGAATAATATAATATACATGCTTGGTGTGACTTTTTGCAAGGATTATATATCACATATTATTCTATAGATTTTTGAGGTTGATGGGCATAAAGTGATATTATTACAACGTAGAATAGGGAGCTATTTTGTATCCACCTCTATATTGAGTGGTATGTCAGATTTTTTAAGAAATCTTTTTTGTGTGTTTATTTATATTAGATGTAACTATTTTAGGTGGTACAAACATAGTTTTTATTCTGTGTATACAGTTCATGTGCTGATATGTCTAGTTATGGGAATTATTAAGGCTCGTTAGGTTTTTTGGGTATCAAAATAATCTTACAAAGCCTTGTATTCAATTGAACACATAATAAAGGATCAATTTCTTGGCATGGCTAAGGTTTTCCCTCAATTAGGAGGGTTTTCTAAGGATACATAATTGTGTCAATCTATTCTTAATGTGTTTAACTAGTTGTTCTACAATTTGTCATTCTAGTTTCAAAACATTAACATGGTATCGGAGCTTGGCCAACCTTGACTCTCTTACAAGAGTGGCTGAAGCTTGCAATCACTTTAATCCTTTAAGTTGTAGGATTAGAGTATCATAAATGTGTAAGCTTCTAGAGGAGTATGGATCATGATTTTCATTGGAGATGGGTGATTGTGTTTCAAGAAGTAAAGGATTTGTATGCAACTATGAAGTTGGTAGTGATAATAAATTCTCTAACTGTTGTCCTTCATGTCTTCTCTAGCCTTCTAAAGATTCATTCTTCTAGGCACCATGTTTACAAAGGAATCTCAAGTTTTCAATCTTGTCTAGTTCAACAATATAATCACAAGTGTTGATTGCTTGACACCAAAAAGAAATCAAACAACACCAACAATCTACCCCAAGGAACTAATCTACCTAGTCCTAAAATCACCAACTTGCCACTCAACTAATTCACCAATTCTTCATTGTGCCACCCTCTACAATTGTAGGTCACATCTATCTTCTACTACCTTAACCAAGATTTCCAAGGTTTGCAATCCTTGCAGCATGATCTAATCTTTCCTTATTGACATCACTCTCCCTATCCTATAAATCAAAAAGCACTAATCCTGACCATCTTGCACAAGCCACTAGTTGATGTATGTCAAATCCACAACTATACCACTTTGCAAACAACAAGTAACAACTTCACAAGCTTAGGCATCTAGATCTACAAACTCAATATTGCAACACTTGCTCTTATACCATATGATGTAGTTAAGTTTGGAGAATCCTTAAAGGGAGATATCCAATCATACAACCAAAGTTTCCACAACAGAAATACCAAAATAAATCAATAGTAATAACATGGACCAATGAGGAAGCATGAGTATAATCAAGAAAGCCACTATAGGACCAGACTTATCATAAGATAACTTCATCTAGAAACCTTTGAACAAGATGCAAAGCTAGCCATAGGATCTCCAAGATGTCTAGACCATGTCATAACAATGTAATATCCCCTCAAGATAAAATCTAAATAATAAATAAAACAAGGAATAAATACAAGATTGTCTATGCACAAGAAAGATATGAATATTGTCATATACGAAAGTACACAAGTCATCAAATATAATACCAACTATTAATGATATGATTCTATATTAATTCGTCTATATTTACTAAAGGTTAACAATAAGAAAAGACCATAGAAGTAACATCCTTACCTTACAATATTTGTAAATGGATGGTGTTAAGTATTTTAAACTACATTTCACAAGCAATATAAATTAAACACAATCAATTCTAAATTTATAAAAAAGAGCTATGTTCAGGCTTTAATACCTGCCTTCTGTGGGGAATTTAAGTACATGTTTGCATATGTATGGTGTATGTAAGAATATGTATGTCTACCTATTGTATGTGTTGGTTTAGCTATAGAATCATACAATTACATCCATCGTAGAAAAACCTGGTCACAAAATACCTATGGGAAAGTATTTTGACATAGACATCCAGTGCTCCTCAAACAAAAAAATTTCAAAAAAGGGCCTCTCACTTGAGATGTTTTTGAAAATATGACAAAAATCAAACACAAAAAGTTACAAAAAATGTTGTAAAAGAAAATATGAATTTATGTAATTTGGAAAAAAATTAATTCAATATTATTAAATAGTTTTTAGTTATAAAACCAAACATAAATATAGTTGAGTTCTTTCATAAATTAATAATGAAAACATGAAATAAGAATTCAAATTAGAACAAAATATATGAAAATTGATAAATTTTAAATCTTGGTTTTCTTTTATAAAAAATTATATGTAAAATCAAACTCACAAAGTTAAATGTATGCTTTAAGAGATAAAAATGAATTTATATAATCTTATATCCATATTATTAAAGTTGTTTCCAATTCTTTTTATAATGTTTATTAGATTTTAATATGATTATTAGTAATCATTTTAAAAAATAATAATAATAATGAACTCTAGAGCTGGAGTCCGTACCTTTTGTCTAAAATGCATGATAGATTTATTCAATTGTATAGATAAACAAGAGATAATAAATGTCATGAAAATAATCATTTACACTTTTCTAAGATTCAAATGTATATATTAGGATTACTCACTACCAAATAATATAGGCATTGACAAGTTTTACAAGTTGTTTATATTTGAATAAGAAATAACAACGAGTATCTTTTTGTTTGTAAGTGTTAAAGAATTAGTTAGTGAAGAGAGAATTCTTTTATTTTTGGATGGACTAATATAGAAAAATAGTATATATTAAACTTGATAGAGGAGGAAAATTGATATGGTTACATTATTAAATAAAATTTGACTTAATTGTTAAGTTATATGATTTTTTCAAAGTTTTCCAAAGTGATCAAAATAATAAATGTAAAAATAAATCAAAAAAATAATTGAGCATGGAAAATCATATTGATATTTAATGTACAAGCGGAAAGATAGAATCTTATAGCTACAATTTATGTCATAATTGCACTTTCCATAAAACTTATGTTCTTAAAAGTTTTTTCAAGTTTTCATAGCAAATCATTCAATTTGCCAAGTGAAATCCAACTCTAAATCTATGAATTACATGAGAGCTATTAAATCATTCGAAATTAATGAAAAGTGATAGTTATTTGTTTATATGATAGAATCCATGTAATCTTAAGGTTGAATGTAATTTTAAAATGAACAATTACAAATTTTACAAATTTCAAGATTTTGAAAAATATATTTTTTAAAGTAGAGTTTATTATGATTTTAGATTACATTTGCATTTAATTAATATTTGGGTGTATAGTAAACAAAGCAACATTATTTATATGTTGCTATGGATTATATTAAACAAAGCATTTATCTTCTCGTGACCTAATTCTAAGGTTTGCACTCCAACGTCTAATTGTAATTAATAACAATATAAGATATTTTAAAAAAACATGAATAACTGGGAAAAGTTTTTCAAGAATGTTGAAAAGTTGCAATATATCATGTACATTTTTTTCCTTACATCTAGCACTCTAGGATCATCATCTCAAAACATTAACATAAATATTGTTGCATAGAAATATATTGAAATGAAATATAGTAGTAAATGATGACAATATAGCAATAAATGATGAGATTATCAGCAAGTGAAGGTGAGAACATTGACGCCTGCCTACAACTAGCAACCAATGATGAGGAAGAAGTTCAAAAGGATAATGCTAGAGCATGGAGGAACTTTCGAAAGATTTTTTTGGTAATTTTCTTTGACAAAAAATAAATTTTATCCCTAGTGAAATTGACATCAACCAATAAGAACTTTCAATTTTCTATATAGAAAATGATTTAAAAAGTAAATTGATTTAAACTTTGGAATGTTATTGAAATAGAAGCAACCAAACTAGGGGGTCAGCCTATAAACAGTTAAACTGGTTGACTACTAGCAGAATACCAATAGCCAAAACTAACCCCTACCACTTAGAAAACAAAAACATATAGTTTAAAAACATAACTAAAAGAGTATCAATAGGTTTGACATAAAAACTACCTATATTAGAACTAAAAATGCTATTTAAAAACATAAACAAAGACATAACAGCCTTAACCCCAACCAAGTTCAACAATCAACAGATAAACAACATAAAAAACCAAAAGTAGAAAGCCACTAAGGCTTCTTAGCCTCTTTTCAGAGGATGTTTACCCAATCTTCCGCAAGGAAGTCAAACAATAATTTTGAGTCCTTCGACAAATCTCCCTCCATGTCTTTGAGTAGGTGAAGTGTGGTGGCAGTTGCATGTGTCACTTTGACAATGAACTTTGTCAAAAGTCACATCCTTTCTTCTAGTGCATTAATTCTTTGTCACACCTCATCACTAACTATCTTCTTAATATCGATGTTAACCTTCTACATTTCACTAGGAATGTCGTCCACCTGCACAAAAGTGACATCCCGCACATTCAGGGGGTTAGCATTATCCTTGGGAGTAACCCTAATAGGGGAGGAAATCATTATGGGGGAGGGCACACTATCCACCCTATCATGCAATTGGTCTCAAGTTAAATCCACACACCCTAACCCAATGGTGTTTGAAACATGTGACACATGTTTCTTCTCCTTCATCCATCCTCCCAAGCCAAACCATGAGGAATCTAAAACCTACTCTTCCTCCTCCTCTATTCTCCCCTCCCCAAAATTTGATATCTTTTCTTTCATCCTTCTTTTGGGACAGCCTATGTCCTTTAAATGTTACATCAGATACTAAACTTACAGTGTTACATCATATACTAAAAAAATTAATTTATAGGAGGTATAATGAAAACATTAGTTCTCTGCCTATAAATAGGTAGGGACTAATAAATTTTAATAACTATAAACAACTATACATACAAATTCTAGTCCTTACAACTTAGAATAATGATAATTATATCTAAAATTTTATTATTTATAATTGCAACTATCTTCAGCAAATGCTACACTGAAATGTATAGTAAAAAGAAGCAAGTTGAAATGTTCAAATGTTTAATTGAGTTAGCAATGTGAAAACAACTTGGTTCACAGATAAGTATTTTAAATTTTACTTTGTAGTCAATTCACACATTAGGTGTCAATAAATTTTTTAGATGCAGTACCTAAAATGACCTCCATTACAAGTGGAAATCGCACACTCTAAGTCATAACACATTGCTTGTTTTTGTTTAAACCCTCTTTAGAAAATCCTCCACTATAGTATAGGTCACTGGAATAATCATAGAATAGTGATTAAAAGCCCTATAAAGAAAGTTTTTAAGCTATATTTCATGTATTCCAAGGGTTTCACTGAAGAAGACAAAGTGCTTGAGGGATCTCAGGCATCTCAAAGGATTCACTAGACTTGAGAAGCATGTATGAATGAAATATAGTGCAAATTTGGTAATGTTATGGCTCAATAGTCATCTCATCTTCAGCATCTTCTCACACTTGTTGACAGTTTCCTTCTAATCCACAATTCCATCTTCTCAAGAATTGAAATTTAGGGCTCAAAAATGTATTTCCTATCAGTTGCTTCATTATTGCTTGACGATTAACTAGTAGACAGAGTCTCATATCTTTGCATTTTTAGAATTTTGTATTGGAATTTTTTTATAGTGAACAAGGAGATTTGGTTTCAAATGTATTGTTCATTTGATACATTGGGCCACTTATTTGTAAAATTACTAGGTTGGTGTATTTTTTGCTGCCCGAGATTATAAAGCTTTATCTTGAAGTAGAGGTGGTAAGTGATAGTGAGCTTCTCCATATCATCCATGTTAAATCTTGATCCTATGGTTTTTGTTCCTTCAGTAGAATCATAGTTAAATCAGAGAGTCTGAGCAAGGACCTTCTTTTTCATTGCTGGGAAGATTCCAAAATTTCTAGAATGAAAAGGGTTGTAATTCTTGTTAATTTTGACAATTAGAAAAATGAATAAAATGATGTAATGCTCAACCCTTGCAATTTAACTCCTGTAATACTTAGCCCTTAGCAGTTTAACTTCTCCACACAAATTTTGTAAAAAGAAAACAAAATCTCGGCAAAGAGAAATGGCACAAGGCTATTGGCTAGGGCATGTATATATGTTGTTCATGGGCATGTTGTATAGGCCAGTGGGTTATGGTTGTACTACAACTTAGTGCTCTTAGAAAGTCATCCAGTAAAGATTGGTGCCTCAAATTGTGTTGCTTAAATGCTACAAGGATTATAGTGTTCTCAGGGCATAATTGATGTTGTTTATGCATATATTTTTTGTGGTTTCAAAGGGGCATGCATACTATTTTTTGCATAGTTTTCTTTCAATCCTATATAGGCATGGGATGATTGTGGGAGAGGAAGAAATAAGGATCAAGATTCTTGTGCTTTAAGATGCTTTCAGACAACAATTGGAAGGTTGTGAAGGGTTGTATATGTGAGAAATATTGTGCTTTTTTGTATTTTTGTTTTTGAAAATTATAGAACATTCTAGAAATTATTTATTTTTTAATTTTTGTTTCAAAAAATGAATTTAACTCTGGCAAAATTGCAACTCGTGAATTAAAAATTAGAAATTCTTGTTTGAAAATTAATTTAAAAATAAATTCATTTTTAAACTTTAGAAAATGACTAAGAACTATTGAAAAAAATAATTATGACCACCACTAGAAACATTAGTTCCCTGCCTATAGGGACTAATTAGTCGAATGGGCATCATAGCAAAACAAGAGCTCTTGTAGAGTAGGAGTCCCTATCTTATGAAAGGTTAGGAATAAAAAGATGAGTCTAATATCATAGGGAATAAACTAGACATTCTATTTTGTGTGAACTATTGTGATCAATAATAAAGAATGTCAGAGAAGATTGAGCAAAATGTGAGTCCTTAACTATTGCAACAAGTAGAAGGAAATAAAATTATTAGATTGACTAGTTTTCAAAGAGTAATAGGGCAACAATTGTGTACATTGATGTAGAGAAAAAAATATACCAACGCCCAATTGTACATAGGAACGTGCTTTATAACAAATAGTGGAATAGATTTTTGACCCATGATACCAATATCACAATTGGTACATTATGAATTTTTTTTTAAAAATAGTATTTTTTTTCAAATAATTTTCAAAATACAAGTAAAATGAGCAAAAGAAAAATTAAAACAAGATAAGATTAAAGAAAATTATTTAGTAAATATTTTCAATATATAAATAATATATAAAATAAATTGTGATAATAACACAAGAAAATATCTCCTAAATTTATTGAATTATAATTTATTTTGAATTTATTAACATCGAATCTTTTTTAGTGACTTACATGTCTTGTGTCACCAATTAGATATTAGGTCTCTTGGATAGTGTGTCATTCTAGAAAAAAAACCATTAAATAATTAGTATATTTCTACATTTAATAATACTCCATTTTTAAGTTATGATTTAAAAAATATATATAAATCAAAAACCTATTTTTTAATTAAAAATAATTATTATAAATGTTTTAAATTTAATACTGATTATTAATTAATTAAATATTTGGTTACATTAAGAAATATTCCCTTCAATAATTAATTATAATTTAAATATTAATAATATATAAACACATTTTAAAAATTGCAATTATATAAAATTAATGGTATGGTATTTTTTTTTGAGAAAAAAAGGCTCCTAGATCAATCTTTAGAGAAATAATTTTAACTACTAGCATAATTAAATATAGTGATGACCTAACATGAACACCTCATGATATCTCTGGCTACTCATATTATATACCTTTGTGTACAGCAGACCAACCATTTTAATGAGGCCATATGGTGAGTGTCAACATGATTCTTGACTTATGAAAGAAATGAACTCCATTGATTTCTATTTCACCATCACTATTTTGAACCCTGAAAATAACAATCATATCACATTAATTCAACCTGTTGAGCTTGAGTTCCTACACATACTCCCATACACCATTGATGATTTATAATTTATGATTTTTATTATTAATCAAACTCTTGGCAGAGTAAATGACATCAGCTGATTCTAACAACTAAATAAATTATTTTTGTACATTTTTTCACTTATTCTGTGAATTAAAAAAAAAAAAAACCCAGCAAAAATATCTTCAACCAATAAGAAAAATAGAATATTGTTTTATAAATTGATTTTTAAAATATTGTCATTCAAACATTAGAATTTTGAATTTTATTTCTCATGCCAATTAATAGAAGGGGGTCTAGTCCAGGGACTAATAATCATAACAACTATTGTTAGAAGATTGCCCCACCCTATATGGTTAAAAAGAGGGTTTGAAAATAGTTAACTTAACGAGTCAATGATACACTATGTAGGAGTAATCGAGCCCATCACTAGTGTGTATGAAGAGATAAGGAGGAAAACAATGAGAAAATTAGAATGATTATGGAGTAAAAATGGACAACTATAGGAAAAAGTGAATTAAAATTGTTTTTAAAGGAGTACCCTTCAAAAAAGGTAGCAGGAAAACAAAACAGTTATTGGACAATGGCCGTACTTTTATTGGTCAAACACTATGTGAAAAAGGTGAAATGGAAATGCCACTATCACCGTGGCAATTACCTTAAAAAAAGGATAGTAGGGGGCAAAATTGGAGGACGATTCAAGTAAACGAACCCATCTTTGATAGGTGGATTTTTGAAAAGAAGGAAACATATTAAAAGGGTTGATATTAAAGTATCACTCATTTGATGACATAAATTCCCCTCTAGTGATAGTTATAAGGGGATATACATAGCACCAATTGGGTAATAAGAATAAATGAGAACACAAAAACAAACTTGAAAAATATCGACTATGTTAGATTTATGGAAAATGACTATTGGACAATCTTGCTTTCAAATACATACATAAAAGAAATATAATTAAATCATGATGCTATTATCTTGGGTAATAGAATTAAATATTTTTTAATGCAACTATTAATATGGTTATGAATCATTATAAAAGGGGTTCTCATTATCATTATAAATAATTGTTAAGATATGATTACTTCTAATGAGTTTATAAATGAATTAATTGTGGGATTAGATGATCTAAATTAGGAATTCAGATTACAATACCTGGTGTAGAAACTATGGTATTGTGAGTAAATTGAAAGCAATTAAAATAAAACAATAGATGTTTCTACAAACCAAAAAGTGATCCATTCATTTCGAAAAAAAAAATTTATACAAGTTTGATGGATCCTAAGGGTCACCATTATCCCTTGGATATGAATGAAAAGTCCACAAGCTAATTAACTACAAAATAAACTCTAACAACTATAAAAACTACAAAAATCTATATTGAAATTTATGTCTACTTGTAGAGGTCATAACTTTCTACTAGTAGCTCAAAATCATGAACCGTTAGAATTTCTAAAAGATCTTCTAGAGTTCTACATTTATTGTCCTACCAAAGCCCATAAATGTCCCAAAGGCCTCCAAAAATTTAAAATACTAGAACATAGAAAATACTAAAAAAGTAGATTTCAATATTTTCCCATTTTTTGCTTGTGCCAACGTCCTCTACATATTTCGAGACTGTGTTTTGATCATTAGAGGTCCCTTCTATCTTATTATTTAAATGAAAACTATATTTTTTAAATATGAAAAATACCATCTCTTACTCTGTATTGAATTATTTTTAGATTGGGAGTCTGTCGAAGGTAAAGACAGAGTAATTTCAGGCATACAACATATTATCCCAATACTAGGATTAGGCCTTGGAGGGCACTGCATGTAGTCTGTTTCACATGACCTTCTCATAGTAAATCCACCATCTAAGAATGACCTTAGTAATTAGAGAAAGTAATGGAATTTTTGTACAAGGAAATTAAATTAAACTTATAGAATTCAATAATTGAATATTTAATGATCCCATAACACAAATAGCCCTAATTGGAAATTATTATGATAATCGGTCACTTATAAAAAAAGGGGTCATTATAATGGTATCTAAACATGATATTGTCAACCTGTAGGGAAAATACAATTATATGCATTTCAAACTATTGAATGCATGTGACAGAGAAGCTTGGAAAAATAATTAGGGAAATGATAAATACATTTATAATTTCACAAATATAAGTGATTTATTGTCAAGATGGGAGAGGCAAAGTAAATCTACTCAAGATAGTTAGATCCAAGATAGGTGTATACATGGTTTGAAAACATTGAGGAAAGAGTCCAAGAAGGGTAAGAACATGATTCCAAAAGTCTTGAGCCCAAGATGGGTACAAACATGCAGTCCTAATGCCTTGAGGGAACCTACTCATAGATAGGTATCTAATGCCCTATGAAATTCATATTTTCATCCTCCTAAGGATGTAATGTATGAAATAAAAAAGGACTTTAGCTCAATATGTTAACCAATTTAATCTATTTCATTAAATGAATCATCAAAGAAAACATATTGTAACTATAAAGATTGATCATACTATATCTTTCAATCCATCATACATTCACCCTTTAGTGATTGAGCCATAAATCAAATTATGCTTTGGGCAACTCACCAACCTAAACATTATGAAATCCATTTAATGACCCACAATATGTCATTCTATATGATACAATCACCAAATCCTATAACCCCTCAAAATTGAATCACTTATATGACTCAATATATGTCCACTTAATTCCATTTTTTTCAATTGTATCATTTAGTTCAAATCTCAAACTCAAACGAGATTGCTCGTGATCTTGTCAATGAGTAAAAATTGAAATTGCTTGATGACAAGCAATTTCAAGAGGGTAGGACTTTAATATCCCCTCAAGAGAAAATAATGAATGAATACAAGCCTATTTATACACAAGAAAGTTATGAATACTATCATATTTGAAATTACATAAGTCATTAAATATAATACCAACTATTAATGATGTGATTCTATATATAGGTGGAAACACGATATATATTGTTAATTATTATACTATTAATCTATATTAATCAATATATGTTAGGATTAAATCTCAAATAGAAATAACTATTACATGCAAATATAACCAATATCAGAAAAATAATAGATTACATAGAAAAAAATACAAGACACCAAGATTTAATGTGGTTCACCCAACTCTTGGGCTACATCCACCAAACAACAAGTCCAATATTATTACAATTTAGTGATTATAACCTTATTACAATCTATAATCCCTTACAACTCAATACCACTGCAAGAACCAATTTTTGCTAAGCCATTTTACACAACTATTTTTATTTCTTTAAAAGTTATAATCAATAATTACATGTTGGCCCAAAATTTGGATAAAATAGGGCCCAATTTTTTTAATTTATGAAGTATGTATAGTACTTCCTTGACCAGTCACCACAATCTAACAATCTCCCACTTGGGGACTGATCAGGCTCCACACTAAACAACAAATTCCCACTTGGAGACTAATCCTGTAGTGATGCTACTACACCATGAGGATCCCACTGGATCAAATCACCTTGGACTTTATAGTTCTTCTATTCATGTTCAATCTAGAAGACCAATCAAAGCTATAGAGGAGTTTAGCTTCTCCTTGGTTACTACTTTTGTGAACATATATGTTGGATTGTCATCTGTATGTATCTTGTCTAGCTTTAATTCTCCATCATCCAAAACTAACCAAATGAAATGGTACAAAAACTACATGTGTTTGGTCTTTCAATGTGGAGTTGAATTCTTTGCAAAATGAATGGCACTCTGACTATCTATAAACAAATAATAATTCTTTTGAGGGTGCCCCAATTGTTCCAAGAAGAATTGAAGCCATATCATCTCCTTTGCTACCTCTATAGCAGCAACATACTCTACCTCTGTAGTTGATAAAGCATTAACCTTCTATAACCTAGAAACCTAGCTCACAACTACCCCACCAATAGTAAAGACATAACTTGTAGTACTTCGCCTAGTATCAGTATCCCCTACCAAATCTTAGTCAATGTAGCCCTATAAATTAGTAGCAGAGGCCCCAAAGTGTAAAAAATTATTGGATGTTCCACTCAAATATCTAAGAATCCATTTGACAACATTCCAATGCTCAATTATGGGATGACTCATATACCTACTAACGACTCTCACTACATGTACAATATCTGGCCTTGTACATACCATAGCATACATAAAGCTTCCTACAGCTGAAGCATAGGGTACCTTTGACATCTTCTCTTCCTCTTCTTATGTCTCGGGACACATAACCTTAGTCAACTTCAAATGACCAGGTAAAGGTGTGCTGACAGCTTTAGCATTCTAAACAGAGAAACACTGCAACACCTTCTCAACATAATTAGCTTGAGATAGTGTCAATTTCCTATTTTTCCTATCTCTACAAATCTTCATACCAAGGATTTGTTTTTCTACCCCCAAATGCTTCATAGAAAATGCATGTACTAACTGGCATTTCAGCCCCTTAATGTGATCCATGTTAGACCCAGCTACAAGAATATCATCAACATATAAATAGAAAATAATGTATCTATCATCATGCAACCTCTTAAAATAAACACAATGATCTAAATGACACCTATTACATCCATACTCATACATAAAATTGTCAAACTTTAGATACCATTGCTGAGTTGCTTGCTTCAAGCCATAAAAACTTTTTTTCAGTTTGCACACTAAGTTGTCCTTACCATTGACCTCATATCCCTATGGTTGAGCCATATATATCTCTTCATCTAATTAACCATGAAGGAAGGTTGTTTTAACATCAAGCTGCTCTAAATGCAAATCTTTAGTAGCCATAATACTTAAGATAGTATAGATAGAACTCATCTTAACAACAAGAGAAAATATCTCACCAAAATCAATGCACTTTTTTTTTGCATATCCTTTTACAATGAAACTAGAATTAAATCTTTTCTTACCTCCATCCTCTTCTTTTAACCTAGAAACCCACTTATTCTATAAAGCCCTTTTACCTGCAGGCAACTTGCATAAATCTCATGTCTTATTTTTTAGCAAAGAGTCCATTTCATCTTTCATTAAAGACTCCCACTAAATCTTAGTATTCACTTTCATAGCTTCATCAAAACATTCAAGTTCACCAGCATCAATGAGTAAAATAGAATATAAAGAGGGAGAAAATCTTTTTGCAGGTCTAATTTTCCTTGCAGTTGTTGCACATCATGAGGAATGGCTAGGAAATCATTTTTTGGAGTATCATCCAATATTACATAATCATCTTATTTCTTCTCATGTTGCTACAACAGATCTTTGTACATCACTTTCTCATTGAATATGACATCCCTACTTCTTACAATTTTATGATTTTTATCCAACAAATACACATTTCTTTGACATAGCTTCTAGCTTGGTTCTATTTTCAGAATCTATATGAGTAAGTCCTTCACAACTAAAGGTTTTGAGAAAAGAATTACTCACATTCTTGCAAGTCCACGCTTCCTTTGAAATACCACAACCCAAAGGAGTAGAGGGACATCTATTAATCAAATGTACAATAGTATTGACAGTGTCTGCCTACATGTGTAAGGGTAACCCAACATGCAACCTCATGCTTCTTGCACGCTCCATTATAGTTCTATTCATGTGTTCAACCACTCCATTTTCCTATGGAGTCTTTGGAATAGTTTTTTGTCTATGAATACCATTAGTGGAGCAATAATCTTCAAATTCATGACTGCAATACTCACCACCATTATCAGATCTAAGACATTTTAATTTCTTACCAGTCTCATTTTCAACCAAGCATTTCCATTTCTTAAAAGTTTGAAATATATCATATTTCTGTCTAAGGAAATAAACCCATACTTTTCTAGTTGCATTATCAATAAATGTAACATAATAATTAGAGCCACCAAGGGAAGATACCTAAGCTGGTCCCCATACATCTGTATGCACAAGCTCTAATTTCTCCTTTTTATTTTCCTTCCCAATCTTCATAAAGCTCACTCTCTTTTGTTTTCCATACACACAACTTTCATAGGAATTCATATTAACACATTTCACACTTGGTCAAACTTTCTTTGAATCAAGGACTTTCAAACCTTTCTCACTCAATTGCCCGTCTATTGTGCCACAACACTGTATCAGAATCTACAACACCTATTTGTTCTCCCTGCTCAACTCTAGCAGCTATTCTTGAACACTCATTTTTCTCTTAAATAATTAAAGTAGAAGGAACAATATGACCTGTAGAGGGGTATAAGGTGTCTACTTTCACACCTTTTGCTACTACAAGGACCCTTTTAAAACCTTCCAATTTTTAATATTGAAAGTAACTACACAACTCTCATCACCGAGTTGCCCTGCTGAAATTAAATTCCTACTCAGACTTGGAACATGTTTTACCTCATGTAGTAGCGAATGATTCCCATTTTGCAACTTAATATTAACTTTTCCCTTTCCAACAATCTGATAGGGTTTATTATCCCCCAAATAAACAAGTCCAAAATACCCTTGGACATAATCAATGAAATAACCTCTATGAGGTGTAGCATGAAATAAAGCACCAGAATCTAAAACCCATGAGTCATCAACACTTTCTAACAATAGAAGCAAAACATCCTCTTTGGATTTGTTACTTACCACATTTGCCTCCCTATCTCCATTTGGTTTATCTCCTTCATTTTTCTTTCAAGTCCAACAATCTTTCTTTTTATGCCCTGGTTCCCCATAGTACTAGTAGTTGTTTGGTCCTCTTGATTGAGACCTTCTCCTCTTTGAATTTCCTCTTGATTTCCCACAATTTTTGGAATTACTTCCTCTCTCAATCGTTTTGCCTCTGCTTTGTGCATTCAAAGAAATTCCTGATGTAGATCCACCTGAGGATTTTCTACAAGTTTCCTCACTCAAAATAACATCGATTACATCATCATATTTTAGGGTACTAGATCTAGAAACATAATTACTCACGGCCATTACCAAGCCATTCCAACTTCTAAGCAAATGACACAAAATCAAGAGAACCCTAATTTCTTCATAAAAATTGATACCCACAAAAGATAACTAACTAGTAATAGTGTTAAACTCATTTAAATGATCTGCAATAGATCCACCTTTTGCCATTTTCATATTAAATAAATGCTTCATGAGAAATACCTTGTTTGAAGTGGAGGGTTTTTCATACAATTTTGCTATGGTTTGCATCAACTCTTTTGTTGTCTTCACTTTTGTAATATTGAATGCCATCGATGGTCCCAGGCATAATTGGATGCTTTCGAGTGCCTTTCTACCCAAAAGGTCTCAGTCATCAATTAACATAGATCCCTAATTCTTGGTTTTACCTTCCAATAGCCTCCATAAGTCCTTCTGATAGAGATAGTCTTCCATTTGCGTCTTTCATAACTAAAATTTCTGCCCATTAAACTTGTCAACCCTCAGCTTACCCTCATCTGCCATCACTTCCACTCAATCATGAGATTCCCACTCAACTATGAGACTTTCCTGTAGAGGATAACTAAAAGAAAAATCTTGCTTAGATACCACTTGCTAGGATTAAACCTTAGACAAAAATAAAACTTACATGCAAATATAACCACTATCAGAAAAATAATAGATTACATAGAGAAAAACACAAGACACCAAGATTTAACATGGTTCACCCAATCCCTAGGCTACATCTACAAAACAAAAAGTCCAATATTATTACGATCTAGTGATTACAACCTGATTATAATTCATAATCCTTTACAGCTCAATACCAACACAAGAACCAATTTTTGCATCACAACAAGTAATTTGGAAGTCAAAAATCACCAAACAGGTCAAGCGTTCAATAAAATTAGTTACGATCTTATAACAAATCATTCTAAGCTTGAAGATCACCAAAAACCTCAACCCTTCAATCGTCATTTGCTCAAATCTCATAGCAAGTCATTCTAAAGTAAATCACTAAGTCAATCAACAATCAAATTAGTTACGATCTCATAACAAACCATTGTAAGCTTAAAGATCACCAAAAAATTCAACCCTTCATTCATAATTTGCTCAAATCTCATAATAAGTAATTCTAGAGTAAATCACTAAATTAGTCAACTCTACACTCATAACCAATTAGAATATCATAACAAAACATTGTAAGGTAAGAAAGAAAACCCTTTTACAAAAGTATTTTTACCACTTTAGAGTTATAATTAATAATTACACGTTGGCCCAAAATCCTGATAAAATAGGACCCAAAAAAATTCAAAGAATTTATGAAGTATGTACAGTACTTCCCTGATTAGTCACCACAATCTAACAACACACACACACACACACACACACACACACACACACACACACACACACACACCAAAGGTTAATAATAAGAGAAGACCATAGAAGGAACACCCTTAGCTTAGAATTTTTTTTAATTGATGGGTTCCCCTATTTTGAAGTACATTTACAAGCAATATAAATTAAACACCATTATTTTTTAAATTATAAATAAACTGAATGAGCACCATAGAAAAATAACAATCACGATTGAGAAGATTTCCCCCCCCCCTCTCTCTCTCTCTCTCTCTCTCTCTCTCTCTCTCTCTCTCTCCCTCTCTCTCTCTCTCTCTCTCTCTCTCTCTCTCTCTCTCTCTATATATATATATATATATATATATATATATATATATATATATATATATATATATATATATATATATATATATATATATATATATATATATATATATATATATATATATATATATATATATATATATATATATATATATATATATAAGTGTTCGAGAAAATGAAATAGGACGTGGAGCATTAAGGATTAAAGAAGCAATGGTTAAAATGAGGGTTTGAAAATAATTAACTCCCTAAGAGTCAATCATACACTTGGTAGGAATAATTAGATCCATCACTGGTGTATATGGAGAGATGAGGAGGAAAACAATGAGAAAATTAGGAAGATCATGGAGTAAAAATGGACAACTATAGGAAGAGCAAATTAAAACTATTTTAAAAAGATTATCCTTGGACAATGACATCACCTTTATTGGGAAAACCCCATGTTAAAAAGGTGATATGAAAATGCCACTACCATCATGGCAATTTTTGAAACATAATCCCCACATTGCCAAAAAGAGATAATACCAGGTAAAATTGGAGGAGGATTTAATTAAATAAACCCACCATTGACAAGTGGATTTTTCAAAAGAAGAAAAGATATTAAAATGATTGAAATTAAAGTATCACCCATTCAATGGCATAAATAAGAAGAACACTAAAAGAAACTTAAAAAATATCGACTCCCCTTAGATTTATGGAAAATGGCTATTAGACAATCTTGCTTTCAAATACATTGTAGTATTTATATTAGGAAAATATAATTATATATATTAAAGTAATAGAAACAATAAGATCTCATATAAACTATTAAAGAAACATAATTAAATCATGATGCTATTATCTTGGGTAATATAACCAATTATTTGTTAGTGCAATTATCAATATGATCAATGTTTAATATGGATATGAATCATTATAAAAGGGGTTTCCTAATATGATTATAAATAATTGTTAACATATGATCACTTCTGATTAGTGCTTCCCAATATCATTATAAATAATTGTTAACATATGATGACTTCTAATGAGTGCTTGTAAATGAATTAATAGTGGGATTAGAGGTCCCTTCTATCTTACTATTGAAATGAGAACCATATTGTTTAAATATGAAAATTTCCATCTCTTACTCCATATTGAAGTACTTCTAGATAGGTTGTTTGTGGAAGGTAAAGGCAAAGTAATTTTGGGCACATGACAGATTATCCCAATACTAGGGTAAGTCCTTGAGGGATGTTGCATATAGTTTTTTTCATGTAACCTTTGCATGATAAATCTACCATCTAAGAATGACCTTAGTAATTAGATGAAGTAATAGAATTTTCACATAAGTCATTTAAATTAAATCAATAAACTCAATTGATTAGAATTCAATAATTGAGTATTTAATGATCCCATAAGACAAATAGCCCTAATTAGAAATTATTATGATAATAGGTCAAATGCATAAAAAGGGATCATTGCAAAGGTTTGCATAAGATAATGAGCCAACTAAATTGATCACAACCTAAAACAACATGAAACTGTCCAAACGAAGAGTAAACAAACAAACTAACTAATAGGAAATATTTTTGGGTTATGTAAGATTTCCAACAACCCAAGGATGCTTCTGCATCAGTAACCTATTTGTTGATTGGATGATAAGCATTGTAATATTTTGATTGGCCCAAAAGATGGTGCTTCATACCGATTCGTCCATTTATTTATGCCCCTTGATCTAGTGATTACACCTAACCTATTTTCTTATTGTCTATTGAAAGCAATGCATATTTTCTATTGGCCCATAGGGCAACACTTTAATTTATTTGGGCAAGCATTTAATGCATGAAATTATAAGGTGGATTAGGGCTTTGTTTGCTAAAGATGGGCCCTTCCTTGTAATGAACAACTATAAAATACCTAGGCCTCATTTTTAACTCAATTGGATTAGATTAGCTAAGTGAGAGATTTGGATAAATTGTTGCATATTACCAAAGTAATTGCTAATTCATTGTTGATCTTGATGGTGGATTACTTGTGTTGCTTTAGAGTATGGTACGATTCTATATTTACCCACCTAGATGATGATTTTATTTCATGTCGATTATAAATAGTGTTTAGTTACATAGAAGATATTTTGGATGTATCTTTGGTGAACTCACTTAGGCCAAAGCCACTAGTTGATTTCTATTAGTAAGTATGTCTTCCATGGTTAAATACCATATTTATGAACTTTACTTTGGTTATTGGATGCAAATTATAATACATCTATGCACGTTGGTAATGGATTGGTTATAGTTTGAATGTTTTGCATCTACCTTAGGAGATAACACAAGCTTGGTTGATGTAAATTTCTAAACTAGGTCTATTAGATTTGCATGGACATTCATAGTTTCTTACATCCTAGGATTAGAATAGTGATGTAAGAGTAGACACACACTTAACTATCTAATTCTTAAAGCACTTGGAGAGGTTTTTGAAAAGTGGTTATTATAGAGAATCATGTATACCATTGCCAAAATATGGCCTTTGAAAGTTGTATTACTTTAGGAGAAAATATAAAATCCCTTCAAATACCTCAATGAGTGTTAAAAGTTGAACCCCATTCTAGGACATGTTATTGAAATATTGCAAAGTGGGCAAAAATAATATAAATGTGGTCGACCTCAAAAGGGAGGTGAGAATTTTAAAAACTTTCTAGTGCAACTAGTCTTCCCAATCTAAAGAAGACAAATAGGGGTTGCTGAACATAGTTTTGAGAGTAGATGTTGTAGCTTTAGGTTGCAAATTATTGTAATGAAAATGCCCATGTGGCTGTAGCATGTTATTTTTTGAATATTGTAATGTCACTTCAATGAAGATAATATAAAGCAAGTATTTTTGTTCTTGCCATTTTCTTTTTATTTCTTTGGTTTGTTGTGAGTTGGGGTCAATAAGGGGAGTATCTTTCCTTAAGTGGTATGAAAGCTAAAGTTTATGAGTGTGTAAAAAAATCACTAAATCTGAAGTAGCTTGCCTCATGATTGTGGTCGTACATTTGAGACATAAGTAGGGAAAATGATTCTGAAGTAGTTTGCCTCATGATTGTGGTTGCAGATTGGAGACATAAGTAGAGAAAATATCTCCATGATGGAACCGTGGTGGAAGGATCATTGGTTTGATAGAAGAGGGTATTAAAGCCCTCGAGAGAGAAATGCAAGCATTGCAAGAAGAACTAATATTATGATACATGTAGAAGCATGCTAGGGTAGTCTACAATCCTATATGCAGGAGCATCAAGCTCAAATTTGAAGAGTTATGGTTTTCATAGTTGGGGGTTATGTTCAAGAAATATTGGGCATACTTGTCCCAAGTGCACATGAAGTTTGGAGTAATCATCTTAGAGTTAGAGTCATTTTTGGTGGCTTCTTATAACATGTTCTTGTTTTATTGGAAGATTTTGGAGATTGTTTTGGGTGAGCTTTCGTTTGAGGGAGTTGGCTTGTGCACTCTTGGATTTGGGTCATTGGATGGCATGTGGATCTATTTTGAAGTGTGACTACTCTTATGTGGTCTTTTGAGTTAGTCATGCATTGTAAACTTGGGGCTTTTAAAAAGTATTTAGTTATTTCATTTAATGTTTGTTGCCAAGCCAACTTGGGACTTGAGGGTGTATTTAGTGTAAGGGTTTAATTAATTTATATTATGCTAGGCCAACTTGTGGCTTGGTTTAGTATAAGTAGAGGGTCTTCTGTTGTCTATAGTAGGGAATTCAACATGGGGAGGATGGAGTAGCTGAGAGGAGTGAAGTTTGGCAAAGCTAGTAGTTGAGTGTGGGATTGAGAAACAACAAGGTTGCTTGGTGGCTTGTAAGCACAAGTTTAGATTCTTCTTGTAGTTTTGACCGAGTTGTGAGTCTGGGCTAGTTAGTGGTTGGATCTTGGGAGGTCTTGTAGAACTGTTATTATAATTATTTTGAATTTGGTCGTAACCTGAAAGGCCTTACAGTGGGGTATGTTTGATGTAAATCTTATGATTCTATTATGAGAATTAGCTTTGTTTTGGATCTAAATGTCTATGTTATTATTTATATTTCATTGTGCGGTTCTTTGTTGGGGGCTATGACATCTCCTTTGGAGACTCTCTTGCCTTGCACTGCATTAAGTGTTATCAAAGTTGGTTGATCTTGTGATGCTAGTTGATCTGGTGGAGTTGTTGATCTTTTGGATTTGTTGCTTTAGGTTTAAGAAGATCTTGGAAGATGCCTCTAAGAAGATTAGACCGTAAGGCAATTGATGATCTTTGTGATGCTCTAGAGAGTAGGATTTTAGAGAAGGTTAGATTAGATTTCAAATATGAGATGGAGTTGATGAAGAATGATACAGTCATTGAGATAATGAGAGCTATTGCCGGTGTACTGAGGAACATGTGTACTAAAGATGGTTATGAGGAATTTGCTAAAGACTTTGAGGTTGCTAGATCTAGTGGTGAAGGCATAATTGATTGCATGGAGAGACCTATAGAAGTTAGAACTAGCTGATTGGATAGATTTTGAGCTTAGTTGAAGTTGAAGTTGAAGATGGATGTTTCTAATTTCTCAAGTACTTTGAATCTTGAAGACCTAGTTGATTGCATTGGTGAATTGGAAGACTACTTTGAGTAAGAGGATATTGGAGATCTAGTTAGAGTAAGGTTGGCATAAACTAAGTTGAAAGGGCATGGTTTTATGGTGTAAAGAATTGCAAAGAGATAGAGAAGAAAAGGTTGAAATGAAGATCACTAGGTGGAAATTGACAGTGATTAAATTGAAGGATAAGTTCATTCATGTTGATTATGAACTTGAGTTGTTTAAGGGATTGCAAAATCTAAAATAGAAGGATATGACTTTGAATGATTACACCAATGAATTATATAAGTTAACTATTCGGTCTGGGCATAGAGAGCTTTCTAAAGAAAAGGTGGCTAGGTATATTAATGGTTCGAGATTCAATATTCAGGATGAGATTGGTATACTGAATATTGCTTTGGTGCATGACACTTATCAGCTTCGAGGGCAGAAGAAAAGTTGAATAGAAGACATCAAGGTAATTCTAGAGGTGAGGAAAATAATGAACACTCTGAGAAGGATAAAAAAATTATTGAAGATGAACCAAAATTTGTTGAACAAAGGAAAAGAACAAGCATAGCTACATTTAAGGTTGCTACAAATGTGGTGAAGGAGGACATGCATCTTTTGAATATTCAAATAAGAAGCTCAATGATATAAGAATTGATGTGGTGAATAAGAATGTGGATTGAGATAATGAGCCTAGGGTGGAGGATGATAATTTGTTGATTCAAGGAGTATTGCTTGGTAAGAAGACACTAGAACCTTGTCAAAGGAGCAATTTGTTCAAAATGCATTGTAAGTCTAGAGGTCAATGTTGGAATGTAATTGTGGACGATGGTAGTATTGATAACATCGTTGTTGAAGGGATGGTTCAAAAACTTGATTTGGAGAGAGTGAGACATCCTTGTCCTTATAGGATTAGTTGGTTGCAAGATGAACATGCTTTAGAAGTAAATGGGCAAGGTCTTGTTAATTTTTAGATTAGACAATATGTTGATCAAGTGTTGTGTGATATTGTGGGCATGAGTAATTGTCACATATTAATTGGTAGACCTTGATAGTATGAATATAGAGCTATGCATGATTGTGTAAAGAATGTATTTATTTTTTAGAAGGATTATAGGAAGCATTACCTGATTCCTTTGTAGAATGCAAAACTTGGTAGGAGGAACTTGATTTTTGGTAGTCAAGTTGAGTTGAAGATTTCTCAAAGGGTTAGAGATCAACATGGAAAACATACCCATTGCACATTGAGGATAGATGTAAAGATGATTGTTGCAGGAAAAGAGTTGCGAAAGTGGATTAAAGGCAAGCGTATGCAATCTGATAATGTAGAGGGCATGAATGTGAAGAACTAGTTCAGGGTTTATGTGTTGAACCTTGAATAACTCCAAAAATTTGAGCCCAATACTCCTACATACAGGATTGTAGATTACCCTAGTATGCTCCTACATCAAACAACCCATGTGCCTATGTACAAAGAAAGATGTTCTCAACAGGTATCAAGCTTTGATTTGTGGAGTTATAGTTTGTGTATTTTGGGGTGTGTTCAAGATATATTGGGCATCCTTGTCCTAAGTGCGCATGAAGTTTGGAGTAATTGTCTTAGAGTTAGAACCTTCTTGGTGGCTACTAGTAATGTGTTGTTGTTTTACTGGCATACTTTGGAGATTATTTCCGCGAGCTTCATTCCAAGGGAGATGTCATGTGAGCTCTTGGTTGGATCATTGGATGGTACGTGGACCTATGTCTAAGTGTGTGTAGTCTTATCTGGTCTTTCGAGTTACTTATACATTGTAGACTTGGGGGTTGTCTTAAGTATTTAATTATTCTATTTAATGTTTTTTTCCAAGCCAAATTGGGGTTTGAGGGTGTATTTAATGTCTATTGTGATAGGTCAACTTGTAGCTTAGTTGAGTATAAGTAGAGGGTCTTGTGATGTCTATAGTAGAGAATCCAACATGGGGAAGATGGAGTAGTTGAGAGGAGTGAATTTTACCAGAGATAGTAGCTAAGTGTGGGCTTGGAAAACAAGAAGGTTTCTTGGTGGCATGCGAGCACAAGTTTAGAATTTTCTTGGAGTTTATACCAGATTGTGGGTCTAGGCTAGCTAGTGGTTGGATCTTGCAAGGTCTTGCATAAATATTATTGTAATTATTTTTAATTTGGTTGTAACTCGTAAGTCCTTACAACTGGGCATGTTGAATGTAGATCTTTGTGATTCTATTATGACAATTAGCATTTTTTGGATTTTAATCTTTGTGTTATTTTTTATATTCTACTATGTGGTTATTTGTAAGGGGCTAGTACATCTCCCACCTTGCAGTTCACCATATTAGGGAAAGAGATAGAAGTGTGGGTGAAGTTGAAGGAGGATAGTTTGAAGTAGAGAAAGAAGTGGCTAGAGATCCTAATGAAGCTAGGTTTGTGAGTGTCGATGCTAATATTTGAAAGAGACCAAAAAAATGAAGTTTCTACATTTTTTGGAAATCTTTGTCTTGAAGATTTGATGAATTGGATCAATGATATGGAGGATTAGTTTGAGTATGAAGAAGTAGAAGATCCTGAAATGGTCAATTTTTTACAAAGGTCAAGATGAAAGGTCATGGTGTGGTTTGGTGGAAAGAGGTTCAGTTGGAGAGAAATAAGATAGAAGGAGAAGATATCAAGACAAGATAAGATGGTGGAAATTAAAGAGATAGTTCATTCCCAAAGCTCTTTTGAGCCCTTACCAGAATGGGTCATTTTGAAGCTAACAAGGAGAAGTTTGCACATTAATGGGTTGAGGTCAAATATTCAAGAATGGTTGATAATTGTAAGAATGTCTACCATTGAAGAAGCATAACAATTTTCTTTGAAGGTAGAATAAAAACTAAACAAGAAGTTTAATATAAGAAGAGTGGAAGAGGTCATGGTGGAAAGCCTAATGGATGGTCTCATAAAGGTGGAAATGAAGCTCAAAATAAGAATCACCACTCTAGTAGCATTCATAATCAAAGGGGAAGACCTAGAAAGGAGGTTTTGTGGAATGTATTTTCAATACAAAGCAAATAGAGCTTATGATTGTTCCCAATATCAAGGGAGAATAAATAAAAAACGAAAAAAATGTATGAGTTGCATATGTAGATGAAAATATTGAGTTGTTGTAATGCCTTGCCAAGGGATCCAAAATAAATTACCTAAAGTTTTACTAAGTTTTCCAAAAAATTTTCTTTTTAAAGAAGAAAGATAAGCATACACATCAAACACATAGTAGTGGAAGCAATAACATACAATCAACTGTAAATATACATAACAGGTTACATTACTTAAGGAACGAATGGCTTTGAGTCACATTTAAATTTAATTAATTCTAAGTCTAACAACTACCTTATCCACATGAAAGAATAATGAAAAGTCCAATGTCCATAATATACATTTGTTTTGAATGCCTCTTGGAAAAATAAATTTACAATGCACAATCATCCACTGTACATGTCAAAGGGTATGAAAGGCTAAAAGAATATACATATGTAAGAATAGAAATACATAATCCTCTACAAATCCATGATGCAAATACAATACAATAAATTAAAACTAATGGCATACGTGATACATCTATCCATCATAAAGATATAACATCATTAAACACATCTAACTAAGTAAGTGTGTGGCTCCTCCAAACCATCAATAGCATCATTAGATCATCATGGGCCCTAGCCATCCCTCACAAGTAACATCCCAAGCCACCAAAGAGATCATCGGTACTATCATACTAGGGATGTCACACCTAAACATGCTACAACATATGCATAAAGAAATCTAACATACTAGAATAAAGCATAAGTAAACAACATCATCTAAACATGATAAAAAAACATACCAAGAAGCTCCAGCCATGGTGACTATGGACAGATCTCAAATGATAAGAGTGAAAAGGCACTACCACCCAACCGCATGGAACGTAAATGGTCCACTCCCACTGCACTGAGGAGATAGTCTCAAGTCCCAAATAGGATATCAAATCACATAACACAAATACTTTATAAGTCAAAGAAATCCTAAAAGCATACTAACTCAAAGTTTCCAACACATAGATCGACATCTAGACCAAGAGGCACACAAAGACACGTAGGAAACTTAATATGCAAGTGGAAAAGTGTCATCGTAAAAATCATGTTGGAAGTTACCCGAGCAATCCCTTGGGAATCTTGAGTCCCCAGTGATCCTATGGCCACTAGTATCTTCTAGTACTGATGAGGCATACTATGGAATGTAAGGGCATAACCAAGTATTCTCCCTACCCCATCCTAGTTTGTACTAGCACTCGAGGCATGGGTGAGAACATAAAATTATCTTATTAGGTTTATTTAAGTCAATATTTAGTGTAATGTTATCACTTATTAAAAAAACAACTTACAATGAGTCATCCCCAGAGCCTCTTAAGGCCCTCGTCCCTCATTGAAAGCCACTTCCCAACACTACACATAGATAACCTACCCTAGGCTCATGAAATCACAAATCACAAAAATCACCTCAGCCCCATATAAGTGATTAGGAAGCATCAAAAGAAAAGCCACAATAAGCACATTAGTTCTCCACGAGCAACTAAAAAGCATCAAATGATAATCATAATAATCACAACAGTTCTCTATCAGCAACTGAAGCCATCAATGATAAATCATAATATCCAATGGTTCTCAACGAGCAACCAGAAAGCATCCCAAAATAATATTGATCGAAGACTCCAAAATGGTCAAGTCAAACATGTCACAACATGACATCATCTTAAACAAACCATCCAAAACATGTTAGTCTTCTCAAAGTGATTGGAAGGCAAATGAAATATAATTGATCGATGACTCAAAAATGGTTAAGTCAAGTATCTCATATACATACACCTCAGCTTCACACAAGAAGACTGGAAAGCAATAACAATCAATAAATAAATCCATCATAGAGCATACTAAACACATCACCATGGTTGGATTTAGAAAGATCGAGAACAAATCATCATATCACCAAAATCGCATAACCCCTGAGCCTCTTCTAACAACCTAAACTAGTCAACGTCTAATCAACCCCAAAACCCCAAAACATAAACAATACATAGAAAACATCATAATCACTCAATTGGTTTGACTTGAAAATACAAAGTTAAGAAGAACAATAAAGTTTAAGTTTCCAATGTTAATATAAGTTCCTTAGTTAACCTATTTAATTAAACCCTATCTCATTCTTATAATAAAAGAAATGGCATCATGACTTAAAAGTATTAATAATCATTTATTAAATAACAATAATAATAATTGATTATTAAATAAAAATAAACTCAATTTCATTAATAATCAAATTTTTAAATAATCAATATAATTTTCATGATTTTATCATTAATTCCAATTAGTTCCAATATCCATTTTCCTTTCTAAACTATTAATTATTAATTACTTAATAATTAATAATTAATTAATATTCAATATCTATTTACAATTTTTTTTAATAAACATTATATATGTATATATTTATATAACTAATTAACTTAATTAATGAATAAATAAATCTTTGAATTAAATCTCGATTAATAAATATTATAAAACTTAACCTTAAAATACTTTTGAATAATAATAAAATTAATACATTAAAATTGATTACTAAAATTATAATTAATATTGAAATTTATATAAAATTATTATTAAATAATAATAATCATAAATGTTAAAATGTACCCTTTTTTATTATTAAAAAAAAACTTACATATTAACATAACCCACCATATAAAAGGACCGCCAGCTTTCAATGTAGTCGTGCGGCCTCCTTTGAAAAAAAAAGGCCACATTTTAAATGCCCACCATGAATATGCAGGTGCAGGCATATATGAAGCTGCCAATAGGTAAGAAGGAAAGTTAAATTATTATTTTTAATTTTTTTTTTTAATTATTATTTTTTAAAAAAACTTTTTAAAATGTTACCCCAATTTAGTATATATATATATATATATATATATATATATAAGTTTTTTAAAAATCAATGTTAATCCTTTTTATTTTAACATATACATTTTTAATTTAAGTTTTTTTAATAATTAATAAAAATTAAAATAAAATAAAATAAATTAAAAAATATATATATATATATATATATATATATATATTTTAAAATTTTCTACTTATTTAATTTTTTAAAGAAAATCTTAAAACTAATCCACTTCCAATTGCCTAAACACATAATTTATTTTATTTTAGATTTCTAATAATAATATTTTAAATAATTAAATAATTTTATTTTTAATTAACTTTTTATTTTCTACTAACATTTACAATTATAAGCTAATAGAGAAAATTCCATTAACCATTCAATTTTTTTTAATCTAAAATCTTCATTTTTAAATTCAAACCCCTTTCCCGATTAAATCATAAATTCTTTAATATAGAAAAATGAGGGTTTCTTATTACTTTTCTATTCTCTATACGTAAGTTAATGACTAGTATTTAATAATTCGCATTGCTGAAATGTTTAAACTTTCATCATAGAGAATTCAGATTTACAATCCACGGACACAAAGAAGACAAGAAGCATAATTGCATAATTAATCAGTGATCAAAACACAAGACCCTACCTGACCCTAATGCTAATACGTAATGCCCAAAACCTATCAGAGAATTCGCTCCTCTTCAAGAACTTTCCTTTGAAAATTCTCCCAGAATTCTCCTTCTAAAATTCGCTTTCAAATTTCACATCCAGAAATCGTCTCCCAAAATTTGCGGTCCTTTGAAAATGAACCCCAAAGTTGTGATAAGGAGTTTTCTCCTCAAATTGGGGCACTAATTGTTCATTCACCTGAGAGGACTTCTTGCTCACCAGAGTTAACTCTAAAATTGACCTTTATTTACCTTATCTTTTATATTTTCATGCACTTCAAATGGATTATTAAATTACTTTATTTAAATTTCCACTTGACTTCTATTTTAATTAATTTATTAACTTTAATCTCATGCAAACTTTATAAAATTAAAATGTCTTTATTAAGTCCACATGTTTAATCCTTTTAATTGATTACTTCTATTTTCAACTCATGCACGCATCATGCGATCTAGAATTTTTTTAATAATTTAATATCTTTTCACTTTTAAAATCATTTTAAAAATTTGATTGATAAAATATTTATTAACTCAAATAATAATAATATTTTGCATTTATTTAAAAATGAACTCTAAATATATTATTATTAAATTAACTAAATATTATCACGTTCTAAATCTATACTTAAAACTTTTATCTTCAAATTTAATTCTTTTTATTTAATTAATTACTCAATTAATTAAACATAATTAAATATTAAACTACCATAATAATTTTCCATTAAATTAAATCATTAACTTTAATCTTTTTAATTAGACTTAATTAATAGAAAATACACCAAAGACTCATAAAGCAACATATGAAAACCAATCATAGCAAAACACATACTAAATCAAACAAAGGATTATAATCACAAATTAACGTCATTTAACACATTCGAAGGGTACATGATTCAGATACTTATTATAATTTTTAATTAGGACAAATGGCTTAAAGGTTTAGGATTTGGACTCAAGAATTTATCTCCTCTCTCTTACCATTGAAATCATGCAATAGGGTACACTCATCTTGGCAATTCAGGGAAGTAAATACTCAATACCTGCAACCTACATAAAATCCACACATGTATAGACACAATATTCTAAGCAAAATAGGATAAAAGAATATACATATGTAAGAATAGAGATACATAATACTCTACAAATCCATGATGCAAATACAATACAATAAATGAAAACTAATGGCATATATGATACATCTATCCATCATAAAGATATAACATCATAAAACACATCTAAGTAAGTGTGCAGTTCCTCCCAATCGTCAATAGCATCATTAGACCGCTATGGGCCCTAGCCATCCCCCATGCATAACATCCCAAGCCACCAAAGAGATCATCGGTACCATCATAATAGGGATGTCACACCTAAACATGCTACAACATATGCATAAAGAAATCTAACATATTAGAATAAAGCATAAGTAAACAACATCATCTAAACATGATAAACAAGCATACCAAGAAGCTCCAGCCATGGTGACTATGGACAGATCTCAAATGGTAAGCATGAAAAAACACTACCACCTGACCGCATGGAACTTAAATGGTCCACTCCCACTGCGCTAAGGAGATAGTCTCAAGTCCCAAATAGGATATCAGATCACATAACACAAATACTTTCTAAGTCTAAGAAATCCTAAAAGTATACTAACTCAAAGGTTCCAACACATAGATTGACATGTAGATGCAGAGGCACACAAAGACACGTAGGAAACCTACTATGCAAGCAGGAAAGTGTCATCACAAAAATCATGTTAGAAGTTACCTGAGCAATCTCCTAGGAATCCCGGGTCCCCAATGATCCTACAACAAATATTACCCTCTCATACTGATGAGGCATACTATGGAATGCAAAGGTCATAACCAAGTGTTCTTCCTACCCCATCCTAGTCTATACTAGCACTCAAGGCATGGTTGAGAACATACAATTATCTTATTAGGTTCATTTAAGTCAGTATTTAGTGTAATGTTATCACTTATTTATAAAACAACTTACAATGAGTCATGCCTAGAGCCTCTTAGGGCCCCTGTCCTCCATTGCTAGCCACTTCTCGACACTACTCATAGATAACCTACCCTAGGCACATGAAATCACAAATCACAAAAATCACCTCAACCCTATAAAAGCAAGTAGGAAGCATCAAAAGATAAGCCATAATAATCACATCAGTTCTCCATGAGAAATTGAAAAACATCAAATGATAATCATAATAATCACAACAATTCTCTATCAGCAACTGAAGCCATCAATAATAAATCACAATATCCAATGGTTCTCAACGAGCAACCAGAAAGCATCCCAAAACAATACTGATCGAAGACTCCAAAATGGTCAAGTGAAACATGTCACAATGTGACATCATCTTAAACAAATCATCCAAAACATCTTAGTCCTCTCAAAGTGACTAGAAGGGAAATCAAATATAATTTATCGATGACTCAAAAATGGTTAAGTCAGGTATCTTATATACATAAACCTTAGCTTCACACAAGAAGACTAGAAAGCAATAACAATCAGTAAATACACCCATCATAAAGCATACTAAACACATCACCATGGTTGGGTTTAGAAAGATCGAGAACTAATCATCATATCATCACAATCGCATAAAGCCTGAGCCCCTGGTAACAACCTAAACTGGTCAACATCTAATCAACCCTAAAACCCCAAAACATAAATAGTACATAGAAAACATCATAATCGCTCAGTTAGTTTGATTTGAAAATACAAAGTTGAGAAGAACAATAAAGTTTAAGTTTCCAGTCTTACTATGAATTCCTCAGTTAACCCATTTAATTAAACCCTGTCTCGTCCTTATAATAAAAGAAATCGCATCATGACTTAAAAGTATTAATAATCATTTATTAAATAATAATAATAATAATAATAATTGATTATTAAATAAAAATAAACTCAATTTCATAAATAATCAAATTTTTAAATAATCAATATAATTTTCATGATTTTATCATTAATTCTAATTAGTTCTAATATCTATTTTCCTTTCTAAATTAATAATTAATAATTATTTAACAATTAATAATTAATTAATATTCAATACCTATTAACAAAATTCTTTAATAAACATCATATATGTGTATATATTTATATCACTAATTAACTTAATTAATGAATAAATAAAGTTTTGAATTAAATCTCAATTAATAAATATTATCAAACTTATCCTTAAAATATTTTTAATATTATAAATCGAGGGATCAAAAAAGAGCACCAAAAAGGATGGAGGCAGGGCCTCGACCAGCTAATCAGAGAGTATCAGAGAAGAAGGTCCAGCAAAGAGGACCATCAAGTAAAATACATATAGAATGGAGTAGTACAAAAATCCAAGAGAGTCAGCAAAGCAACCACAAAAGGACTAATCCTGAAGGATGAAATCTTCAAACTTGTTGACCTAGGATGTCCAACCAAGTGGTCCCTCCATCCATATAGCTTTTTTCTATGCCATCAGTTGGTGGAAGACATGAAGATTATCAACAGAGGGGCTTTTGCTGATTTTAATTTCTTGCAGGAGCTTGGCAAGGGCTTCATCAAACACCATCTGATTGTCCATTGTAGTAGCAAGCTTGTACCCATTCGACATCTCGTAAATAAACATTGTGGCCCAGCCATCACGCAAAAATCTGAGTAGGTTTCTTTTATCTAGGTTGAGCACATAGTAGACCTGTGAGGCAATTTTGAAATATATGAGTTTTCTATGAAATCCAGTAAGAGATCTGGTAACACCTTGGAACTTAGAATCATTTCTAAATTTCCATATATGCCAAAGGGTAAGAGAAGAAAGAACTTGACAAAATAAGTTAGCATCTTTTCTAAGTCCTTCAATAAAACCAGTAATAATATCCAAAGTATAAACATAGTGAGTAATGCAAATACCAAACATGACCCAAACTTCACGAGAAAAGGAGCAGTCAAAAAGCATATGTCTCATAGTTTCAGGAACTTTGCATATAGAACAAATATCAAGAGAGGCATGCTGGTTTCTAATGAGGGGCCTATCCAACCAGAGCTGCCATTTAAAGCATTGAATTATAGGCGGAATAGGAGCTTTCCAGAGTTTATCAAACACTTTATGCCAATCAGAGGAGGAAAAGGAACAATACCAAATGCCATTAAGGTGGTGGGAAATGGAGGTATCATGATTAAGAAATCTATAAATAATATTGAATAATAATAAAATTAATACATTAGAATTTATTATTAAAATTATAATTAATATTAAATTTTATATAAAATTATTATTAAATAATAATAATAATAAATGTTAAAAAGTCATTTTTTTAATTATTATTAAAAAAAAAATTACATATAAACATAACCCACCATATAAAGGATCGTCGGCTTTCAATTTAGCCATGCGGCCTCCTTTGAAAAAAAAGGGCATGCTTTAAATGCCCACTCCGAATACCCACTTGCAGACATAAATGAAGCCACTGACAGGTAAGAAGGTAAGTTAAATTATTATTTTTAAGAAAAACTTTTAAAAACATTACCCAACTTTGGTAGATATATATATATATAAAATTTCTTTTAAAATCAACGTCAATTCTTTTTTTAAACATATAAATTTTAAATTTAAGTTTTATTAAGAGTTAACAAGAATTAAATTCAAACACTATTTATATTTATATTTATATTTTATTTTATTTCTACTTATTTCAGATTTTAAAGAAAATCTTAAAACCAATCCCCTTCCAATTGCCTGAACATGTAATTTATTTCATTTTAGATTTCTAATAATAATATTTTATTTTTTACTAACCTCTTTTTTTAAACTAACATTTACAATTATAATCTGATAGAGAAAATTCCATTAACCATTCAAAAAAAAATTAATCTAAAATCTTCATTTTTAAATTCAAAGCCCTTCCACAATTAAATCCTAATTTCTTTAATATAGAAAAATGAGGGTTTCTTATTACTTTTCTATTCCCTATACAGAAGTTAATGACAAGCATTTAATAATTCACAATGTTGAAATGTTTACACTTTCATCATAGAGAATTCAGATTTACAATCCACAGACACAAAGAAGATAGGAAGCATAATTATGTAATTAATCAGTGATCAAAACACAAGACCCTACCTGACCCTAATGCTAATACACAATCCCCAAAAACTGTGAGAGAATTCGCTCCTCTTCAAGAACCTTCCTCTGAAAATTCTCTCAGAATTCTCCTTCTGAAATTCACTTCCAAATTTTGTATCCAAAATTCCTCTCCCAAAATTTGTGGTCCTTCGAAAATGAACCCCAAAGTTGTGATAAGGATTTTTCTCCTCAAATCGGGGCACTAATTGTGCGTTCACCCGACAGGACTTCTTGCTCACTAGAGTTAACTCTAAAATTGACCTTTATTTACATTATCTTTTATATTTTCATGCACTTGAAATGGATTATTAAATTACTTTATTTAATTTTTCACTTGACTTCTATTTTAATTAATTTATTAACTTTAATCTCATGCAAAATTTATAAAGGATTACTTTGAGTATGAAGAAGTAGAAGATCTTGAAATGGTCAATTTTTTACAAAGGTCAAGATGAAAGGTCATGGTATGGTTTGGTGGAAAGAGGTTCAGTTGGAGAGAAATAAGATAGAAGGAGAAGATATCAAGACAAGATAAGATGGTGGAAATTAAAGAGATAGTTCACTCCCAAAGTTCTTTTGAGCCCTTACCAGAATGGGTCATTTTGAAGCTAACAAGGAGAAGGTTGCACATAAATGGGTTGAGGTCAAATATTCAAGAATTGCTGATAATTGTAAGAATGTCTACCATTGAAGAAGCATATCAATTTTCTTTGAAGGTAGAATAAAAGCTAAACAAGAAGTTTAATGTAATTAGAGTGGAAGAGGTCAAGGTGGAAAGCCTAATGGATGGTCTCATAAAGGTGGAAATGAAGCTCAAAATAAGAATCACCACTCTAGTAGCATTCATAATAAAAAAGGAAGACCTAGAAAGGAGGTTTTGTGGAATGTATTTTTAATACAGTTCACATAGAGCTTATGATTGTTCCCAATATCAAGGGAGAATAAATAAAAATCCAAAAAAATGGATGAGTTGCATACGTAGATGAAGATATTGAGTTTTTATAACACATTGCCAAGGGATCCTAAATAAATTACCTATAGCTTTACTAGGTTTTCCAAACATTTTTTTTTTAACAAGAAAAATAATCATACAAATTCAAACACATAGTACTGAAAGCAATTACATACAATCAACTATAAACATACATAACAGGTTACACTCCTTAAGGATCCCAAGACATTGAGTCACATTTAAATTTAATTAATTCTAAGTCTAACAACTACCATATCCACATGAAAGAATAATGAAAAGTCCAATGTCCATAATATACATTTGTTCTGAATGCCTCTTGGCAAATAGAATTTGGAATGCACAATCATCCACTATACATGTCACAGGGTATGAAAGGCTAAATTAATATACATATGTAAGAATAGAAATACATAATCCTCTATAGATCCATGATGCAAATACAATAGAATAAATGAAAACTAATGGCATACGTGATACATCTATCCATTATAAAGATATAACATCATAAAACACATCTAACCAAATAACTGGAGGGTTCTTCCCAATCGTCAATAGCATCATTAGACCATCATGGGCCCTAGCCATCCCCCGTGTGTAACATCCCAAGCCACCAAAGAGATCATCGGTACTATCGTAATAGGAATGTCACACCTAAACATGCTACAACATATGCATAAAGAAATCTAACATACTAGAATAAACCATAAGTAAACAACAACATCTAAACATGATATAAACAAGCATACCAAGAAGCTCCAGCCATGGTGACTATGGACAGATCTCAAATGGTAAGAGTGAAAAAGCACAAACACCTGACCGCATGGAACCTAAATCATCCACTCCTACTACACTGAGGAGATAGTCTCAAGTCCCAAATAGGACATCAAATCACATAACACAAATACTTTTTAAGTCTAGGAAATCATAAAAGTATACTAACTCAAAGGTTCTATCACATAGATCGACATCTAGACCCAGAGGCACACAAAGACATGTAGGAAACCTACTATGCAAGCGGGAAAGTGTCATCGAAAAAATCATGTTGAAAGTTACCTGAGAAATCCCATAGGAATCTCGGGTCCCCAGTGATCTTGTAGCCACTAGTATCCTCTCATACTGATGAGGCATACTATGGAATGCAAGGTCCTAACCAAGCATTCTTCCTACCCCATCCTAGTTTGTACTAGCACTTGAGGCATGGGTGAGAACATACAATTATCTTATTAGGTTCATTTAAGTGAGTATTTAGTGTAATATTATCACTTATTAATAAAACAACTTACAATGAGTCATGCCTAAAGCCTCTTAGGGCCCATGTCCTCCATTGCAAGCCACTTCTCGACACTACACATAGATAACCTACCCTAGGCTCATGAAATCACAACTCAAAAAAATCACCTCAGCCCCATACAAGCGACTGGGAAGCATCAAAAGATAAGCCACAATAAGCACATTAGTTCTCCATGAGCAACCGAAAAGCATCAAATGATAATCATAATAATCACAATAGTTCTCTATCAACAACTGAAGCCATGAATAATAAATCACAATATCCAATGGTTTTCAATGAGCAACCAAAAAGTATCCCAAAATAATATTGATCAAAGACTCCAAAATGGTCAAGTCAAACATGTCACAACCTGATATCATCTTAAACAAATCATCCAAAACATCTCAGTCCTCTCAAAGCGACTAGAAGTCAAATAAAATATAATTGATTGATGACTCAAAAATGGTTAAGTCAAGTATCTCATATACATACACCTCAACTTCAAACAAGAAGACTGGAAAGCAATAACAATTAGTAAATACATCCATCATAAAGTATACTAAACACATCACCATGGTTGGGTTTAGAAAGATCGAGAACAAATCATCATATCATCACAATCGCATAAACTCCGAGCCTCTGGTAACAACCTAAACTGGTCAACATCTAATCAACCCCAAAATTACAAAACATAAATAGTACATAGAAAACATCATAATCGCTTAGTTGGTTTGACTTGAAAATACAAAGTTGAGAAGAACAATAAAGTTTAAGTTTCCAGTGTTACTATAAATTCCTTAGTTAACCTGATTAATTAAACCCTATCTTGTTCTTATAATTAAAGAAATCGCATCATGACTTAAAAGTATTAATAATCATTTATTAAATAATAATAATAATAATTGATTATTAAATAAAAATAAACTCAATTTCTTAAATGATCAAATTTTTAAATAATTAATATAATTTTCTTGATTTTATCATTAATTCTAATTAAGTCCAATATCCATTTTCATTTCTAAATTAATAATTAATAATTAATTAATATTCAATATTTATTAACAAAACTCTTTAATAAACATTATATATATATATATATATATATATATATATATATATATATATATATATATATATATATATCACTATTTAACTTAATTAATAAATAAATAAATCTTTGAATTAAATCTCGATTAATAAATATTATAAAAGTTATCCTTAAAATATTACTGAATAATAAAAAAATTAATACATTAAAATTTATTACTAAAAGTATAATTAATATTAAAATCTATATAAAATTATTATTTAATAATAATAATAAATGTTAAAAAGTCCCTTTTTTTATTATTATTAAAAAAAAAAAATTAGATATAAACATAACCCACCATATAAAGGACTATCGGCTTTCAATTTAGTCGTGTGGCCTCCTTTGAAAAAATAGGCCACGCTTTAAATGCCCATTGCGAATACAAAGGTGCAGGCATATATGAAGCCACCAATAGGTAAGAAGGTAAGTTAAATTATTATTTTAAAATTTTTTTTCATTTTAATTATTATTTTTAAGAAAAACTTAAATAAACGTTACCCCAATTTACTAGATTATATATATATATATATATATATATATATATCACTATTTAACTTAATTAATAAATAAATAAATCTTTGAATTAAATCTCGATTAATAAATATTATAAAAGTTATCCTTAAAATATTACTGAATAATAAAAAAATTAATACATTAAAATTTATTACTAAAAGTATAATTAATATTAAAATCTATATAAAATTATTATTTAATAATAATAATAAATGTTAAAAAGTCCCTTTTTTTATTATTATTAAAAAAAAAAAACTTACATATAAACATAACCCACCATATAAAGGACTATCGGCTTTCAATTTAGTCGTGTGGCCTCCTTTGAAAAAATAGGCCACGCTTTAAATGCCCATTGCGAATACAAAGGTGCAGGCATATATGAAGCCACCAATAGGTAAGAAGGTAAGTTAAATTATTATTTTAAAATTTTTTTTCATTTTAATTATTATTTTTAAGAAAAACTTAAATAAACGTTACCCCAATTTACTATATATATATATATATATATATATATATATATATATAATTACGTCAAATTTTTTTTTAAACATATACATTTTTAATTTAAGTTTTAATAAGAATTAACAAAAATTAAATTCAAACACTATTTATATTTATATATTTTTATTTTTTATTTTTTATTCTTTTCTACTTATTTAAGATTTTAAGAAAATCTCAAAACCAATCCCCTTCTGATTGCTTGAACACCTAATTTATTTTATTTTAGATTTCTAATAATAATCTTTTATTTTTAATTGACTTTTTTTTTTTAATAACATTTACAATTATAATCTGATAGAGAAAATTCTATTAACCATTCAATTTTTTTTAATCTAAAATCTTCATTTTTAAATTCAAAGCCCTTCCACGATTAAATCCTAATTTCTTTAATATAGAAAAATGAGGGTTTCCTATTACTTTTCTATTCCCTATACAGAAGTTAATGATAAGCATTTAATAATTCATAGTGTTGAAATGTTTAAACTTTCATCATAGAGAATTCAGATTTACAATCCACAGACACAAAGAAGATAGGAAGCATAATTGCATAATTATTCATTAATCAAAACACTAGACCGTACCTGACCCTGATCCTAATATGCAATCCCCAAAAACTATGAGAGAATTCGCTCATCTTCAAGAACCTTCCTCTAAAAATTCTCCTTCTAAAATTCGCTTCCAAATTTCACATCCAAAATTTGTCTCCCAAAATTTGTAGTCATTCGAAAATGAACCCCAAAGTTGTAATAAGGAGTTTTCTCCTCAAATCGGGGCACTAATTGTGCATTCACCCGAGAGGACTTCTTGCTCACCAGAGTTATCTATAAAATTGACCTTTATTTAGCTTATCTTTTATATTTTCATGCACTTGAAATGGATTATTAAATTACTTTATTTAATTTTCCACTTGACTTCTATTTTAATTAGTTTATTAACTTTAATCTCATGCACACTTTATAAAATTAAAATATCTTTATTAAGTCCACATGGTTAATCCTTTTAATTGATTTCTTCTATTTTCAGCTCATGCATGCATCATGCGATCTAGAATCTTTTTAATAATTTAATATCTTTTCACTTTTTAACTCATTTTAGAAACTTAATTGATAAAATATTTATTAACTCAAATAATAATAATATTTAGCATTTATTTAAAAATGAACTCTAAATATATTATTACTAAATTAACTAAATATTATCACGTTCTAAATCTATACTTAAAGCTTTTATTTTCAAATTTAGTTATTTTTATTTAATTAATTTCTCAATTAATTAAATATTAAACTATCATAATAATTTTCCATTAAATTAAATCATTAATTTTAATCTTTTTAATTAGACTTAATTAATAGAAAATACACAAAAGACTCATAAAGAAACATATGAAAACCCATCATAGCAAAACACATACTAAATCAAACAAAGGGTTATAATCATGAATTAACATCATTTAACGCATTCAAAGGGTACATGATTGAAATACTTATCCCAATTTTCAATTAGGACAAATGGCTTAAAGGTTTAGGATTTGGACTCAAGAATTTATCTCCTCTCTTACCATTGGCATAATGTGATAGGGTACACTCATCCTGGCAGTTCATGGAAGTCAATACTCGATACTTGTAACTTGCATAAAATCCATGCATGTACAGACACAATATTCTAAGCTAAACAGGGAATGGTAGGAAGTGGTGCATCATGTAGATCCTGACTAGTAGGTGACTACGACTCCCTTCCTTAACCAGATCAGAAATGCCATACATAAAGAAAACAAACACGCACACCATACACATGTAGTATGGGGTAAGTATCCATAAGAAAATACATGTGATAATAAACCATCTAATTAATCATTATCAATAACTAAAAACACTAAATAATCATCATACATACATGAAATATAGAGGACCAAGTAACTTCATCATATAATGACGTGAATGTAAAACAATATCTGATAATGTTAAAATAATACTACTAATCGCAAAACATAAAATTGGCCTAAAAGAGTTTTGCAATGATAGCAAAAATGTAACTTAGGGGTAGGCACTACATTCACCCCACCTAGACTTAGGCTTACTCCTGGAAGCCTACAAGAAAGTAAAGCTAAGGACTCACTATGTGGGTCCCATTGGACCCTTTCCCCCTATAGGAGGATAAGACTCCACTAAGTATACTCTCTATGCTCTACCCATGTCACCAACTGTAGGTTCAGAAGCTGTGGGTCGGTGTTTTCCTTTGAGGGCAATGAGATGACTTGTGTCCACATTGTCCACATGTGAAACACTCTCCATCGAAGCTCCTCTAAACTCTAGGTGCACTAGACTATTGAAAACTACCCCCACTAGGATAAGACTGAACATTCTTAGATGGCCGATCATACTGGTTGGGCTTGTTGCGATAAGCCTTGTGATAGTTCCTAGCATTGGAACCACTGCCACCACTTTGTGCTGGAGGATAAGTTCCTTCCTAACACTGATTACCCCCAAAAGGAGGTTTCCTATTGCCACCTTCTCCCTGATTACCCTTCAATCCTGATGCTGAAGGTGCTCCTACAAAACACCCATGTCCTAGGTTCACACTATGCTCTACAAGGATGGCTCGATGTACCACATCTTTGAGGGTTTTAGGTTCAAACACCTTAACACCCCAAATTAAACAGTTGTTCTAACCTCTGAAGAAATGTTGTGCCAACTATGTTGGGTTGTCACTAAATCCTGAAAAGGGCATGAGCTCAAAGAACTTACGTTCATACTCTATAATGGTCATAGTGCATTGTCTTAGGTTATGGTACTCATCTGCTCTATGCTGCTTCCATTCCTCTGGTAGGAATCACTCACGAATCTCTCTAAGAATAACTCTCATGTGGCATTGTTCATGATTAAGCCCAACTTCTTTTCCTCGATTGTCCACCAAGTGGCCCCAAAGAACTCCAAGTTGGCAATAACAAACCTCACTTTGACATTACTGTCAAAGTTTTGCATAGCAAAAATACTATCAAGGGCAATAAGATACCGCTCAGCTACATATCCAAAGCCCTACCCATTAAAGGGCTTGACCTTGGACCTCTGATGGTCCTTCATTTGCGAAGATACAATGGATCTATGTCAATCCCTTTGAGGCTCCTAGACCTGGGTCCATGCTCATGTCCTGCCCAATGTGCTCTCTCCTGATCATGAATAGGAGGTAGGTGATCAATGATGGCTCGCATCATTTGCCTCATATCAACCTCCTCTGAGCTAGCATGCTCCTCTATATGGTTCTCTTCCTAATCCTCACTAACATGCTCTTCCCTATTCTCTTCCTAATTAAGGTCTTCTTTGTTGATAGAATCATGGACACTGATAGCTCTGCCTTGTCCACAGCCCCTACCGCAACCTCTAATGGAAGACCACATCCCAGATTCCATTCTACAACAAAATACAAGATACTATAATAACCATAAAACATACCATTGAAAAGCATAGATAAAAGACACATGTTTTGCAACTAGAATAGTTTCAATTTTTAGTTTTCCTATAATTTTGATTTAAGTATAATTTCAGTTTTGAAGTCTAAGTGTTGAAGTATGAAAAAATATACAACTAATAGTTTAAGTTATGTTTTAGTTCAACTAGATCAACACTAATGGCTTTCCAATATACCCAAAGCTCCCAATGTAGAAACTCGAGCTTTGATACCAAATGTAATGCCCCGCCAAGGGATCCAAAAGAAATTACCTAAAGTTTTACTAAGTTTGCCAAAAAAAATTTTTTTACAATAAAGATAATCATTCACATCAAACAGATAGTAGCGGAAGCAATAACATACAATCAACTGTAAACATAAATAACAGGTTACATTCCTTAAGGATCCCAAGATGTTGAGTCACATTTAAATTAAATTAATTCTAAGTCTAACAACTACCATATCCACATGAAAGAATAATGAAATGTCCAATGTCCATAATATACATTTGTTTCGAATGCCTCTTGGCAAATCAAATTTGGAATCCATAATCATCCACTGTACATGTCACAGGGTATGAAAGGCTAAAAGAATATACATATGTAAGAGTAGAGATACATAATCCTCTATAGATCCATGATGCAAATACAATACAATAAATGAAAACTAATGGCATACCTGATACATCTATCCATCATAAAGATATAACATCATAAAACAAATCTAACTATGTAAGTGTGCGGTTCCTCCCAATCATCAATAGCATCATTAGACCATTGTGGGCCCTAGCCATCCCCCACACGTAACATCCCAAGCCACCAAAGAGATCATTAGTACTACCATAATAGGGATGTCACACCTAAACATGCTACAAAATATGCATAAAGAAATCTAACATACTAGAATAAAACATAAGTAAACAACATCATCTAAACATGATAAAAAAGCATACCAAGAAGCTCCAGCCATGGTGACTATTGATGGAACTCAAATGGTAAGAGTGAAAAAGCACTACCACCCGACTGCATGGAATGCAAATGGTCCACTCTCACCGCACTGAGGAGATAGTCTCAAGTCCCAAACATGATATCAAATCACATAACACAAATACTTTCTAAGTCCAGGAGATCCTAAAAGTATACTAACTTAAAGGTTCCAACACATAGATTGACATCTAATCCTAGAGGCACACAAAGACATCTAGGAAACCTACTATGCAAGTAGGAAAGTGTCATCACAAAAATCATGTTGGAAGTTACCTGAGAAATCCCTTAGGAATCCCAGGTCCCAATGATCTTGTGGACACCAGTATCCTCCCGTATTGATGAGGTATACTATGGAATGCAAGATCATGAACAAGCATTTTCCCTACCACATCCTAGTTTGTACTAACACTCAAGGCATGGGTGAGAACATACAATTATCTTATTAGGTTCATTTAAGTTAGTATTTAGTGTAATTTTATCACTTTTTAAAAAAACAACTTATAATGAGTCATCCCAAGACCCTCTTAGGGTCCCCGTTCCCCATTGCAAGCCACTTTTCGACACTACACATAGATAACCTACCCTAGGCTCATGAAATCACAAATCATAAAAATCACCTTAGCCCTATACAAGCAACTGCGGAGTATCAAAAGATAAGCCACAATAATCACATCAGTTCTCCACAAGCAACTTAAAAGCATCAAATGATAATCATAGTAATCACAACATTTCTCTATCATCAACTGAAGCCATCAGTGATAAATCAAAATATCCAATGGTTCTCAATGAGCAACTATAAAGCATTCCAAAATAATACTGATCGAAGGCTCCAAAATGGTCAAGTCAAATGTGTCACAACATGATATCACCTTAAACAAATCATCGAAAGCATCTCAGTCCTCTCAAAGTGAATGGAAGGAAAATAAGATATAATTGATTGATGACTCAAAAATGGTTAAGTCAGGTATCTCATATACATACACCTTAGCTTCACACAAGAAGACTAGAAAGCAATAACAATCAGTAAATATATCCATCATAGAGCATACTAAACACATCACCATGGTTGGGTTTAGAAAGATTGTAAACAAATCATCATATCATTATAATCGCATAACCCCTAAGCCTCTGGTAACAACCTAAATTGGCCAACATCTAATCAACCCCAAAACATAAACAGTACATAAAAAATATCATAATCACTCAGTTGGTTTGATTTGAAAATACAAAGTTGAGAAGAATAATAAAGTTTAAGTTTCCAGTGTTACTATGAGTTTCTTAGTTAACCCGTTTAATTAAACCCTATCTCGTTCTTATAATAAAAGAAATCGCATCATGAGTTAAAAGTATTAATAATCATTTATAAAATAATAATAATAATTAATTGTTAAATAAAAATAAACTCAATTTCATTAATAATCAAATTTATAAATAATCAATATAATTTTCATGATTTTATCATTAATTCCAATTACATCCAATATCCATTTTCCTTTCTAAATTATTAATTAATAATTAATTAATATTCAATATCTATTAAAAATTTTCTTTAATAAACATTATATATATATATATATATATATATATATATATATATATATATATATATACATATATATATACATATATGTATATATACATATATGTATATATACATATATATATATATACATATATATATATACATATATGTATATATATATGTATATATATATATACATATATATATATGTGTGTGTGTGTGTGTATATGTGTGTGTGTGTGTGTGTATATTTATATAATTAATTAACTTAATTAATGAATAAATAAATCTTTGTATTAAATCCTGATTAATAAATATTATAAAACTTATCCTTAAAATATTACTGAATAATAATAAAATTAATACATTAAAATTCATTGTTAAAATTATAATTAATATTAAAATTTATATAAAATTATGAATAAATAATAATAAATGTTAAAAAGTCCCGTTTTTTATTATTATTAAAAAAAAACTTACATTTAAACATAACCTAGCATATAAAGGACCATTGGCTTTCAATGTAGCTGTGCGACCTCCTTTGAAAAAAAAGGCCACACTTTAAATGCATATATGAAGCCGCCGACAGGTAAGAAAGTAAGTTAAATTATTATTTTAAAAAAAAACTTAAAAAAAGTTACCACAATTTAGTAGATATATATATATACACACACACATACATACATACATATATATGTATGTATATATGTATACATACACACACACACACACATATATATGTATATACACATATATACATATATATGGATATATGTATGTATATATATACACACATATATACGTATATGTATACACATGTATACATACATACATATATACACATATATATACATATATATGTATATATGTGTGTATATATATGTATAAATGTGTATATATATGTATATATATGTATATATATATATGTATTTATGTATATATATATATGTATATATGTGTATATATATGTATATATCTATCTATGTATGTATGTATACATGTGTATACATATATGTATGTATGTGTGTATATATATATACATACATAAATATGTATGTATATTATATATATACAATATACATATATATATATATATACACACACATATATACATGTACATATATATATACATGGATATATATACATGTATATATATTTATACATATATATGTATATATATACATATACATATATATACATATATATATATATACATATATACATATACATATATACATATATATACATATATATACATATATACATACATATACATATACATATATACATATATACATATATATATATATATATACATATATATACATATATATACATATACATATATATACATATATATACATATATATTTATACATATGTGTGTGTGTGTGTGTGTATATATATGTATATGTATATATATACATATGTGTGTGTATATATATATATTAAAGTTCTTTTGAAATAAATGTCAATTCCTTTTTTTAACATATACATTTTTAATTTAAGTTTTATTAATAATTAATAAAAATTAAATTCAAACACTATTTATATTTATATATCTATATTTTTATATTTTTATTTTTTTCCTACTTATTTAAGATTTTAAATAAAATCTTAAAACCAATCCCCTTCCAATTGCTTGAACACATAATTTATTTTATTTTCGATTTCTAATAAAAATATTTTAAATAATTAAATTATTTTATGTTTAATTAACTTTTTTGTTTAAATAACATTTACAATTATAATCTGATGCAGAAAATTACATTAACCTCTCAGGTTTTTTTAATCTATAACCTTCATTTTTAAATTCAAGGCACTTCCCCCATTAAATCTTAATTTCTTTAATATAGAAAAATGAGGGTTTCTTATTAGTTTTCTATTCCCCATACAAAATTTAATGACAAGCATTTAATAACTCACAATATTGAAATGTTTAAACTTTCATCACAGAGAATTTGGATTTACAATCCATAGACAGGAACAAGATAGGAAGGATAATTGCGTAATTAAACAGTGATCAAAATACAAGACCCTACCTAAGCCTGATGCTAATACGTAATCCCCAAAAACTATGAGAGAATTTTCTCCTCTTCAAGAACCTTCCTCTAAAAATTCTCCTAGAACTCTCCTTCTGAAATTTGCTTCCAAATTTTGCATCCAAAATGCGTTTACCAAAATTCGCGGTCCTTCGAAAATGAACCCCAAAGTTGTGATAAGGAGTTTTCTCCTCAAATTGGGGCACTAATTGTGCGTTCGCCTGAGAGGACTTCTTGCTCACCAAAGTTAACTCTAAAATTGACCTTTATTTACCTTATCTTTTATATTTTCATGCACTTGAAATGGATTATTAAATTACTTTATTTAATTTTTCACTTATCTTATATTTTAACTGGTTTATTAACTTTAATCTCATGAACACTTTATAAAATTAAAATATCTTTATTAAGTCCACATGTTTAATCCTTTTAATTGATTTCTTCTATTTTCAACTCATGCACACATCATGCGATATAGAATCTTTTTAATAATTTAATATCTTTTCACTTTTTAACTCATTTTAGAAACTTAATTGATAAAATATTTATTAACTCAAATAATAATAATAATTAGCATTTATTTAAAAATGAACTTTAAATATATTATTCTTAAATTAATCAATTATTATCACGTTCTAAATTTATACTTAAAATTTTTATCTTCAAATTTAATTTTTTTTATTTAATTAATTTCTCAATTAATTAAATATTAAAGTATCATAATAATTTTCTATTAAATTAAATCATTAATTTTAGTTTTTTTAATTATACTTAATTAACAGAAAATATACCAAAGACTCATAAAGCAACATACGAAAACCCACCATAGCTAAACACGTACTAAATCAAACAAAGGGTTATAATCATGAATTAACATCGTTCGATGCATTTAGAGGGTACACAATTCAAATACTTATCCTAATTTTCAATTAGGACAAATGGCTTAAAGGTTTAGGATTTGGACTTAAGAATTTATCCCCCCTCTCTTGCCATTGAGATAATGCAACAAGGTAAGCTCATCCTGGAAATTCAGGGAAGTCCATACTTGGTACTTGCAACTTGCATAAAATCCATGCATGTACAAACACAATATTCTAAGCTAAACAGGCAATGGCAGGAAGTGGTGCATCATGTAGATCTTGACTAGCAGGTGACTACAACTCCCTTCCTTAACCACATCAAAAATGCCATACATAAAGAAAATAAACACGCACACCATACACATGCAATATGGGGTAAGTATCCATAAGAAAACACATGTTATAATAAACTATCTTACTAATCATCATCAATAACTAAAAACACTGAATAATAATCATACATACATGAAATATAGAGTACCAAGTAACTTCATCATATAATAACCTGAATGCAAAACAATATCTGATAATATTAAAACAATAATACTAATCATCAAACATAAAATTGGCATAAAAGAGTTTGGTAATGATAGCAAAAATGCAACTTAGGGGCAGGCACTACAGTTGTCATTTTTTTGAAGATGTTGAAAGAGGAAAGTTCCTTGTTACAAGAAGAGTCTTGCAAAATGATGGGAAGGAACTTGTGAAAAAGGAAGAATTTGTTTCAGACAAGATGTATTTGTAATGGTAAGATGGTGATAGTACTGATAACCTTGTTTCAGAAGAAATGATTGGCAAATTGAAGTTAGAAGGAAGCATTGGAATTCCTATTAAACTACTTGGTTTAAAAGGATTCCAAGGCTTTTTTCAATGAACAATGTTTGATACATTTCAAAATTGAAAACTATGAAGAGGTTGTTAGAAACAATGATTGTTATTGCACCAAAAAACTAACCTTTCAATATCTGTTGCTACCACTAATAGATATCACAAGTGGTCTAGTTTAACCATTTCATGGAACTTGTAAGGGATAGTACCACAATGCCGAAAATCCACCTCCTAGTGTCACTTGTTGTGACCTGTGTAGTTTCAAACTTGTGACTAAGCTCTGATACCACTTTTTAGGGGCAATGAATATCGTTGCACCAACATATTGGCCTATCAATGCCCAATACAACCAACATACTTATAGAATTCACACAAGGTGGTTTAACAATGTTGGCACACTACCAACAAAGGTATAATGTGATATTATTCTTGTAGATGTTTGTAATATGTTGTGAGGAAGATTAATAATAATTTAATCATCATGAAATACATGATGGCTATGCAAATATCTATTCTTTGACAAAGATCGTCATCTAACACAAGGTAAAGCTATTGAAAGAAATAAAGGAAATCATATGTATTAGTGCAAGTGTATGTTTAGTTGATGGAAGGAAGTTTCTAGAAGGCATGAAGCATGAGTATATTTTTTTTTCTTTAATTCAAAATGTTGATAAAGAGGAACTAGAATATGTCCTTGTAGAAGTTGTAGATTTGTTGGATAAGTTTTAGGATATTTTATTTAACAGTATACATGATGGATTGTCACCCATAAGAAATATTAATCATCAAGTGGAGTTGATCCTTAGAGCGAGTTTGGAAAATAAGGCAACCCATAAAATGATTCCAGCAAAGAGTGAAGAATTGAACAGACAAGTGCAAGAGTTGTTATAGAAGGTGTTGATTTGAGAGAGAATGAGTCCATGTGTGGTACTAAAAGTTTAGTACTAGAGATAAATGTAGAATGGAGCATGTATACATATTCCTAGGCTATTAATAAGATTACTATCAAGTATAGGTTTCCTTTTCCAATGATGGATGACATCAAGGATTGTTTGAGTGGAGTTAATAACTTCACAAAGTAGATCTAAAGAGTGGATATTACCACAGACAAAATAGATGAGATGAATGTAAAACACTTTTCAAGATAAAGGAGGGCTTGTATAAGTGGTTAATCATGCCTTTTGGTCTAACCAATGTATGGAGCACAATCGTGTGACCCATAAATGAGTTGTTACAGAAACAATTTCTAAGTTTTTAATTTTTTTGTAGAACTTAGATGATATTTTAATCTTCAATAAGACATCAAAAGAGCATATAATGTATATTTGTAGGGTCTTTTAGTTTGAGGGAAGAAAAGTTGTAGATTAACCTTAAAAAGCATAATTTTGTGGAGTTAGTGTGCTTCTATTTTTTGGTTTTAGCAAATGGTTTTAAAATGGACTTAGAGAAGGTGAAGGCTATCCTTGAATGACCCACTTTAGGGGTGCTATTGAGGTGAGATCATTTCTTAACTTGGCTCTAGAGTGAAAGTGAATCTAGGCCATGAAGTAATTACAACGAGTCTTTGTTTTTAAGTAACAATTTGATATGAAAATGTAGTTATCTATGGTCATCACTTAGTGACCTACACTAGTGAATTTCATATAACTAGATGCCTCTAGGAGAGAGTAAACTAGAAATTTACCCTAGTGGTAGAGGATTCCTTGTTATTGGTTTTAATCCTTATAATGATAAAAATAATTTTAGCTAATAGGGAATGAGAATAGATTTTGGATCTATTTATTGACCTCTTCTTTCAACTCTCTAAAAGAGTCTACTAATGTTTCTCCTATTTAGATGAGAGTGTATGATCTCCCCTTATATTTTCTCTACAATCTACTTATGTGAGGATAAGTGATGCTATAGATCCTTTACTAAAATTGGATTTGATAACTACTATATGTTCTCATAGTTCTTATGATAAATTGCTTAATAAAATTCCTTGGACACAATCTTTTGATTATTAGTACATTACTTTTTGTTGCAGAAGTATTTTGGTACTAGACACTTGGCCTCAAACTAACCTTACGACTCTTCCATGTAAACTTATTGAACTTGGTGGATGAATGCTCTTTTTTATCATCTCACTAATTACTCTAATAATTAGGATAATGATTCTACTATTTTAGAAACACCTTTATTTCTTCTTTCTCTTGTAGCTCAAACTTTGTTTCCCTTTTTTTATTAACATATGACTAGAAGTTGATTTTAATGCTCCTAAAGATCATCCTCAATTTAAAATAGTTGTTCTTACTACTCATCCACTAACTTCTTAAAGTGTTCCTCTAACCATGAATTTGGTTAACACAACCCTTTCCCACCCTTTTACTCATAGTTTTTATTTTCATTCTAGATTTTATTCTTCCTCCCGCATTAAATAATTTTACTCTTTGATGATGGATCTACTTGGACATATGCCAACATAGGAAAAGTAGTCTTACAAATAAAGTATCTTCTCCTCCAATCATGTTGTTAGAAAACCAACTCAAAGATCATGTTTTAGCTTATATGTATCCTAATGTGTTCCATATCTATTATATTTTGGCTAATTTCCTTGTTCTATTGTTTAGATTTTTATTTTTATTTATATACTTTTTTAATGATTTATAAAGGTTTTGGATCATTTTAGAACCCTTACATAATCAATAATACATAAACATAAAAAGAATTGGATTAGCATAAATAAGACAATTATAAAAAAAACAAAGCCAATCGTCCAAGAATGAATGCTTATAAGATTTCTAGTAAGATAGACTTTCTATTTTTAGGAAATATATTTGATTACCTATATTAATACTGGAAACTTTATCATTGAGGGTGTTGGATTCTTTGTAAGAATACATCACTTCACAACTACTGAATTTAGTAATTAGTTGGTACATTTGAATAAATATTTCAAGTTTCTAATTTTAAAAAATTTTCTTCCCTAAAGTTTTGATGATTAACATATAGTATTTTCAATCCTAAGGTCAATTATATTCTTATTAATAGTTAACTCAAGGCCCATTAGTAACCATATTATTTATATTAACCTCCAACCCTTCAAATAAAGAGTCAAGCCGTGTATGATCAAACCCTTCAACCGTGAATCCAAACAAATAGTTATATTTTTTAATTTTAACGTGCAAGAACCTACAATATAGGCATACGACCATAATTAGTTGGGTTTTCAGAGCCTTTCTTTCCCGTAATTACATATATATCAAGCAAACAAAAGCAGCCGATGAAGCAAATTATAAATACCACTTCTACAGAAATCGAAGAGTTTTCAGAGTGACAGATTTACATGCGACAGCTAAACAAGGGAACGAACTGTTACAGCTAAAGGAGTTCAGGGCGAAGAGCGGGAGCAGGTCTACCAAGTACGGTTCAGGAACGGTGACGCAGAACGGGAGTTAAGCTCGTACGCACTAATGGGGGAGTTGTTATGGCGAACCTCATATTCAGGAGTCGGCCCACTAGTGTTAACATCATCATTTGAACGGAGAAATTTCACAAGACCACAACACATAGCATGCCCAGTGATTAAATCCTGCGAAACATCATCACCCGAACGGAGACATCTGAGAAGCCCACAGCATTCTACTTGAAACCATACCTTTTCAACAATATCATCGAAAAGACGAGATACACCGCAAAGGCGGTGGAATCTAGCCCGTTTCACTACAAACTGTGCTGATTGATGGAAAAACGCGATATGACCCCAAAATATAAGGGCAATGAGAGTTCCCAAAACAACCCAAGAGAAAGTCTTAACCTTATGCTGCAGCATCACGTACACTGCACACATAAACCCATAAGACGTGAAGCCAAAGCTGAAGCAAACCACTAAACTGTTGATAGTCATGAACAACATCTTGTCCCCCGTGGTAAGCTCTGAGCTCATCTCCCACATTATACAAACAAAGAGGGATAGAAAGAAGGATACGCAGTCAAAAATGAGGAAGAGCTTAAAAGATACGAGGGACACAAGATTAGGGCTACCTAGGTCTTTCGCATCCTTGTCCGATTCGAAGCCGCCAGGGACAGTGAAAGCAGCTGCACATGTCATGGTGGCCAACAGTCCCGCCACAACTAATTCTGCATCACGCCTTGCCTTGTACGCTTCCTTCACCCCTTTCCTCGCTCTCACCCGCTTTTCATTGGTCATCTGTGGTGAACAGTCCATGAATGCCTTGGGACTCGCTCCACAATCTGCCAGCTTCCTTATAATCCTAAAAGATTCATGGTATTCAGTCACTTCTCTTGCAATTTCATACGGTGTCTTGTCCTCACTGTTTCGGGCAAACTTGTCCACCCCACGTACCTTCAGCAACAAGTTCACCATCTACACCGCAAAAAGGGTAAAAACAAGAGGGACAATTAGTTCCTTCTCAAACCCATAAAACCTGAAAGAGAATAGAGCTGTGAGCATCAAACCCTAGAAGAATCTTACGTGGTCATATCTGTTCCTTGTTGCAATGTGCAAAGGCGTGTCTCCAATCACAACAATTGGGTGGTTTCGGTGGTTGTTTGTAGCACAGTTACCTTCATTATCAGATGACTTTGAAGCACAGATTTCTCTATCGGGATCATTTCGGGTAGGCTGGTATGGGTTATTGATAAGTTCTGACAACTTTCCATGATTCCTCTCCATTAAAATTTGAACAAGTTTGACTTGGTTGAGCTCCACAATGTAGTGCAGGGCGTTTAATGTGCGAGTTATTAAAAACTCTACAGCTTCTTTGAATCCCAAACTCGCTGCTATTTTCAGTGGAGTTTCTCTTTCATTATTTACAAAGTCACACAAATTGGCATCCAAGCCTACCAACTCTTTGGCCAGATCCACGCGATTTTTCCTCACAGCTAAATGCAGAGCTGTGTCGCCTTTGTTGTCCTTCGTTGTTATTGTTTTGATTAAATCTACATGAATCACACAGTTAAACAAAACAAACAAGCAAAATATAGCCTTTTAAATTTTAGAAAGCAAGAAAGAAGAGAATGACCTTGGACTGGTAGCTTTGTTGCTAGCTCTCGTAACAAATCTGCACTTCATGAATCAACTGTGTTAAAAGTGAGAAACAATTGAAGAATAGATTCTAATGAAATAAAACAAAAAGAATATATGAAGAGAATGAATGAACCTGGGTCTCCTGCTATTACTGCCACATGAAAACATGTTCTTCCCTCCCATGTCGTTAACAAGCTTGAAGGATTGACATGTTTTAGAAGCTCTTTTGCAGTCATTATATCGGTATTTCGACAAGCCACAAAGAATCCCGTTACATTATCTGTGTTCGCCATGCTCTGATTGCAGCTTGAGCCCGTCAACAGTTTCTATACTGCACTGCCAATGCTAACTAATAAAAAGCTACTGGAAATGTGAAAAAGAAAACAGTTCCCAACATTTTACTGACCATGACGTGTACTTCTACCAGGGTTGTCAATTTCCAAGACATCAAATTAATGAACTAATTTAATTTAAGGATATACCAAGATTTTTCTGCTCCCGGTTTACAAATCGTTCTGCAATAAGATTGACCTCATATCGTTTCATAATAATTGGTTTTAGGTGAGATGTGACCCGACAGACGCATACATCTCGGAAAGAGGGTAAACGTGGATCTCGTTTCGTAGTATTTTACTTAGTTGATGAGATGTCGCCCTCAATAAAGTATGTCTCGACTTACATTTATATATTCTAGGAGAGGATAAGCATTGACTTTCTACTTAGCCTACATTTATATATTCTCGGAGAGGATAAGCATTGACTTTTGTTGTTTTATGGTAGAATTGATTTCTAAGGTGGTGTTTAATTCTGAATTTATAAAATAATAAATTTTAATGAGATTTTCTTATTAATAAAGTATGTCTTGATATTATATACAATTTAATTATTTAAAAGTTTTTAAAATTTTGATAAAAGAAAATCGTATAGAATAGTTTAATGTATGAATGATTCATAATTTTATATTTTTATTTCATAGATGATTCTAATTAGGCAATTGGTGTGTGATGGGTAGACTGAAAATATATTGAAGATCAAATTTTTTAAAAACATATAAAGAGGAGGATGATTGTTAGAAAAAAATGCCATTAGACTTTGTAAAGATTTATATTTTGAGGACTACTCTCTCTCCATCCCCCAATGTTTAATCATTATACTTGTAAACCCCTTTAGAAAACCTAACAATATATTCACAATAACATGGATGAATCTATTTTCTGTAAGGTAATTCATTAATCTGACACCCAAAGAGATTTTATTCATGGTTTTCAATAGTAGATTGTTATTATTCTTATTTCAGTTAGTTCAAAGCATTACTCAAATTTTTATTATTCTCGATTTAGTTAGTTTAGAGTATACATGTATATTAGAATTTTTTGGCTAATGAATGTTTGATTTTTTAAGATTATTGAGTTTTAGGGGTTTCAAATGCTTGAATGACATTAGAGAATGTTGAGCAATCATTTTGCACAATGACAACAACATAAATTCATGAGAATCTCTCTCTTGAAAAGTTGATCAAATAACCAACTCCAAGGCTCCAAAAGGTTGTTTATAAACCACTTGGTTAACGCAAGTGAAGACTAATATTTATGCTCACAAGGAGGCCTTTGCTAGTATATGTGTAAATCTATAAAACCTGAAAAATATGATTGCAACCCACTATTTTTTTTATTTTTTCTGATTGTTGAATGAATTCACTCTTTAATAATACAACTATATGATTTCCTAATTTAACCTTTGATTTTGAGAAGTAGATTGTAGAGATAAGGTAACAAAAAACATCAAACAATTGCTAAAAGTAAATTTCTAAAAGGACATAAGAATAATGGCAATGCTTTTCTGAATTAATTTTTCAAAGGGATAGTAGGAAACTAACAAAATCAAGAGGAGCATGTGTAGAACTTCATTGAGGCAATTGTCAATGAAATCATAATAGAATTGTATGTTTATCACAACTCATCAAATATGTAGCCACGAAAAGTGTGCACACACAAGACAAATCATGATGCAAGTATCATAGAAAACATCCATTATCCAATTCATGACTATAGAGGTATTATGTGGCTATACATGACAAACTGTAGAAAAACAAATGATCGCACAAGCATTAAAACACAAGAAGACTATTGACTTTATCACTAGTTGCAAAAATTAATTCATGAAAGAAACTCACATTCTAGCAAGAAACACAACACATGGAATGAGAGCACTAATAAGATATCTTTTTTACATCAAAATACCTGCCTCGAATAAATGTTACATCATTGTATTTATAGGGAACCCTTTCCATCATGTGATTTTTGGAGCTAGGGTTTTTCCCATACAAAAAGTATGCTAAAACTATTAAAATTAAGCTATTTATGTACATACCGATAATCTATCTAGGTGCTAGCTATGCATGTACTTTTTTCCCCCTTTTTTTTATTAGATGATGTTTGCACCTTCACACGACAGAAATGTGTTAATAGAAGAAGAAGATAAGAGGGAAAACATCTCCAACAAGAAACTAGAGCTTTAGGGTCTTATGAATAATATGTTCTTGTTATTTTGCATGCGTACCCATCAGTTAGCAATATGGTCTCATCACTCTCCATGAGTACCTAGAGAAGACTTTTACCACCGCCTAAATATGATAGTTATAAATTTTGCAGTGTGCCAGAAGTGTGCAGGAACCTTATGACAAAGAAGTGATATATGAGATGGGTGTTTTGCACACGTCATCCCCAAATTTTTAATGTTGATCTGCCATTTAAGGAAGAAGTACAAGTAGTTGAAATTGAAACTTCTTATCAAACTAACCATTTATGAGACAATGCCCAAGGTAGTTAACTGCTAACGAACTCAAAAAATATGAAATTAAAGCATGAAAATACTAAATTTAGCAACTAGTATCCAATTAGCATTGTAACTACAATTAAAAAAAAAATCATTGCACTTATGGAGTTGCGGATGTGTGGAGCTATGAAGGTGAAAATTGGGCACTTCACTATTTATCTTCAAAATTCCAAAATTGTGAAGTTGCTTGCGTATAGAATTGAAAACTATGAACTTCGCTTAGAAATTTCATAAATTTAAAAAATGAGTAGTTGCACACATGTTGAGATGCATACATGTGGACCACTGAAAATGTCAAAGTTGTCTTAAAAAAATCAAATTTCTTACATTTCAAAATGGTTTATGGGTTTTGCTCAATCTAAACTTTGAAGGCGTGTGTTGAATATGCACACATAATAGAATTGTCAACAATAAATTAATCTAAACAAATTAACATGGTTATTATGTAAATCATGAAATTACGTTAAGTCTAATTGATTGCAAGGATCAATGTCATGTTCTAGGAAATAAAATAGAAGATGCTAACAACACTTTATGCAAAATAAGTTAGAAAATTATGAAAACTATATAAAAGTTTAGCTCTACTTTTAAAAAGTGTAACTTCTTCCCCTTAGCTCAAAATTATGAACTATTTACTTCATTGGAAATATATCCAAAATTTGAAGGCAAAAAATGAAAGGACAAGTGAAGAGTCTTGTTGACCAATATTCAAGATCTTTAAAAATGCAAATTACTATGACATAGGAAAAAGATAAGAAAAAGAAATAAAACTATAACTAAAGTCCCAAAACACTTTGAGATGACTAATAAGGCTGACTCGAAACTAAGAAAAAGGTCCATCCCAAAGTTGTCCACCTCCATAGGTGCAAATCTACACTCACATGCCAAAATACATAGAAAAACCCAAAATATTGCACCTATGCACCTCTACAAGAATGGAGCTATGAGAAATGTGATGGTGAAGTTAACAATAAATAAAGCACATGCAGACCTGCATAGGTGTCACCCCTGTGCACCTTTGTAAGTGCACAACTATGCAAGCTATTAACACACTACATATTAACCCTCATATGCACAAGATAGACTATGTGGTCCTACACACATATGCAACTCTACATTTGCATATGTGTGCACATATGTACTTAGACAAAATAAACAAAGGAAAAAGAATTGGACTTGTGAACTTGCAGATGTGTGCAAGTGCAAAAAAATATGGAGGAAAAAATCAAATGACCAAAAATACTGACTTGAAACTCTACTAGACCAAACCTCAAGTTGCACACTTTACGCACATAAAGACCTAGGTTCAAACTTGTGCAGACTTGAACATCTCACTAAGGTTCAAACCTATGTAGTTTTTTAGTTTCACAAGTGCACAAAGGGACTTAACAAAATGAAAGAAGAAAGGAGGAAATGTGCACTTGTGGAGGTGCACAAGTGCATAACTTTACGAGTGCAAAAAATACTTAGACAAAACTAAGAAATCAAGACAAAATGAAACCAATCACTTTGACCCAAAAATCTACCCAACATGACCTAGAAATTATCAACTGTTGAGGTCCCTCAAAAATGAAAAATGTGGCCCCCATCATTTACGAAATAAAAAATGGTGTGTGTGTGTTGTGGAATCACAACAAATAGCCTCAACAAAAGGAATATAAATGCCATGCATTTCTTTATTAACAAGCAACATCAGACTCAATCAAACAATAAACTTTAAGATTGATCCTGTGAGAGGCGATAAATCATCCCCAATAGAAAAATTCACACATTCCTTTCGATACTTAGGCATAAGCAACCACAAGTGAGAAATAATTGAGTCCAATCCTCACCAACCATCAAGAGCTTCAAAAATCTCCAAGAAACCAATTTCTGTTACTCTTGACTAGATGGGAGGATCCATTTAGAGGGCTCTTTAATGAGTCAACTTTCAACTTTTTATTTCGTGCAATTTTATAACTTCAAAGAGCTTACATACTTTTGAATTCATTACTCTTTAAACTCTTTGTATTGGTAGGGTAACGATTAGACTATGCTACTTTGCATAATATTTTCTTCTTCTTCTTCTTCGTCTTCTTGTTTTTCTTTTTAAATGCTTGGACAATACTTAAACTATAGGGGAAAAGACCTAGTAGTTGCCTAGGCTAGCATTGTACATCTACATTTCCTAATTCGTATGTCAAAATTTGCTGATTTTTTTGGTGAAACTCTGTATGTAACTAAAGAACTTAAAGCTAACCTTTTGGCTTTCCCACATTTACGGAGCTCTTTGTAGAACTAATAGACTACGAAGTGGTCTAAAAGTGTAGTTTTAAAATATTCACCCAATACTCGGCACTTAGACCCCCCAATAATTGTTATAGTACTTTTTGGACAAGTAGACCAATCAGCAATCAAAAAATAAAAATGAACCACTATTGGTGTTGATGGTGATTTGTGATGGCATGTTTGTTTGCAAATTATAGAAAAAAGGGGCATAAAAAACATGGGACTTTTAAATTGGCCTATGGATTTGATAGAAAATGACAACTGGGGACTACAGCTATTGCATTGACCACATTTTACACAAGAAAAATGGTTTCAGACATTTCACTCCTGTCTGGACATGGTATTTTGTGGTTTATTTTCCACTTCTTCAGCTGGCGTTTACAGGGCATAATAAATGCTGTCGCTTTTAATGTTGGTAATGAAAGCACCTCTCAGAACGGAGACGCAAAGATAGAGTTTATGACAGACAGCTGTATTTTCTTGCGAGTAAGAAACGGGCTTAAGCGGAACTTGAGGAAAAGTTTTCCTTAATATGGAGAATAAGTCTGGTGAAATGAGCTTCTTTGTGGCTTGTCAAAATGGCCATACAAGAACTGCGAAAGACTTGCTAAAACTTGCGAATCCACCAAGCTTGTTATTGCCGTGGGAGGGAAGCACATGATTCCATGTGGCAGTAATTGCAGGAGACCCAGGTTTTTTTTGTTTTGTCTCATCATTCATATTTGCTTTTCTGATCAGAAGCTATTCTAAACCTCATTTATGAACTGCAGATTTGTTACAAGAGCTAGCAGCAAAGATACCATTCCAAGGTCCTCATCTTCTTAGAATCTTTTTCTACATTGAAAGGCTATGTTTTGCTTGTTTGCCTTGTTTAACTGTGTGACTCATGCAGATTTAATCACAATAATAACAATGAAGGACAACAAAGGCGAGACGGCTTTGCATTTAGCTGTGAGGAAGAATCGCGTTGATCTGGCGAAACAGTTGGTCGACATGGATGCCAATTTGTGTGATTGTAAGAATAAAGAAGGAGAAACTCCATTAAAACTGGCAGTAAGTTTGGGATTCAAAGATGCTGTGGAGTTATTAATAACCCACACCCAAAACGCCCTCCATTATGTTGTGAAGCTCAACCAAGTCAAAATTGTTCAGTTTTTAATTGAGAAAAAAATAGACTTGTCCAAACTCATCAATCAGCCTTACCAGCCAAATCAAGGTGGCGATGAATGTGTCACAAAAGCATCTGGTGAAAGAAGCAATAACCAGGCTGTCGGAAGAGGAACCACAAAGTGGACTAATGATGATGAAGATATAGATACTCAGAGTGAAAAGCCAATTGAAGCGGGAGACACACCTTTACACATTGCAGCAAGAAATAAATTTGAGCACGTAAGATTATTTTAGGGGTTTAATCTCACTATTCTCTGTGTTTTGGATTTCTATTGAAACTAATTCCTTTTGAAATACTTAGGCAACTAATTCCCCCTCTTTCTTTCCTTTTTCACTTTTTTGGTGGTGTAGATGGTGAATTTGTTGCTGAAGATAGATGGGGTGGACAAGCTTGCGCTGAACAGTGAGGACAAGACACCATTTGAAATTGCAAGAGAAGTCACCGAGTACCACGAACCTTTTAGGATGATAAGAAAGTTGGCATATTATAGAAGGAGGCCAAAGCCATTCATGTACTGCGCGCCACAGGTGAGCCATAAAAAGTACATGAACGCGAGGCAGATGGTAAACAACGCCTACGAAGAGAGACGCAATGCAGAACTAGTTGTGGCAACGCTGTTGGCCGCCATGACATGTGCTGCTGCTTTCACCGTCCCTGGCGGTTTTGACTCGGAGTCTGATGCAAAAGAGGAACGAGGGAGCCCTATTCTTATATCCTACGTTTCATTTAAGCTCTTCCTCATTTTTGACTGCACAGCCTTCTTTCTCTCCCTCTTTGTTTGTATAATGTGGGAGATGAGCTCGGAGCTCACCACGGGGGACAAGATGCTGTTCATGACCGTCAACAGTTTAGTGGTTTGCCTGAGCTTTGCATTCACCGCTTACGGTTTTATTGCTGCGGTGTACGCGATGCTGGCGCTTGAAGTTGATACCCTCTCTTGGGTGGTTTTGGGAAGTCTCGTTTTCATTACTTTGTGTGGCATTCTCGCATTTATCCGTCAGTCGCTACATTTTGTAGTGACGAGGGCGAGATTCCACCGGCTGTGCGGTGTGTCTTGTTTCTTCGATGACATTGTTGAAAAGGTGTGGTGCATTTTAGAACGGTCTGGGCTTCTGGAGATATTCCGTTCAGGCGATGAAGTTTCCCGTGATTATATCGCTGGTCATGCCAAGTTCTGTGGGCTGGGTCGTGAAGATGGCTCCTCGTCTCCTTCACCGGTTTAGCGAACTTCATTGTTCACACCATTTTCCACTCCCTTTTAGGTGGCTTGTAAATTCCATCTCTAGTTAACCTCTGTCCTGAGGTCACCGACTTAGTGAAGCTAATGTATGGATTTTGATAGTCAGAAAGAACGTTTATTTCGTAGATCATGTAACAAAGTGTTCATGTATACAATTTGATAGTCTGGAAGGAACGTTTATTTCGTAGATCATGTAACAAAGGGTTTATGAGTAAAACTGGTATCTGTTAGGCCGGAGTCACCCTGTTCTTTTGGCTGCTATCTAATACTTCAAAAATAAAGTGTTTACGTAATATCTGAATTAATATTTTATTTGTACATATGTTTGCCCTCTCTTTTATCTTAATGGTTAATGATGATTAATGATTGAATATTATCTAGAATGTTTGAAAAAAATTATTGTTATAATATTTGTGTTATCATTGTTAACATATTTCTAGCATTATTAGATATAGTTGTAGAAGGTTAAAGACATGTAGAATGTTGAAGGACATTGTAAGACCACATTTTAATAATGTCCGAGCTCAATATCACCAAAAAAAATAAAGATCTTTTTCATAAAAGAATATGAAAGATAATGAGCTCTATTGAAGATGAGATATTAGATATGGGATAGTATGACAAAATGCACTTTGGAAGAAAATAAATGCCTAATGTGAATATTAAATGGTGATGTGTCTAGAAGTAAAATAGGTAAGCATGGTCCTATTATAACTAATAGAATGTTGCCTAGGACCTAAGTTAACATGTGAATATGTCCCCTTACTAGGCAATTACAAGGTACAATCTACTTTGAATATTTACTAGCAACACTCACTCTAACACCCCTTCTTATGTGCAAACATGGGGAGATAGAATCATTATGCAAAAATGCAAGATGTAAAGGTTGATCTAAACAACAAGGCCGTGTTAGTTACCCATGTACAAATGATCTCTCACAAATACAATAAAAAATAAGATAAGGAGAGGACAAAAACTAGTTGGAGAATAACCCCACCCAAAAAGAGAGTATCCAAATGTAGTTTATATTTAATAGTGATTGAATAAGTGGTGTATGGATGTCTCATGAATGCCCCCATAAACTCTTTCATTACAAAGATAGAATTGTTGTCTCCTACATAATAGGGGCAAAAATAGACTATGTAGACCATCATAATGAATAATCTCTTGCGACAAGGTGTCCGAAGAAAAAGTATGAAAGGATTCTTACAAATAACTTGTTTCTAGTTAGGAAATGGTAAGACAAGGCACACATACATGATTACTTCTCATTTGAGAAATGAATTGAAAGATTAAAGCATGATAAAGAGTGATAGTCTGGCTAGTTTATTCATGTGCATTCTTACTTACAAATGATAATCATCCCATAGTCAAATCAACTATATTCTCATTCAAAATTTTAGGTCACATTCTAGAAATATACAAAAAATAATGTTGAAAAAGCTTCAAAAAATATATATATAATTTCAAAATATGAGTGCAATTTGGCTACCATGAAAGAGGAAAGTAAACTCCTCAAACATGTCCTTTGAACATGACTGGTAGTGATTGTCCTAAAGAATAGGAATGAAGTCTCAATCAATTAAACTACACAAGTAATCAATAAAATTGAAGGTGCATCAAAGTCTATGAAGAAGAATGAGAATTATTTGAAGTAAATTCATAATCAGATTCTTATGAAATTTTAATATACATCAAAGAGGAAAAATCTCAAATAGTACCTATTGGTAGGATATCATTTTAAAAAATTCAAGAGATGCAATACAATTTTTAAAAAAGTACAATTTAAGAATGGTTTATTATCTACATATTAAAAAGTAAAAAACAAATGAGCAAGTAGTCAAAGGAGAAAAACACCCTAGGTATTTAGAGATGACCAAATGTAGAAATACAACATCACATAGGAATGACACATATCAAACCCTAGTTGAAGCATTTTTTAGATGGTTTCTTTTACCCTGACCATGGTCCAAGGAAAGTGATTCCTTCTTGTAAGTGATGAAAATACAATGCAATTAAAAGCTAGGGCCTAAACGATAACTAGAGAATCTACTTGGAAAGTTGGAATTTTCACTAGTTTAGGGGCTTAACAAAAACTATTTTATAACGAGTAGAAACAACACAAAGAACATAAGAGTGGATTAATATAAGGAAAGCAAGGATAACACAAATAAACTAGTTAAGTAAGAGGAGAAAAGACAAGATGAAAAAGACAAAAACATGGAGGATTCAATAAAAATAATTAAACCCTATAATATGTTCAACCAGATGATGTACTTAATTCTATTAAGGATTGCCAACATTGATTTGTAATCTTGTTCTTTTTGAAGGGCTTACCTCTTGAAATTGATTTACATAAATGATACTAGATTGAATTACCAAATAAAAGGATGTGAAATTGAAGCTTTGAGAGGGTTGGGTAAAGGTTATAATTTTTGCATGTTTAAATGTATTAATATTGCACATGTTGTCATTCAATATGAAACTTAAGTAATATGTGGTTAGATTTGTTTTAATATTAAGAAGCAACTAAAAATGGGGGCTGGCCTAGAAACAAAAAGTTGAAACACAACAAAAAATCACTAGAAACACAGTATCATACAACCCACTTTCTTGATACCAAAAAACCCCACACCAACGTATTCTAGTTTCTAAAACTATTATAGTCAACATGTAAAGTAGTATCCTAAACTTAGACATCTACCAAGTCAAACTAATAAAACTAAACTAAGTCAAACTAAACACTAGAGAAAAAGACCTCTAGGGTAGTATGCATGTAAGAAAACACATCAATAAATTAAAAAATAAACATAGAGAGATAACTCTCTTTCTTATCTTTATTGGGCCTTTTCAGAAACACACTAAGGCAACCATCTAACAAAAATTGGTACAATGAACTTGTAGTATCCATGCCAGCAAAGGCAACAAACCCATCTTTCACTATATGAGGGAGATGCAGAGTGACAGCTATCAAGTGCATTTCCTTGACAAAAGAGTTGGGCACCACATCAAATATATGATCCAAGTGATCGTTTCTCCTCATGAGTTTCTTAATGTTCTCATCAAGCACAGAAGACTCCTTAATACAACCCTAAATATTGATTCCCAGAGTCACCTAAGGTTTATTCCAATCATCTTTGAAATTGCACTTATCCTTATGTTGTTGTTGACAAGGAGAGGTGATAGTATTAAAATTAACATTGCCACCGCAACATTTGTATCGTCTAGGATGTGGGTCTCATTTTTAAGACCCTTAGAAACATGGGAGGGCATGGGGCTCAAATGGCTATCCATAGGATTTAAATCACCCCACTTTAGAGGACCCTCACTGGAAGAATCCTCTATACATCCTTAATACATTTCTTTATGTTAACTTTACTTTTCTATCTTTTAGTGGGTTCATTATTCCTCCCATTACTAGTAGAGTCTAAGATAACAAGGAAATCTTTCCTAACCTTGTGATTTCCCCTCTTCAAGTTCTATCTAGGCCTTAGAGATCTTCTTTTACCCACTTTGACCTCTAGAATCAATAGTTATGATATCCTTTTCCAACTTAATTTATTGGAGGATGTAGGAGGAGGTGCAGTTGGTGTCAACAACCAAGATAGTTTCCACGAAGATTTGGAGAGTAGAAGTGGAAGGTGAAGATTTGGGAGGAAGGACTTGAGTAGAAATGAGGTAGGGGTGGGGCACACAAAGATCTTGATGAGAATTATACACTAGGTAAAACATGAAGGCTTGGTGAAACACAATGTATGATTTACCAGCTTGCCTTTTCTTCCTAACTTTTAGAATATTACCTTCCGTAGAATGTATAATAAGCCAACGACATGAAATAAGATTATGATTGCTAACATGATTTAAAATGGGGAAATGGTAGTAATAAAGGATTTGAAATCAACCCTCCAACATGAGATAACACATAATAGAATAGCATACCTCATCTTATGGTTTTGGAATAGCTTCTCTTTCAAAGTCACCATGCATATAAACCATCTCCTCACTAGGTTAGAAGAATTCTCAGATAGTAGCTTCATCCATAAGCCTCACTTTTTTATGCCATTTTTTTGCCTTCATGGGAGATCCCACTAATTCTCGTGATCACTTCTTCATTACTCTTGAAAGAAATCTCATTAACTATGATATTCCTATCATTCTATGAATTGAAAAAATGCATGGAAACATCCTCGTTATAGCCCCCAAAAAATTTCATGAATGGAACCAAGTCTCCCTCATGTAGATACACCCAAGTCTCCTCATTACTTTGAACATAATCCTCAATTTCACATGTCTCAATTTTAACATGATTGTCACTCATCTCTATTTCTCCCCTAAATCCACAATAAGTCTTTTAATGTTTCTAACATAGCCCCACCTTCAATAGAGAAAAACACCTTGAAAATGGTAAGGAATATTATTTTATGAGAATGAAGTCGAGATCACATGAAACTTTTGCATGGGAAGAAGTTATTACTCCATTCAATATGCCACCTCATAGAAAAATTATGCCAACCTATGCTATAAATATGTGGATAATCATTATTAATAAAGCCTATCGTATCATTCCTAACAAAATCCCTTTTTATATTTTCTTGAATTCCACACTACTTATCCAAATGAAGAAGGTGGTAGTAAATTCGAGAAAGCTTAATCACAAATTTGACAGTTATTTTCAAATTTAAAATGTTCCTTTTGCTAGCCCAAAAGGTAGCTATCTTTATGAGACCAATAAATATGGTTAAATTTGTTACTTACATGCTTTGACATTATATTTTTACTTTGAGATACCCTCTATGTTAAAATACCATATGTAGATTAGGTTATCATTTCTTAATGGAACCTCTAGACCCTTTTTGACACAATATAATTGCGCAACTTGAGAGAATTATCTCATGTCAGAATTATTTTGATATGTTTTCTAGTGCAAGGTTCATCCAAGGGCTTGTGTTGAGATATACTTTAATAACTAATTACTATATAATATCAAGTTCATTAAGACATGCTTTGAGTTTTTGTAGCCAATAGTTTATCTTAAAAAACCCGACATGACCATTCGTATTGCCTAGTTATAGACATGTGTCAATGATTAAAATTAATTAGGATATAAAAATAGTCATTTGATAAAATATTGTATATCCCATTAGAGTAGATTTAGCCATTCCTAGGTCATAGCTACTACTAGTCCAACTCAAAATATTTGGCTTGCTCAACCTATGGTGATTCCAAATATGACCTCCTAGTTAGAGTAATATTCTAGTAAACAATCAAACATAAATGAAAATATTAAATTAATACCTTTAAATGTTATATAACATGATAGATATTTGGAGGATTGTGGAAAAAGAGGAAAATACCTTCCTAGATCAATCACTACATTAAATAAGGGGTCCTCTTCTTTTCATAATCGTTCTATATGTCCTACTTGACCCAATATCAAGAACAAGGAAATATCTCTTTCAAGTTATTTTAAAAGGAACATTTCTATTCCCCCTACCAAAAGAGACAATTTAAATTTTTTATTTGGGAGACAAAAACCAAGGTATTCTAAGTTGTAATATGAAGGAGTATGGGCACTCTATCAAGTGAATTATGCATGCAAAAATCACTTTCATGTCTTGCCTCATGATGATGTCTTCTATACTTTAGTTTAATTATCAATATTAAAAAATTGTCCTGGAATGTCAAATGTTTTCTATCTCTTGTCACATATTTGAAATAAATTATTTCCAAGTGGAAACCTCTTGTTGTATTTGTACAAGAGACGTTTAAGGTTGGTGGCCTTCATCTTGCTTCTTCATTATTCAACATTTGGAGAGAGGGGTCTTTCTTCAATACAATTCATATTGAGCTTATGTGTATGTGTTTTGGGAGGGATGGGGTAATTTTTGTGGGTATGGGGTGATGGATATTGGGTTGGCTTCTTAGATTGATATGTTTGTAATAATGAAAGGGGAGGATCCTTGACATAACTATGTATGGCTCCTTACCTTCATTATGACTAAGATTTTAGTTCATGTTCAATACATGGCGCAAATGATGCAAAGAGAAAGAGGTATGAGAATGGTTTTGTAATAATTTTCATCAGAATGAGTGGTCTTTTGGAGGGGGTTTTAATATGGTAGAATTTTATATAGATCATGGTGCAAGAGCACCTTGAGGTCTTTTGAAGATCTTTAAAATATTTTGGATTGTGGGTTGGTT